>JANBXA010000734.1:99647500-100000000 GCA_030556225.1 Cricetiscus sungorus | reverse complement strand
ACTCTCATCTGCACATACAATATGTCATTCAAAACTTGACTCCCTTATACCTCACCCCTTCCCCATTACCAAACTCCTTACAGAAAACAGCCATGTCTTTTCCCTCACCTCCTAATTCTCACCTCCTAAGTCTCTCTCTAACAAAGAGCAACCTGCAGAAGATATGACCACTGCCCACTGCATCCCATGGCACCTTTAGTCTCTGAAAGTGAATTTGTTCCTCCCAGGTGACATTCCCAAAGCTGTCCTAATCTCAACATCTCCTCCTTCTGGTAAGTATTCATGTAAAAGAGCTATAGTCAGAGCTGGGCTAATGACAGGAGCATGTCATACAGCCATTTAGCTGTATCTTGGGGGAGGGGAGTGGCTACTAACAACGGGGAGCAACACAGTCTTCTGCTAAAATCCATGGTAATCACTATCTTTCCTTTAGCCTTCCTGCATCCTACCGCAACTGGAGATGGTAAAGCCTCCAGAATGTGGGTTCTGCTAGAAAAAGAAGAAACTAAGCAAGGTCTTTAGAGTTTCGTGGTTTTTATCAGATTAAAGCACTTTATCAGTCCACTAAATGCCTTTAAAGTGATCCAGCCGGCCAGCATGACTGCTTTCAATGCAATGATATTTTTAATAAGGGATGTCCTTGAAAATATTGCTCAAGCTGCCACAGTCTTAACAAATAGTCAGTTACCATATTTAATCAATTATTATCTCTGAAATGTATTATTTAGCAAACCTTCAGACAGTCAATCAGAAAAAGTCTGTGGGGTCTGCCTGAATTACACACCCCCACCTCTTCCACACCCTTCAGTTCCACACAAAAACCTTTAATGAAAACGAATCTATCAGAGCCAAGGGGACAGAGTACCAGATCCACTCAACAGCCTAGATATATGGAGAAATAATGTCCCATTCGTCCCCCTCAAAAGATTAAAGCATCTTTAATACCATTCCCTGTGCAGCTCCTCAAAGATGAAATTTACGGCATGTCACATTTTATCTTAAAAATGTGTATGCTTCATAATAATTTCATATTTGAGTTCTTTATCAGCAATTTTTACATGACAGGCATTCAGATTATGAACCTGAGGTTCAACGGAAACCCCACACTGTAGACAATGGTTTACAAGATACCGAAGCTTACTCTGGTGGCTTGCCTTTTGCTGTTGTTTGCTTTTGCCAATACCTGCTTGGCACATTAGTAAAAGCCTGGAAATGATTGCCAAACACATTTTATTGCAGTGCTCAATAGTATGTTCTTCGGACCAGAATATCAAGAAAAAAGTACAACAAACTTTAAAAATGTATAGCTAGTAATCGAACATGTGCTCCAAATCTTAACATTATTTAAAGCAACACACACACACACACACACACACACACACACACACACCGGTTTGGGGCTCCCAGAGGAATCTGCAGAACAAAACCAGCAGTGCCCTGACATACGCCTTCCTGTAGGAATGGGCTGGAGAGCTGTTCCACTCTCAAAACCAGGGATTTCGCCATTTTGTCTCTAACTTGCATCACCTGACCCACGTGTCCTCATGAGGCAGCACTTTGGCAGAGCCTACTGACATCATTGCCATGCAGGAGCTGTTATTTCTACCCTGTTGCACAAATTCACCCTCACACAGGGCTTCTTTGTGTCTGAGGTCATAATAAACAGATCCCTCTGTAACAGTCCTCCCTGAAGGCTCACACCTAACATCCAATCCACACCCCCCACACCACACCCCGAGTACTCTTACATGACTACCAAAATCCACACACAACAGCATGCCCTGCCTTTGTTTTCATGTCTGACAAATGACTGAACGTCAATGAGGAAGCCTTTGAACACACAGTAAACCTTCCTCTTGCCACCACCCATGACAGCTCTCCTTGGACATGGGCAATTCTAGAGGCTAGCTAGCAAGCACTCACAAAAGCCTAGGGCCAGGAATACATTGTACATGTCCACAATGCAACAGGTACTTTCCAAAATACAAAACTGAACACAACACATACGAAGCTGAACTTCCCACATTCCCTTGCCACTGCTGTAACTCTGGAGTATTTTCACAACATCCGATCTTTGAAGTCACAATGAAATTAAGTGGGTGTTAAAACCGAGGTGTATACCAACCCCATTGGCAGCTGCCATCTGCACTATTGTTTCTATCGCTGACTTGTTAAAATACCGCCCATCTCCACCGACCACCAGTGATGATCCCTGGCGATCTTTTAGGTCTACGGAAAACAATATGCTCTGGATAAAATTCTCCAGGTAGCAAGGCTTTGCCTCAAAGCAATAGGTGCTCTTCCATAATCCACTTGTTCCCGGCTTCTGGTCATGGTAGGGCGCTGTGGCAAAAGTCAGAAGTGGGATAGGACCCTCTTCTGTTTTCCTGTATGTCCCAGAAATCCATTCTTCAAAGTCACTCATCTTTCATATCCACCACTTGGCTCTGTGAGGGTGTCCAGAAAGCAGCTGATGGTTCCCCAAATTGTCTATCCGGCCTGAAGCTGCCACAGTGTCCTCCGAGTAAATAACCCAGTGTTTTCCTGGACCATCACTCCCGGTGAGAAAACCCAGTTAATCTCCTATGGTGATTGTCTCTTGAGAAAAAGTTATGGGCCACACACCCACCCATATCCCCACACAAAGCAGATCTTCTTCAAAGCTGTTGGGACGAAGATTCCTCTGCCCACACAATGAAGCTGAACATGCTTCAATTATTTTTGCCTCCTTTCCCTGTTAGGGCGCTGGGGAGTGCCGCCTGTAGCAGACTTTGGTTTCTGACAGCAGACAGCTGCCAGCCTACTCTTGAAGCCAAGGTTAAGATGGAATAATTGCAGTCCCTCAAAGCAGGTTAGGACAAGACACTTGGTGTGGCTCTCACTATCCTGCTGCCCCTTGAGCCTCAGCCTCTGGGCCATTTGCAGCTAAAGTTGCTTGGAGCCACTGGGCACGTTAAAGGTCAAGCTTAAAATGGAAAAGAAGGATGGATCTCAGTTACCCCGGTCTCTTCGTTTCACTGCCACCCTGGATTCACTGCCCACAGGATTATGTCCTTCCCACATGCAGTCCTAGGTGGAAGGGGAACAACTGTCCAGCAGAGAAGATTTGCTCATTGGCCTCCCAGAATTTCAGCAAATAGGGCTAGAGTACAGCTTAGTGGGAATGTGTTTTTCAGCATAGGCAAGGCCTAGAGTCATCTCCAGCACTGGGAGTAAAAATAATTTAATAATTATTTTTTTATTAACAACTTGGCTGTTCCCTTAAATTTATAGAAAAAATGAATCTGGAGATCCATACAATTCTTGAGAAATCCAGAACAATGAGGGGGTTGATATTTGTGTTTTCCTAAGTATATGAGGCTGGATCAGTTACTAGTAATTTGACAAGTATCTGGACAGTAAGATTCATTATTTTAAATAGGGTCTCAATCTGTAGCCCAGACTGGCCTTCATCTTGCCATTTATCTCATCCTGGCCTGGAACTTGAAATCCTGCAGGCCTCTGACTCCCAACTGTTGAGATATAGGCACATGACACCATGCTTGGTATAAACAGACTTTACACCCAAGAAAACATTTTTTAAATGTTTTCAATGTGCATATGCATATATCTGGGTGTGTCTAAGTCATGTGTAGTGAAGGCACTTGTGGAGACCAGATGATGACAAGGGATGTCCTAGACCTGGAGTTACAGGCAGCCTGGTCTACAGAGTGAGGTCCAGGACGGCCACAGCTACACAGGGAAACCCTGTCTCAAAAAATAAAAACAAAAACAAAACAGAAGCCGTATCACCAAAAGCAGCAGTTAATCACCACCTCTGGTGATTAACAAAATGTGTGACAATCGGGATGTGACAGCAGACACGCTCTGGAGGCAGCTACCTGCCCTCTTGGAAGCAGGAATGCTCTTGTGCTCTGGGGATGGCCCAGCAAGGGGCCAAAAGAGCCAAGGGGCCCATGGCTGAAAAAGCAGTCTACTGACATGGGAACCGGGACCCCTTCACATAACAAACAAGGGCACACTTACCAGCCACTGACACCTCAAGTACCATGGGGTCTGTTGGATAATATGGTCCAAATGGTAGATAGAGCAGTTTGCACAGCAGCCTGGACCTGCTGGGAAGAGCCTTCTCCAGTTTCAGGCCCCACTCAAAGCTAGCAGCTTACCCAAGTCACTTGTATACAAGGCCAGACTACCACACCCAAGTAAGGAATGTGCTATCTCTAAACAGGCTTCTTTCTTGGTGGTAGGAGGGGCAGGTGTAGTGATTTATTCCTTCTCCGTAGAAGGAATGAATACCTTGCATACCCTATACCACTGAATGCTTAGAGATTTATTTTTCTGACTTAGAAGGCCCTTGAATTTTGGTTGGATTTATTTGATGTGCGTATGTGTTAACACGTCCAAAGTGGCTGCTACCTCCTGCTCATTTCATCCAATTTTCATAAGGCCATCAATATAGCGGACCAGTGTGGTAATATGGTGGAAGAAACTGATGATCAGGATCCCTTTAAACTAAGTTATGACACGGGTGGAGAGTTAATACACACTGGAAACAAAACTGTAAAGGTGTAACACTGGCCTTGCCAACTGAAAGCAAAGAGAAAGCAAACCTTCAGTTGTGGGAACAGTTCACAGGGCACGTGTATTAGGTTGAGAACTGGAGAGCCAAAAAACCAACCACTTGTTAGTAGTTTATTTAGGGCTCCTGTTTTAAAAACTTAAACTCCTGGAAATTAGTTTTACAAGCAAGCTTATTTTATTCATGGCTATATAGCATGACTTTCTTTTTTTACTTATTACAAGAAGATTTTTTAATTCATCTACTTTAAGTTCTGTGCCAAGTTCCCCTTCATTTCTTATAGCCTTGCCAATTAGACCAACATATGTGTCTTGGCATATGCAACCAGAGAGCAAGATTTATGAAATATTATTCCAGTGATCTCTTCATTGAACTAACAGAGCAGTCACCCAAGGCACTGCAGCCCTCCAAATGAGATCTCAATGTCCCAGGGCCTAAGGGTGCTTGGGCATATCTACCCAGGCTCTGTCCATCTAGCACATTACATTCCAGCATGTTCTCTGCTCCTGCTGGGCCACTTGCTGGAGAAGTGCTTCCTGAACTGAAATTAAAAAGTATAAGTTTAGGTGTCTGCCCATGCCCAGTATGGTATTTATCAACGTGCAAAAACCTGAAGGACACATGGTAGACGCTTACTATAGAAAAGCTTCCTTTCTTTAAAGAGAGAGAGAACAAGTCGTAATTTTACGGACACCATAGAATTCAACCTCATATAAAAATATTACCAGAAGCAGCAATGTTAGATGGACTGTGAAGTGGGGTAAAAAGGAAGAGGCATTAAAAACATTAAGCTCCCTGGGCCGCCTGGACTAAGTGGAGCAGCTATTAGGAAGCTCATCTGTTTTAGCTCTCCAGCAAAGGTTGAACTTCATCTTCAGAAACGCTACTGTCGAGCAGAGCGAACCCAATTTGGCCTAATGAATTCGCCTGCATTGCCAGTACTCCTTCACAATGACACAGATTACATTTAGACCATATGGGGGATTTAAGGATTGCTCCCTTCAGACAAGGAACTTTCATACAGGTCTTAGGCCCAATCAATTTCACAATGGCAGAGTTATGAACCCCTTCACTCCTGGCCTCCCAAAGACTCAGGTCCCATTCTCACCAGAAAGCTGGAAACCTTTCTCCTCTCCTCACCTACCTTCCTTTCTTTATCCCTCTTCCCCTTCCTCTCTTTCCATTAACACATATATTTGTTGGTCAGCTAACTACTGTGTCTATACCCCATACAAGCACATACAAGTGTGTTCATGTTTCCGTACACAGAATTCACTTTTAAAAAATGTCCCAGAGGTGGGCCTAAAAGACAGAAGTGCTAACCATGATTTGGGTACGAACCCTAGGAAGCTGGCTACTCCTTCAGCTAAAATCAACAGGGTGTAGCCAACCACTGGCCCATGCCCTAAATACCACTAAGAGCCATGCCCCAAATACCACTAAGAGCCTAGAGTGTTGGTCCACAGCAGTTGGAAAGGCCCATTCATTTCACCAGTGAACCCAGGCTCAGCACTGCAGTACATGAACTGCAGGATTAGGATACAGGTGCAACCCGGTCCCAAACTGATGACTCTAAAAGGTATCAGAGTACACTTATAAACAGGTAATTTAGCTGAACTGAGCCTGCAAAATGCAGCTAGCAATCAATCAAAATGGGTAGTAAACCATGAGAGCACCTGCTCCTCCCTGCTCCAAGCCTCAGTGGATCTGAGCGCCTGCTGGCCTTCTGAATACACCTTCAACTTTGAGTCCCTGTGCTAGCCAAAGTCCTCCAACAGGAAGAGATTTCTTAAGCAGCTTTCCTTCTGACCCCTTCTCCATGCCTGCCCATCTGTTCATTCTCTCTCTTCTCTGAGAACTACCCTGCCCCAGAGGATTCTAACTCCAACCCACGATGATCAAGGGTACAGAGCTGCACCATTCATGTCTTCAGGCATTGGACTCCAGGACTGGGACTTTACAGTATCCCAGTTGGGGCCAGTTAGCCATTTAAGCAGAGATGGTGTGGTGGCCTGAATGAAAATGGACCCCATAGGCTCAGGAGTGGCCCTCGTAGGAGGTGTGGCCTTGTTGGAGGAAGTGTGTCCCTGGGGGGTGGGCTTTGAGGTTTCGGAAGCTCAAGCCAGGCCCAATGACTCCTTCTTTCCTCCTCCTGCCTACAGATCCAGACGTAGAATTCTCGGCTACCTTTCCAGCACCATGTCTGCTGACTGACATCACGCTTCCCACCATGATGACAATGGGCTAAACCTCTGAATGGTAAGCCAGACCCAGTTAAATATTTTCCTTTGTAAGAGTTGCTGTGGTCATGGTGTCTCTTCACAAAAACAGAAACCCTGACTAAGGAAGACGGTCAGCTTAAGGTGTGTGCCACTGCCACCACTGCCCGGCAGGTCTTTACTTTCTAAATAACATACATGTGAGGGAAATGTTTGTGCTTATCAGAAACGATATTCAACCATGGAGCAACTAACAAAGCTCACAGAAAGTTTTTGTACAGATCTTTGATTTTTCTTTCTTTTTTTGTGTATTCTCAAGGAAATTCTCATTTAAGTAACTTAAGAGCATTCATGTGGAGCTGACAGAAGAACTTTCCACATTCTGGGAATTACCTGGAGTTAAGTAACAAAATCGCTTGATGAAAGGAGGCAAAGTTCAAAAGCTTCCATCACAAAGAAATAATAAATATCAAAGAGTATTGTATGCATGCATTAAATCATCACACTGTATCATAAGGATATACGATTATTATGAGTCCATTTAAACATAAGAGGCCTGCACAAAAAAAAAAAAGAAGAAAAGAAAAGAAAGAAGGAAGGAAGGAAAAAGAAAACAAAATAAAGGTCTGGTTACAGAATTGTTTTACTTTCAAACCATTCATGGTTCTGTGTTTCCCTCTTGTGGTGGAAAAATCAGTGCAGCCTGGGGACCTGGGATTGTTGTTCTCCTTTCCAGAACTGCTCCCTTGTCTAAATCTAGGAGGGCCCCTTTCACCAGGCCCCACAAATCATTAAGATGTGGCAGAACTCTGGGGATTTTATCATGAAGAGAGTAAGTGTTACTCGGGGACAGTCACGCTTACACAAAGCCAGCTTTGAAAAAAGGTGGCTACAAAGAAAGGATAATGCCTTTCAGTGGGGCTCTCTATGAAGTCATGGAGTGAAACTACCCCGAGGAAGTTCAAGAAGATAAGGAAAAGCATATGAAGGGCTTAGCACACCTGCCTGGCCATACAGTAACAGAAATCAAGAGGTATCTAGAAGGCCTAACCTAGCGCTTCTAACTCAATCCTGGTGTGAGCCAGGTAAAGGAGAAGCAATGGTCTGGGATAAACATTGACTCAGCTTCCTTGTTGGCTCAGGCAGTGGAGGAGGAAGCCACAGAGATGGGGGGACAAACATGGAGGAAGGAAAATGCAAATGGGAAAGGAGCACAGAGGAAGGAGCACTGTTTAAACCAAGACAGTCCTTGCTCTACCCAGAGGGCTCTGGATTAGATCAGTCTGGGTCTAGCCCTGGTTAAAAAGACCTTAACTTCTTTTTTGTACAACAGGGACAAATGATACATGCCTGTAATACCAGCACGCAATAACACTGAGGGATTGTCATTAATTTGTCCAGCCCGAACTGGACAGTTTGTCAGTTTGAGGCTAGCATGCACTACAAAGTGAGATATTCTCTCAAAATAAAGCAAATACATTCCTGGAGGGGGCAGCATCTCTGGTGGTTTGAATAAGAATGGCTCCCATGGGCTTATATGTTTGAATACTTGCCCCCCAGGTGACAGAACTATTTAGGCAGGATTAGGAGGTATGGCCTTGCTGGAGGAGGTGTGTCACTGGGGGTGAAGTTTAAGGTTTCAAATGTCTATGCCATTCACAGTTAGCTTTCTCTGCCTAGCACTTGTGGAATCAGGATGTAACTTGCAGCTACTGCTCCACCACCATGCGTCTGACTTGCTGCCAAGCTCCCCAACGCAATAGTCATGGACATACCCTCTGAAACTGTATGTCCCCAATAAACTCCTCCTTCCAGTTGTCTTGGTCATGGTATCTTATGTATAGTGTTCTGCTTGTATATATGCCTGCATGCCAGAAGAGGGCACCACAGCTCATTACAGATGGTTGTAAGCCACCATGTGGTTGCTGGGACTTGAACTCAGGACCTCTGGAAGAACAGTCAGTGCTCTTAACCACTGAGCCATCTCTCCACCCCCAGTCATGGTATCTTATCACAACAATAGAAATAATAACAACAACAATGATAATGATGATAATAATGAAGAAGACAGCATTCTTACTTGAATGACTTCTCTTGGACATAGTGGATTAGTGAGCATAGGGCTTAGGGACTATGCTCTTTGAGGACCATCTGCTTTGAGGAATTCAGTGCAGTGGAAAGGGCTCCAATTCTAATTCTTCACAGGCTTTAATACTTCAGTAGTATTGAGGGACTCAGTCTGGTTCCTCAGCTATACACAGCAGCCCAACAGCTATTTCTTCCAAGAAGAAATATGTTGGGATCATATGAGCTCATGTGCAGTGCTTAGCACTGTGACTAATAGTACACGCAGGCCTTCTTGCAGACTTAATAACAACCCCATGGTGTGGGTGTTCTCTCTACTCCCACATTACAAATGAGGAAATTGAAGTCTTATTGCATTAGGTCAGGCACTAAATCCAATCAGTGGCTGGCATATTTTTAAGGAGAGGGTGGTCTGAAGACAGAGACACACCCCAGGACAGAGGCAGAAAACTCAAGTTATGCTGCAGCACCAAACGATGGGAGCTAGGGCACAGTCTTCTAGGCTCCTCCAGAGCATGGGCTGGGGATGCCACTGGAGGGAAGAGTGCCTGCCTAGAATATGTGAGGACCTGGGTTTGGCGGGAGGAGAAGAGGGAGGGGAAGTGGAGGAAGAAGAAACAACAGCATACCACTTAGGCCCACTACTTGGATTTCAGATTTTCAAGCCTTTGAAACCAGAGTTGTTTTAAGCAACTAAGTATGGTACCTTGTTCTGGAAACCTCAGAAAACTGACATGACAAGTTAGCATGTCCTAACCTGGAGCAGCTAAGCTCTCTCTGGTAGGGCGGGTAGTCTGAATGAAGATGCTCAGCCCCATTCCCTGTACCTATTCTTAGCCCCCCGGGTGCTTGCTCCTCCCTCATCACCAAGTATCAGTCTGGATGGTGGCTCAGGACAGAAAGGTAAGTGTCTTCTCTTACTAAGTGATAAGGAGAGGAAATGCATTGCACTGCATCTTACCTCAGTACCTAGAACAGGTTTGCTCCAATCAGTCAAAATCCTGAGTGACTGACATGTCACTCATGTCGCTCAATGTCTCTGAGGCTGGGGTGCTGATGATGGGGGCATCTTCCCAGAGAGTCAGTCTCCCCTTCTCTTAACAACTACAACTATGAAACTGCTTTTCCCCTACCACAGACAGCTCAGGCACCGTGCCTGAGAACTGGCATGTGAGTGGTTTCTAGAGCAAACCAGATTTGCATAGTAACGACTGAGGACAGACTAGAAACCAAAGCGGGGAAGGAAGCCAACTGGTTGGTCTGTGTGGTCCAGATGGGAGGCTTGCCCTGCTCCCCAGCTGTGACCCAGACATCACAGGCACAAATGGCAAGGGTCTTTAATGGCTCTTTTCTAGATAAGGCTGAAAAACAAGTGAGCTAGACAGAGGATCCCAAAGCAAACCAGAGAAAAAGAGGGTCACAGCAGACATGGCATTACAATTGTCAACAATGTCAGAGAAAGTCTGATGTGGTGCTGTATACCTGAAATACAAGCACTTGGTAGGCAGAGGCAGGAGGACTGTTCAAGGACTACATACCAAGTTCCAGGCCAGCCAAGGTTATACAGTAAGACTATGTCTCAAAAACAGAATATATATGCATATATATTTATCTAGATGTTTATATACGCATGCATATACACGTCTCAAAGATAGCTGTAGGAAAAACAGCTCCATTATATGTCTATTTGCAGTGTAGTTTTGCATCTGTAAAACATGTGATTTAATTAAGTATGTATATATATTTGCAGTTGGCTTTTGCATCTGTAAAACATATTTTTTAATTAAGTACTCAAGTTAACTCATTCTATAATACCAATTTGGACCATGAACCCAAGTTCAGAGGCTTGTTCTAGTGCAGACATCAGGTGACATGGAGACCTGTCCCATGTCAGGGAAGCTGTTAGTTAAAGCCACAGCAAACCATCAGTTTCAGTGTCACTGGACAAATACTGCAGCCAGTCCCACTTAGAAACAGCCTTTTTGGTTTGCTGACCTATGTCTCCAGAATTCTTAAACTCTTCCTTCCCCTTGGAGTCACGAAGTAATTCTTGAACCAGGTTGTAGGTTGACCTGTGTATGAAGTAAATGCTTGTGAGCCTGTGGAGAAGTGGAAACTGCTACCCACTGTATGTGGGCATGTACATTACTATAGCCATCATAGAGAACTATGAAGGTTCTTCAAAACGCTGCAAAGACAACAGTACAACCCAATTACCCTAATGCTGGTTATAAATGTAAAGGAAAAGAGACAAATCTCATGTTGATTGCAGCCACCATTCAACATAGCTAAGACACAGAGTCAACTGAGTCCACAGTGAATGAACTATAGGTAGACACACACACACACACACACACACACACACACACACACACACACACACACAGGACCACTATTCGGTCATTAAAAAAAGAAAAAGAAAAACATTTCTATCGTTCATGGCAACATGGATAGAATTGAGTTCCCCTAGAGCACAACATATCATCAAGCATTAGGCTATTAATGAATAACTAAGAGAGAGAAAACACCCCTCCAACATTGTTCAAGAGAGGTCCCAGGAACAAGAGGACCTGCTCGGCCATTTCCTGCAACTGCCCTCAAATCCTAATGCACAGAGCTGCTAGGCAAAAGCAAACACGGCCACTCAGGGACAACTCTGCTTACTTTGGGGCTGTCTGGAGTGAACTTCTGAGACCAGACAGCTGAGCGTCAGACCAAGGACATATTGAAAACCTAGTTATTCAGAATAGGTTCCCCTCCCACCCTGAAAGCCCATGCATGAAGCACGGTACATGAGAAAACACTCATGCCCTGTGTGCAGCATGGTGCCGGTCACGGCCAAATCTGGCAAGAGAAGCAAAGCTGGGAAGGTAGCAACCGCGGTGGGACTCTTGGCAGGTATAAGTGTCTGCATTTCCTACTGAATGCTGACCCCACCCCCAGCGAGCCAGCCCATTTATGACTGTATGTGACTTGTGCAGGCAATCTACCTACATATCATCTTATCCCCTAAAATCATGCTGTGGCATATTAACTTCAAAAATAAGTAAAAATAAATTCAAAGGGCTAGGGCTGTAGTTGAGCTGTAATGTGCTTGCCTGGTATGAAACGGCCCTGGGTTCGATCCTCAGCAGTACCCCTCCTCACACACATATACACACAAAAACACATTTTCAAGTAACTTGCCCCAAACAAAACATCAGATAATAAATAGTATCACACTGCAAATCCTAAGTAAGAAAATGATCTAATTTGCTTTATTTTATCAGTGTGTGTGTGAGTGCTTGCTTACACATACACATGTCCCTTTCAAGAGCGTGGAGCTCAGAGGACAAGCTGCAATGATCACCTCTCTCCTTCCACCCTGTGAGCCCCAGGAATCAAACTCAAGTCACACAGCTTGTTGGAGGGCTCCTTTCTTTACCAGAAAGCCTTCTCAGTCTGGGTAAACATCCCACCACGGTCCTCAGGATGCCCACAGGCTATGCTGTTTTAGTTGCCCTTCAGCTCACCTGAGGCCTTATCATGTGGGCTCTGAGAGGTCTGTTTGAATCGCCCATGGGGTGACTGGCCTGACTCAGTACAATTTCAATGACAATCGTGGTAGCTCACACTCAGGTTGCACCAGTTCCTCAAACATTTGTGTGCTTATCAACTCATTCAGTCCCCATAATACTCTCTGTCAGATATTAGAATTAACCCCGTTCACAGGTGGAGATTCTGATCTTTAGAAACGCTAACCAGAGCTCAGGACATTTCACATTAAGTGAAAATGATGGTGTGTGACAAACTTGATTCCAAGTCATCCTATGCTTCTGTGTGCAATGCAGAGTGCCACCCAGTGGCCTGTCCTCTATTTGGCATTACGTCAGAGGCAGTCCACAGAGGCACTGTGCAGGATGAAGCCTCGAAACCTTGGGTATGCTTAAATAGGGCAGCACTTGCCACCTATGAAAAGATATCCTGGTCTGACCACATCAAAAGAGCAGCAGAGTGGGGTGGGGTGGGGTGGGGGTGAGCTCTCCTCAGGGTTCCCATCACATGCCACTTGTAAATTAAATGGTGGTCTCTCCTACCCTCAGAACTTCACTCAGAACATGTGATGGATCTTGACAGCATCTTGGATTCCCCAGGTGGGCCCTAAATCCAATGACAAGTATCCCTATGACCAGAGAAGAGGGCAGAGGGTGTGTGTACTCACAATGGCGGACTGCACACTTCAGGCCTGGAGCTGAAGCCCCAGCATAGAAAGCAGGGGTAGGAGAGAAGACAGGCTAACAGTGGTAGCCTTGGGAAGCCAGAAGCAGTGACTAGACACGAGCCAAGAACACCTGGACCACCCAAAGTGGCAAGTGTCACAGAAGGGTCCTCCCGTTACTATCTCTGCTAACACCTTGATTTTAGACTTCTGGTCATTTCCTTTTTTCTTGAGCCCTCAGCTTGTTGTCATTTGTTCCAGCCATCACAGGGAACTAACCTACAATATATTTTTTAATTATCCACAGGTATGCTTGTCTCTCCAGCGAACACCAAACACCTTGCACAGTTACTGGCACTGTTTGTCAAGTGAATAAATCCATGTGTCCCAGGAGGCTGACAGCAAAGTTAGATGCATCTCTGGAAGCTTGCTATCTGTAGTATGACATTGACCTGGGCCAGGGAGCCATGCCACAGATCCATTTGGAGGAATCACTCACACTGGGCTCAGCCTGAAAATCCAGGGGGTCATGGCTGAGTCTCACAGGGACTAGAGACCATTTCCTGGCCAGGCAAATGTAAGACACACTGTATGTATGGCTGGAGATAAGATGAGGTTTCAATGCAGTACCTGGCAGCAGACATAGAAGACTCTCTTTGTCCGTTCTGCTTCTTTCCTCCAGTGGTCTCAGTATTTGAAATCATTGCAAAGTCCGTAGTCATCAGAATGTTCTGTTTACTAAATAGTGCTCTTTGAAGCACTATGGGACTTGCAGGCTCACACTAATGCTCAAGCCATGTACCACTTCTCTCTATCAGATATTCTGTGGGGAAGCTGGCAAGGGTAGCATGTATGCTAAGCACTTTTCTCATGGGTTTGATCACAAAGGGGTAGAGCATAAAGTGTGGCCCCCACCTACAGAGGAAGCTCAACCCTCATGGCAGGTGCCAGCCTTACTTCCAATACCATCTGAGTGTTCTCTATACCTACTTCCTATTTGCTTCATTTCAAATCTTCCTTAAATTGTATTTCAACTTGAGCCGTAGAATGAATTTCATGGGGCCACGAAAGGGCCCAGAGAGACCTGGAACGTAATAGTTTTATTATTACTAAGTCAAGAGGCCTTCTTTCCCTATCCTCACTCAGCAATGCTATCCTAGTCCTACATCCCAAACTCCTTCGCTACGGTGGGTCAGGTGGGCACTGGCTTAAGGCTTGGGTTTCTGGTTTCTGTGACACAGACTTGATGGGAGTCTCTTTTTAATTCGGGTCTTGGTATTTAGTCATTTGTTTGTCTTATGTGAGCAAATCTTCCCAATGTACACAGCTGCAGGTTGCCCACTGGAAGCAAGAGTGTGCACTCACCAGAGTGGAAGAGATCTCATCCTGGTCCCTGTGGCAGAACACACAGGGAAGCGGGACAGCTGGTCCCCCTCAGCATGAGCTATCTTCTGGGATCCTCTCCACAGGCAGTGTGTGGAGGGTACACATGGTAATTCACGTCCCACAGCTCTGCCAGAACATAGTCACCTCAGTGCCAGCTCCCTCGGCAGCCTCAGGGAGCAGCAAGATCTCCCAATGATGCTGCCATGACACTCACTCTTCTTGGGGAAGCTGTCTCTCCTGTCTGTGGTACTTTCTTTGAAAGTCCTCAGTCATAACAAATTTTATCCTTTGAGAATAGATATGAACTTTGGAAAGAGACAAAAAATCGGCTGGAGCCATGTCTAATGAATAAAGTGGGTGTTCAAATCTCATTACATCATTTTAAGTGAAAAATGAAGCCTGACTATAAAATAATGTGACTGCTTTTCCTAGGTGGCCCATAAACCAGTGGCCTGAAAAATAATTCCCACAGAGGTATTTCAAAATGCTCGGAGCACTGGATGCGTGACTGGAGTAAGTGCACAGCCCCAGAGTGGCCACGTGCCAGGGCACAATGCTAACTGGGACGTGGAAGCTCAAATATGTTTGTTAGAAAAGAAGTCTGAATGCTTTTGCTCATAAGAACAGTGGCGGGGGGGGGGGGGTTGAGGTGGAGGGGGGCGGAGACGCAGAACACTCAAGGGGTTGTCTCCTCTGCACAGGAAGTGGCAGAGAACAATGCAATCCCCTACAGCAAGCCTTCACCAGCCTTACTCCCTTACAAACAGGCACATACCATGTCATGCCCCAGGCTGGCCCTGCGCTCCCATAGACGTCTCTTTCCCTTACCAAGGCTGGTGGTAATTGCTTTAGCGTATCATACCACCCCATTCACCAGGAAGGCTCTTGAGAATGAAGACATTTCCACTGTGCCTCTAGCGTGCAGGACAGTGCACACTGCCGCTGTTTGGATCTTGAGTGTCCCAAAGGCCCACGTGCTAAAAGCTTGGTCCCCAGCATGGTACTGGGGAGCGGAAATAGAACCTTCAAGAGAAAGAGCCTGTTGCATCACTGGGGCATGCCCTCAGAAGCTCATGGGATTCCACTGTCTCTGCACTTGTACCACGTGCTGCTGCCATGAGCTATCTAACCACAGACCAGACCTGTATGTAAGCTGTGAGTCTGCCTGGCCGCAGACAGGAACCTCTAAAACCCTGAGCCAAAATAAGCATTTTTTTTTTTTTTTTTGCTTTATACTTTACTATCTCAGGCATTTTTGCTACTGCAGTAAGAAGCTCATAGAGACACTAAGTTCACTGCTCTTGACACAAACCCTTGGTTTCTGCTTCTCATGAAGCCCCTGGAGCTCTAGTGTGTAAAATATAGCTTCCCCTGCCTAGTGACCAAGCTAGATATTAGGTCCACATACAAACACGCAGAGACCTAAAGTATATTAGTGATTGTCTAAGGCTGAAGAAGGCAGGAAATGTGACTAACCCCTAATTAACAGGATTTCTTTTAGTGTCCTCAACAGTCAAAGACTAGATTGAGATGGTGGTTGCACAACTCTGTGAATAAACTAAGAAGACATTACCAGGTACAGCGCTGTATGCCTGTATCCTGCATCTAAGACTACACAGAAAAACAACTAGAGACGGCTGGGCAACAAGAAAAGACACATGAATCCCTTTACACGAAAGAGCCACACATAGCCCTGAACTGCCCAGCTCTGGTTCATGACAAAGGAGTTCTATTGCCATAAACTCTGTTGTAACAGCCAAACCCATATTCTGACTGATATGAAGAGTGCTACTTCTGACCCAAGCAGAATCTAATATATGTGACATCTGCATATTTTTTAGGTCGTGCCAAAACCACCAGCCAGTGATGACGAGACTGCAGGCAGATAGTTAGAAGACCCCGAGACTCGAGTGCTGGCTAGGAGGTGGAAATGAAGGTTATGACTGCCACAGGGAAGTTTTCAAAATGAGTCTACTCAAGGCCAGTCATTGGTGGCACTGCAGAGTAGCGATGATGACTATTTGTCTACAAAGCAGTGCTTGGCCAGGAAACCCACGCCTCAAGATAACCCAGGATTCTATGTGAGACAATGGGAGCCCAGCACCAGGCAGGAGAAGGATCTGCCTTCTTCCCCAGCTTTCTTCTTCCCCTCATCCAAAGTGGTCATCGACAACGGACAAATCAGGGTGGGAGAGACCACACACAATAAACATAAGTCAGTCTCCCTATGCATATAAGGATGTTCTCTGTGTCACCAGCCCAAGAACTGAGCAGACCAGGCAGGCAGCCTCCCGAGTCTATAAGGGAACATGCAATGACAACTCCGTCTTTCATCCCCCACCTTTCATCATAGAAGCACCCAAAAGGCACAGGGAATGCTTCATGCTGTCCACTATCCACTGAGCAAAGGGGACAGGGAAAACGTTCCTCTCTGAGGGTAGAACCAGGGCTCCCCACAAGCTCACCCACGACCAGGGCAGGAATCTGTGCCACAGTCAGCACAACACCTCTATAGCTGGTGGCTCCTCAGCACATATCTACATATAACTGCACAAAATGAATTCTTTCTCCTCTCCCAATCTACACTCCCCTACCCACCCACCTACCTGTACACACACACAAATGGTCACACAGTTACATTATTACACATTAGCTACTGGATGCTGTGCTACAAGGAACTGTTCAAGGCCTAAAGGAGAGAACATCTCATCACCTAGAGAGTGTGGACTCTGGACTGAATGCATTGCTGGAGGCAATCTGGGCTGCTTCTCCCTAGGGTGGGGAGGGGAATACTATAAACAGCAGGTAAGGTGGTAGGGTGGGAAATAGTGTAAATAGCAGATAAGGTGATCTATGTGGGCCATTAAGCAATGGACTGAAGTAGGGATTTTGAGTTTTGCTTCCTTCTCTTATGTAACACAACTACTTTAGCTAACCTCATGTCTCCCAATGTCCTGGATAAGGGTCCCCCAAAAGTCCACGAATTAGGCTTAGTTCTGGGCCCAGAGCTATTGAGACTCTCAGAGGTGAGCTTACTGGTATTTATTATGCCACTGTTGGCGCCCTTGAGTAAGACAGTGGGATCTAGCCTCTTCCTTTGCACTAGGTCATGAACCCCATGGACTTCCTCTATCATACTAGAGAACCCACCATGACACACTGTGCTACTGTAGGCCCAAAGCAGTGGGGCCAACGTTTCATCCACTGAAAAGTCTCCAAGACAAGCCAAATGCACCTTTCCCCTTTGAAGATGACTACATGTGGGCATTTGTTGCTTTGATGGAAAGCTGACCTAGGAGGGGTGCACAGGGAACCGTCTGCAATCAGGTGGGCAAGCACAACTATATGAACAGGATGGCAAAGTCAAAAGACCACAGAAGGCCAGGCCCAACCTGCCAGCACCAGCCATTCCAAGAGACAAAAACTTCTGTCTTGTTTACTTCATTACTACTGAGTCTCTATAACCACAGTTCAACCTATACAGTTATACAGATTATTCGAATTACCACAAAGACTGCATAGTATACACCATGTCCACTTTGGAGGCCATGTCAAAGTGTCAACCTCCAGAGCAGCCAAAATGAGCTACAGGGCTGGGTAGGAGGGGCAAACATTATTGGGACAATCTAACAGATTTCAAACGTAAGGCAGGCAGAATGTCCCAAAACCATCATGCTCCAATCTACTGTGCTGAATTACAATCCAGAGGCTCCCCATATGTGCAATTCAAGGTAGCAGCGAGAGTTTGCAGTGTAGTCACACTGGACAAGTATTTCCTTTGCGGGAATCCAGCTAGCTACAACTGACACATAGACAAAGAGGAAGAGGGAGATTTGACTAGTATGGGCAACTCTGCCACCATTTCACTCACAGACCTGGTCAGTCCTGGTCCCTACACAGCTCTGGGTGTTTCCCTGGTCTTGTTTTCCTCTATAGCTGAACAGACTGCATTACATGTTTTCCTGTATATCTGTGTGAAGGATTGAAGGGTGGTTTTGATATACTGAAGTGTTACCCTCTACTCTAACTTAGAACATACCCTAGAGTCCATGTCACTTCCTGTATGTACTAGATTACTGTCCCCACCAACCCCAGGGAGGCTAGCTGGTCCTTGGATTACAGGTGTCTAGCTCAGTTTCCATTTTGTTTATAGGGGCCATCAAGAGAAGAAGCTTCTTGTGGTTTATAATCTTTCTTTCACACTCTGACTCCAAAACGGGTTTTGACTCAATCCAAGCTTTGACCCTGTTTAAAGTCACTTAGGCTGTGCTTCTCAGCCACCCAAAAGGTACCACTGTCCTGGAATATTTCACTGAAAGCAGAAGTGTGTGAGCGCTCTGAGTCTAGCAGGGGATGGGTATCTGGTCAAAGGGGCTTCTGCTGCTCCCTCCATGACTCCACTCACTGGTGACTTGGGAGGAAAATACATTGTGTGCTGAGCCAACTTTGTTCAAAGCAGCCAAACACAAATTCAAACATTCCTTGCCAAAGTAAGCTATATTCAGTATCTTGCAGGGAAAACAGACCTCAATTCCCATATGACATTAGAAAGCATAAAAGAAGAAACCCACCTCAATTTGCGAAGATAGTTTTCCTTATTATAAATGGCCATATACACCCAATGTCGTGCATGTGTTGGTATTTCCCAGAATTGTTCTATTTGGAGTCCTCTTGTAAATGCATAGACCTCATCTGAACATCAAAACCCTGGAAGCCCATTAATGCTGCCAATCCAGTATCCTTAAGGTTTAACTAGGATATTATCACAGCCCCTGGAATTTCTTTCTTTGAAATACACTCACTTTTGTTCATTGCCTGATTTTTTTGTTGTTAAGAGACAGCATCCCACTTTACAGACCACACTGGCCTTGAACTTACACAGGCCTCTTGCCTTAGTCTCCTGACCACTGAGATTACAGGCTGTGCCCCATGTGATATACTTATTTATAGGAAAGATCAACTGTATGAAATATCAGAAGGCCAAAGTCCCAGTTCCAACACCACAAGAAGCTGGACAAGTGAACCATATTTCATCGTCACAGTTCACCTCTTAAGAAATGTACTAGGGACAGCCTTCTCCAGATCTAGGCTGATGAGTGTAGTTCTCGCTCATGAAGGAAACTTCTCTTTGCAGCAGATGGAGACCACTATAGAAAAACACGACCAATCAAATGCAGAGCTGTTACTCCCGTCCCAGTGGATCCATCATCAACACAATTCCTGTATCTAAGGCTCAGGGATTATGGCAGAAGCAGGGGAAGGAAATATTGTTAAAGCCAGAGGATCAGGGAGTTTGCTGTGATGTTATGTCCTCTAGAAATATCTGAACCCTAGCCCTAGCCCTAGCCCTAACCCTAACCCTAACCCTAACCCTAACCCTTGTTTTACTTTTACATATGACCCTCCTCTCCCTGGGGTCTCTTGAAAAACACCTGTTGGCCCACTGTTTAGCTCTGCTCCAGTGAGGCTGACCAGGGAGGCTCCCCCAACTTCCACACCAAGACCTGCATTCCCTAAAATGTCCTCTCCTTTACCAGCTTTTATTTTTTCAAAGTATCTGTCTTCATGTGACACTTACATTTCCCTGAAGTAGAGCCCCAGAGCACACTTCTAGTCACTGCTGTGGCCCTAGTATGAAAAACAGCACATAGTAGGTAGCAATAAATATTCATCAAATGAGTCACCTATCCCAACACAATGTCACTCTTCCCTATCTAATTTTGATTATAGATTAAAAAAAAAACAAAAACCATAAAACTTACTCTCTTAAGCAGGAAGAACGCTTTCCCTTTTGCCTTTTTATTTTATGGTGTTTGTCTGTGTGTATCTATGTTGGTGCACCATTTAAGTTCCTGGTGTTTCCAGAGACCAGAAGAGGGCATCGTGTCCTGTAGAACTGTTGTTCGTGGGTCTATAAATCAAACCTGGGTCCTCTTCAAGAGCAACAAGTGGTCTTAACCACTGAGCCATCACTCCGGCCTCCTTTTTAATCTTTAGTACTCAAGCAATAGATCTAAGGAAGAAAAGGCTGTCCACTTATTTTTTAGGAAGAGTATTTGTGAAACTGAGAAAGGGAGATTCCCAAACAACTGAATACAATGTCTTATGTGACCAGGGGTTAGACACGGCTCTGTGGTACAGTGCTTGACTAACACGAGTGAGGCCATGAGACCAATACCCAGCACTGAAGGATAAAAAACACACAAAAAAAGCACATATAACAAAGATTATTCATGACTAAGTGTCAGTCTCTAACAGCTACTCCTCCCTACCCTCCCTGAGGCTCCCCTCTCCTGAGAGGTGGACACATATCCCCTGTTCACAGGCTGCGGCCTCAGTGCAAGCACTAAGGAAATGGCTTAGTCGGTAAAAAAGCTGCTGTGAGTGCATCAGGACCCAAGTTCTATTTGCAAAGAGTCCCTACAGAAATTCCAGGTGGGTATGCTTGCAACCCCAGTGCTGGGAAGTGCTGGCAGAAACAGGAAGAACCCTGGGGTTCCCTGGCCAGCCAACCTTGCTGGCCTGGCAAGTCCCAAGCCAAACAGAGAACCTTTCTCAGATAACAGGGTAAATGTGCCTGAAGAACATCAGAGGTTGTCCTCTGATCTCCACATGCATGTATACACGTGCCCAGAAGAAAGCACGCGCGCGCGCCCACGCGCGCACGCGCGTGCACACACACACACACACACACACACACACACCGCTGAGGCTCACTTTTTTCAAGTGCAGAATGTTCTCTCTCTGTTTTTAAGTCTGCTTTTTCTCTATGTGCATGTATCTGTTCTGTTCTACCCCCTCCCAAAAGCCAAGATATCCTAAGTGGAAAAAGACATCTTCAGCCTAGCATTTAATGCTGATTTAAAAATCAGAAAGTATGAACAACAGAGGAACCATTCAAATGTTGCTGATGATTGAGGATTTTTGAAGCAGGACATTATTAAACTTTTTATACAAGTGGTATATTAAAAAGTCAGTCAAAGAGGGTTCCCTGCCGAGTCAGTCCTGCCCCAAAGATACAACACAGCTTCCAGGCGGCTTGCTGGCCAGCCAGCCTAGCTTGCTTGGAGAGTTCCAGGCCAGGGACAAACCCCTATCTTAGGGGGGAAAAGTAGATGGTACATGGAGAACATCATTCTGGTCTCCAAACACATGTGTGTATACACACTGGTGCAACACACATATGTACCCACCTACATATATATACACAGGCCAATACAGAGGTATTCATCCCAAATGGGGACAATTCTCAAAGCCTGGCAGAGTCGATCTGTGACTGTAAGAGCCTTCACTTCTGGTCAGTGTATCTCAGGCCCATTTTGGTACAGGCTGCCCCTGTCACTGAAAGGGATCACTTGTCAGTTTAAAGGTCCTTAACCCACCCAGCCTGCTTAAACAGCTCCTTCCCGAGTAAGCAGATTATGAACACTAAATTCATGTTCATGTTTTTACTTTGTATGTGATATCGTGCTCACAACATTGTCTACACTGGTGACTCACAATTCAAGGCAACCAGACAAGGAGTCACCAAATACTACCTTTGGCCCAGGTACTGTAGGTACAGTCTGAATTTTCTAGACACCAGTTCCACACCCATGGGTTCTATCAATCAAGGACTGGTAATATTCAGAAAGAACAAAAATAATGAAAAGGAGTAGTAAACTATAATACAGAGGCCAGTGTGACAGCTTAGTGGGCAAGAGCACTTGCTGCTAACTAAGCAAGAGTACCTAAGTTCAAGTCCCATGGGGTAGGAGAGAACCAAATCCCATAGTTCCCAGCTCCACATGCTTGTTGTGACACATGCGTGCACACATACATGTGCACACACAAATAAACATTAAAAAGTAATTATGACAAATAAACACACCTACATTTTATTCTCACACAGCACAGTATCTATGCTGTATTTGGTTTTATGATAAGCGATGATTTAAGGTAATTGCATGGATTATAAACTAGTACTATCTCATCTTTGTGAGAAACAAGAACCTCACTGTGCAATAACAAATTCAAGAGACTAGTGACAGTGAAGCAGTTTTAAATATGCCAATCTGCAGGCAGAGATGCCAGCACCCAGAAAAGGCAAATATAGCTGGTGTGCAAGTCAATGAATTTTACAGACATTCCTGCTGTCCCTTTCCCACAGTAGTACTCCAGAGAGGCGCAATCTTCGTGTTCTTCTAGCGTAGCTGCCTTCCCATCCCCATCCTACTGGTTCAGAATCCAAGGCCTTATCTAGTGAATGTTCCAGGGCTTGAGGCTACTACCTTTTCAGAGCATGGGCTCAGTCACGTAGCAGACTGCCTGCAAATTTCCGGCTCTCAAGAGTTCTCAGACAAGCAGGTGCCAGCTGCCAGCTAGCAGAGAGAGGCTCAGTGCCCCCCTCCCCTGCTTCTCTGAGACTCTCTGATGAGCTCTAACTGCACCTCATACTGAAAATGGACCATAACAATTTATTTCTTAAAGACATAATCTTTTATAGAATTTGGTAAATGAAGGGGTCCTGAACCAATACTTCTGAGTACACCAAGGGAAGACTTACAGGTAAAAAATACAGTCCTGTCTTAAGCTTACTCTCCAGTGGGGACATATGACATGCAAACATAACTTCACTGGAACTAGATTCATCTATCTAAGTGGTATCTACGCAGTTGCTTTTTGAAGATGCTATCTGAACTGAATCACTCAGAAGAGTAACATGTTAAACCCCTGGTGAGTAGAGGTATATAATTAAGTCAGAACAGCAAGCTGGCAACAAAAACCCAGGGAACCACTAGAGTCTAAGAACAGCAGGCAACTGGGGACACATCTCCTGAGTAGAATCTGCAAAGTGATCAGGACGAGGGAGGAGACTGCTGAGTGTAAAGCTGGCCACGCCAAATGCAGGTGAAAGGTGAAGACCTATGGCAGTGCAGCACGGAACAAATGAGCAGCCAGAGTCACCAGTAGCTCCAAGGGAGCATAAGCATGTCAGTGGGGAGATGGCGGCAGCACAAGCTAGACCAAAGTAAGGTGCTGAGTGGCCAGGGTTAGTCAGCGAACACAGAACAGAGCTTGGCCAAAGAGAGAAAAGCAACAGACCAGTGGCTAAAGTGTGATGACATTTAACTGTTTTTGTCTTAACTTCCTTCCCACCCCACAGTGCTCCCAGAGGGACAGATATCCATTGGAACCATAAAACTCCCACTATGCCAAAAGCTAAGGACAAGGCTGATGTCTGAGCACCTACTCCTCCCCCCCCCCAACCTGTTCTCTGTCCAGGGCGCAGGCCAGGGAACTACGAATGAAGAACCCATAAGAATAGGTAGAGATGAAGGGAGCGTCCACATATAGCTACTGGTCTTTCTGTCCCCTAATGAAAGTGTGGGGGTCTGAAACTCGGGGGCAGAGAAAAAGACTTCCTTCTCTGTGACCCATCCAGGAGAGTCGACAGAGCTCAGTTTAGATCTTGACAACTAGGAAAAGGAAGTCCTCCTAAAGTGTAAGAATTCCTTAATTCTCAGAAGCTCCTCAAGTTCTTGAGACTGGCAGGTCTGTCTGTGCCTGCCAGATTCAGTGCTCCCGCTAAGTTCTGGTAACTTCTCTAACCTGCCCAGGTTTCCGTCTCTCATTGGTGATTTGAAAGTCGCCATAATAGCATCTTCCTTACAGGGCTCTAAGAGGATCCTTGAGACACACCAGTGTAGTGTTTGTCATGGTGCTTGGCAAGGCAGCTTAAAATATGTTAATAAAGTAAAACAAAGTGCTGCTAAAGTGAACAAAGGTAACCACTGAGGGGAATGAGCCCCAGAGGAGCTGAGTATAAATCAAACGTTATTAAAAAAAAAAATAATCTTTCTTAAAACGAGTCTCGAAAAACCAACCAACCAAAACAAACAAACAAACAAAAAACGCCTTAGAAAATACCTTGGGGAAACAAATAACAAATTCCAACTTTGCAAATCCACATTTTCATCAGATTTACAGGAAGAAATATTTAAGTTTCACCTCTCTAGTGGACTTTCCCAATTAAGACAGTTAACCTCCCTTAACCGGGGGTGGGGGTGGGCGGAACCGGGGGCGTTGCATTGCATTAATTTCCTGACCTGTCAGGACAGCTTGCATAAGAGAGCCCTTGGGTATTCTGTTTCAGTTTTAATGAAAATTCAGCTCCAGCCCCCTTAGTGGAGCAGGCCCAGCAGAGACTGCACCCAGGCAGCAGGCCGAGCAGGGGCAGAAATGCCTTCCCCAAGCCAACGAGGGGGTGGGTGGAGGGGAGGCTTGGCACCTGCCCGCCCAGATGGCATTACCCCAGGGGTATAGACACTCGGGTCGCCGGACCTTCCAGCGCCAGGCCGGGAGCCAGCGGGAGGCGCCCCAGTCCTAGACCAGAATAGCAGGGCGCCGAGGCGGGTCTGCGGGGCGATGGGCTCACCTTACCCCGCAGAGCCACTGCGAACCTGAGGGATGGGGCACTAGAGGAGAGCGGGGGCGGGGGCGGGTAATGGCAAGGTCAAGGGAGAGTGCGCGGGGCGGGGCGGGGCGGGGCGGGACGAGGGCGGGAGTGAGGCGCGCCGGAAGCGAGGGCCAGAGGAGCCCGCACGTCGCGCACGTTCGGCCCGGCCCGCGCGTCCCTTACCCCGTTGGCAGCGGCGATTTGGACGATGAGCTGGATGGCCTTGGTCATGTAGAAGCGGCCGTCCCCGCCCACCACCAGTGTGGCCTCCTGCCTCAGCGCCGGATCCACGGTGGAGATGATGCTCTGGATGAAATTCTCCGCGTAGTTGGCGTTGCTCTGGAACACTTTCACCCGCTTCCGCAGCCCGCTCGTACCAGGCTTCTGGTCCGGGTACGCCTGCGTCTTCATTGTCACGATCTTCACCATGGTGGCGGTGGGCCGCGGGGCGACAGCGACTGCGCCTTCTGCTGCTGTGACCGCTGCAGGCGAGGGCGCAGGGTCCGCTGGGCCCTCCTCCTGGAAGCGACCGCCCAGGGCCCGCCCACGTCGCCGCCGAAGTCCGGCGGCATGGGAAGGGGACAGGTCACGGGGTCGAGAGGGGCGGAGTCTCGCTGACAGACACCTGAGCCAACAGTCTATATAAAGAAACGAGGTCTTCTAATTGAGGAGCAAGCCTAGTGTAGGCGCGGGTCATAGTGCAAGGACGAAGAGTTAGTGCTGTTCCCCGTGATTGAGCTAGAGTATAGAAACTCTAGAAGCCGGTCTGAAGAACAGAAATGCTGTCCTCTGACTTTACCGCCCCCCCCCTGCAAGGGCAGAATCAACCCCAAAGTTAAATTAGACTTTCTACATTTTACATGTTTGCTGTGGACCACACTAGTTTATCGGTGATAGTGGGTATCCGAAGAACTGATTTGTTGTGTATAGTTTGTAAATTGTTTAAAAAAAAAGAGTTTTATCTTTTTCCTGCTTATGCTTACTGAAATTCTGATTTAATCAAAAATCCTGCCTCACGACGAGGAAGATCAACCCAGATTGGGTCCAGACAAACCAGGCTCTTGCCAGATTTACATGGTTTGACATCCATCAGGTTTGACAACTAGGAAACGGAAACTTTGAAGGTAGTCTAGATAATCATTGGTATAGACATAAGGTGTTGTGTGATTACCGTGACAACAACACAATAATGGTGGGAACCGCAAGGGGTAAAGCATCCAAAAAGAATTTAATTATTGGGTAGGAGCAAGTTCCCAGCTGACATTTCACCCACTGCCCCAAAGCAGGGCCCAGAGCATGCCCTCCATCTCTTACAATCCAACCACTCCCGTCTCTGGAGGCCACTCTCTTTCAGACCCTGGTCCACTAAGTCGTTTGAGCAGAATTAAGGGTGCACATTTGGGCAATGCCATAGTAGGCTGAGTGCATTGTTTGATAGGAAGCAGTGCAAGGACAGGGCCCTGGCTTCCCATCAACCTGGGGGATAATCTCGGGCTTATTTATGCGTACCCATTTGTTAGATGAAGAAGCGAGGGACCCAGAGGTGTCAGTTACATTGACGGCTGCCTTAGTATGACAATCTACCTGATGGACGGCCTTTCCACTAAAGGGAGATAATGAGTATGTTCCACCCTGGCAGTCACAGGGGTTCCCCATCCGGTTGGCCAGGATAGCTCTGGGGTTATGTGGGTTTCCACATCTTCCATCGCTGGGTGAGATGAACTTCACGAATACCAGGAAGAGCAGCATCACCCACATATTTATTTATTGGGGGGGGAGAGGCACAGTTCTCAGGGGGGAGTACTCCCTGGAAAGTTTATTGTCATCATCCCCTTGTTGGGGTACCCAACTGGTACCCAAATGGGTCTTTTTTTTCTTCTAGAGGGAAGACACATACCAATCCTCTCCCTGCTGGGAGGAGGGGGTTTGGTCCTCTCCAGACCCCTGTCAATGGGTCCCTCCATCTGAACCAAATAGAATTGCAGGTAACAGATGAGGACCAATGGTTTTGAAAAGGAGACAGGTGTTTGTCTTCTTTAGAAAAATTTAAAGTATTTTGGGTAAATAATGCCTTTTTTGGCTGATCCTGTGGCAGCAGGGATCCCCTCCTCTGTTTTTGTAATTGAGACTTGAGAATTTGATTTTATCTTTCCACAGCTGCTTGGCCCCCAAGGATTGTATGGGATGTCTGTGGAGTGTGAGATTCTCCAAGTCTTAAGAAAGTCCATAAAGGCCCTGCTTACAAAGCACAGCCATTATCTTTCTTAACCGGATCAAGAAATCCAAGGGGAGCAAAGCATTAGAGTGTATGACTAATAACATGTTTGGCTTTTTCCTGGGCATGTGCCGATGCCCAGCAGGCACAGAAAAAGGTATCAACTGAGAGAAAAATATATTTTAATTTTCCAAATGGAGAATAATGTGTAACATCAATTTGCCAAAGGTTATTAGGACAAAGCCCTAGAGGGTTGCTTCCAGTAGTTTGGGGGGCGGGGGCGGGTGGGAGTGTTGGCGGTATCTGAAGGAAAGGCTGGCAGGACTTACAGTCTTTTTAAGGTCCTTGAGTGGTACATGTGAATACTTGTGTTTAAGACCCCTCCAATTAACATGGGTTAGTAGGTGGAAGCATGTAGCTTCTGTAACAGTATTACACTTTCATAGAAGCCATTTTATCCGCCAAATTATTTCCTTTAGAAAGAAATCCTGGTGATTTCTAATCACCAAAGAACATTTTGATGATTCCTGAGATGTTGAAGAAAAACGGGGTTCACGACCTTTTAGGAGGTCAAACAAAGGAGTAAATTCTTCAGTAGTTATGGAAATCCAGGGCCTCATCTAATTAATTTCCACCAATATCTTTTGGAGCTGGGGCTAAGTATAAGAATCCTGAATGTGAAGTTGGGGTGTAACAGAAAAGACAGTATCAAGAAATAACATGGAACCTAAAATCTTAAAAGGAGGACTGGCCTGAATCTTTTCAGGAGCCCCTTAAAATTATTGGCCTGTAAAGTGACAAGACACTTACTTGGCAGTAAGATCTCAGAGGTCAGACAGGTTGGGGCAATCCAAAATAATATCATCCATATAAATATAGAATAACATATTAGGATGACCAAGGAAGAAAAAATATGTAACATATAATATTGACAAAGAGAAGGGCCTGCAAGGATCAGGAGCCACATGAACAGGAAAAGCTCCAGGTGCCTCACCCTCCTCTTTATTTATTTTGGCCAGATATGCTTAGTCATGCTGTGCACCACATTCAGCATATGTAAAAATATTAGAATCTTGGTCTTGGCCAGGCCCAGCTTTTATCTGGAGTCAAAGTGTTAAAGGTAAATAAAAGTAGAGGTCACAGTTCAGATTCAAAGTCCAGTCACACAGAGCCATGTATCCAAACTACTCATCCTGATTACTCTCAACTACTACTAGTTCCAGTTATAAACAGCACAGAATGTCCTAGTCATCACGAGTCAACAAAACCTACTAACTACAGAGCTCTGCTTGCCCTAAGAGGAATGATAATGTATAGCAACACTGTGTAGAGGTTGGCTAAACTCCTGGGTTTGAAGACTGACCAAAACCTACCAATCCCTGAGCATGAAATCCCACCAATCCCTGAGCATGAAATCCCACCAATCCCAGGCCTCAAGGTTCCACCCTAGTTGAGGAACTATAGGCAGTTGACAGCTGCTGACAAGGAGGGTCAGTTTTCTTCTAGGATAGCTCTGATAGGCTGTCCACACCCACATGGTCAGCCCAGCACCCAATTCTGGTAGGCAATACGAATTGGACTGGAGGAAGGAAAGAAATCCTGGCATGTGAAGGGCCATGCAGACAGAAAAAGAGATGATTCTCAGCAGTGTAGACCAAGTGGGCTGATTTCATGCTTGCACAGACATTGAACATCAAAACCTAGATATTCTTACTCTATGCTTTGGTATTGAAGCTAACAGAATTTAATCACAGCCCAAGGAAACACAGACTCAATGAACACAAATAGGCCTGTAACCAAAGCACTTAGAGACCGAGGCAGGAGTGTAATGTGTTTGAGGCCCACATGAGTTATATCCTGATTCTGAGGCCAACCTAGGCTACATAGAGACCCTACCCAAATATTTAAAACCTGGGAAAAAATTACATTTTCTGAAGGATTTGTATCACTCATAGAAATCTGAATCTCTGCTACTCAAACATAACGAAGTTTGAAAACATTACATTATAGAAAAAGTTGTCTTTCTGTATATATAATGGTTAGCAGCATACTACTTTCATCTATTTTCTGAATTATTTTGTCATGTGATTTTTTTTATTAATTATATTTTAATTCCAATAAAAAGATGTAAACCACAAAGTACATTTCATTCAGAATTACTTATTGTAGGGCCTTAAATAAAATAACCTAAGTTTAAAAATAAAATTGTACATACATTATTTTATTCTAGTATTTTCTTTTTAAGATAAAATCTGAGAACTTTTAAAAATTTATACATATATAAATTTATATATATATATGTATATATATATGTATATATATACACATTACAAGTTTTAAATATAATTACATCATTCCTCCCCTTCCTTCCCTCCAGAGCCTTTCATGAACTTTCCCCAAAATCCCTCTCAAATTTATGGCCTCTTTTTCTTTGTTATTTTTACATACATGTATATGTGCACATATATATTGGATATGTAATGCATATTATACAATCTACTGAGACATTTAGTGGGGCTTGTATACATATGATTTCGGGGCTAACCACTTGTAATTAGAAAACTAATGGGGGGCTTGTAAGGTATCCTGGCAGCTGGCAGCTGGGAGCCAGGGAATACCACAAAGTCAGGTTGTATAACAAACCTCACACAAGAGATTTATTGGGAGGGTGGTTGCCTCTGCTCATAACAACAGAGAACTGAACAGAAGGCAGAGCTATATAGATTTTCTTGAAGCATTCCATGATGGAGATTAGTGGGATTTCTCATTCAGAGATTGGACTTTTTACTCCGCTGGGGGTGGGGGTGGGGTGGGGGTGGGGCTTGGGCTTAGCTCCAACAGCTAGGGAAGGTAGACTGGGCGGAAGCCCTTGGGGGAGGGAGCTGACCATTCATGTGGCTTGAGGGGCTTACAAGGCTCACCCCTGGAAACCACTAATTCTCCCTCTCTCAGCAGTCATTTGCCTGCTGTTCTTTGTCTAGGGTTGGAACAGTTCCCTGCTTCCCTGTTAGTGTGTCTATTGGTGTTGTTTGTCATTGTTCGTTCAGGTCCTGTTTAGACAGCCGTATTGTTGGGTATCATGGCTGTAGTTTTCCTGTCAGTGCTTAGGAGAAAAATCTCACTGAAGACTTCCTGGACCTCTGGTTTTCTTCCTGCCTCCGTCTCTTCTTCTTCTTCTTCTTCTTCTTCTTCTTCTTCTTCTTCTTCTTCTTCTTCTTCTTCTTCTTCTTCTTCTTCTTCTTCTTCTTCTTCTTTTGTTGTCTTTGTTTTTTTTTTTTTTTGCTTTTTGTTTTTTTGTTTTTTGAGATAGAGTTTCTCTTTGGCTGGCCTCAAACTCACAGAGATCTGCCTGCCTCTACGTGTTTCTTAATATGCTATTTAACATAAAACTCAAGCTTTCAATGTTGGGTTATATTCACAGGCAAGGAGATCTAATTTTTTTTTTTTTAAGATTTATTTTTATTTTCATATTATGTAGTATGTGTACCATGTTTGTGCAAGTACCCATAGAGGCCAGAAGAGGGCATTAGACCTCCTAGAACTATAGTTACAGTTGATATGAATGCTGGGAACCGAAGCTGAGTCCTCTGCAAGAGAAGTGCGTGCTTTTAGCTGCTGAACCATCTCTCCAATTCTGAGGTCTATTTCTTGAGGAACCACTAATGTATCATTTAGAAGCATGCATATAGCCGAGGTCCCAGATTTAGTTAGTTTCTGTCAGTGAAGACATAAGCAATCTGAATTTCTCTGCCTACATGTATAAATGTAGATACATGGGAAGCAGGATAAATGTTGGGTACATAAAAATATGATGCTTGGTCTAAACTCATTCCCTTATACAGTACACGTTAAAGTTTTTAATTCTTCACAAATAATTTGCATTACTTCTTTTGTGATTTAAAGAAATTTGCAGTCAGATGTGGTGGCACTTGCCTTTAATCCCAGCACTCGGGAATCAGAGGCAAGAAGATCTCTGTGAGTTCAAGGCCAATTTGGTCTACAGAGTTAGTTCCAGATAGCCAGGATGACTCCACAGAGAAACCCTGTCTCAAGAAACAACAACAATAAAAAATTATTTGCTATAATTATCAACCATTGGAACTGAAACAAGTAGTAACTAGTATGTATATGAAATTTATAACAAAAAAGATATATACAGAATTATAATAAAATGAGGTTATTAGTCCTTCAACATTTATTTAATACATGGTTCATATACTGAAACTAATTAAGGTAAGAAATACTGAAAAAGTAATTCATTAACAGGGCAACCAAGCCTTAGAAGACACTTATATGAAGAAAAGCTACATATTATTGTCAAAAGTAAAGCATAACATGCTTGTTATCTGATAACACCAAGTGAAAGCAGGATAACCCACACTGAAGACAAGAATGATGATCCCTCAATCCTTTTCCTACTCAATGGTTCTACTAGGTTGGCAAGGCATTCTCTCAAAAAACAAACAAAAAATAGCAACAGAGCCAGTTATCATTGCCTATAAGAATTTTCAAGAATTTATGGCAGATATCCAATTGATGATTTTATATAAATCCAAGTTAATGCTGAATTGTTGCAAATGTCAGTTTATTCCATCTGTTAAGCCTGACATTGGCTGTTCCTGAATTCAGGCTTAGTTAATTCATTCCTTGTTTCTGAATTCAGGCTTAAATTTATTCCTGTCTAACCTATTTGAATTTTTCTAAAATGATGACTTCATATGGAAATTCAGACAGTCAATGTAGAAATTTATCTATATTCTATATATAAGTTACAAAGTGTGTCTGTAAGTTATTAAGGTATTTGAAATTTTAATTTGAGTAAGGTTAGTGATTTTAGAGGCCATGACTCTAAATGAAAGCTTTTTCCTGTGCCAAAACAGTTAAATTTTTAAACTCGTGTTTCAAAACCAAATGATTATTCATAAGGCTGTGTGTGAAAAGAACTGATAGATGATAAATTGGATTTGTTCCTTTGAATTCATTTTTGGAACCTTCTGAATTAATTTATATAAATATTTGATGTACCAATATTAATATTTTAAATGGCAAAAGATAAGATTTTTAAAAATACAGATTATACAGAACATTTTTCAAGCTATAATGAATGTGTTTGGCATCCCATCTCATCAGGGTCCTCAAACCCTTGTTAGATCATGGGGTAGATTAAAAATATTCTTTTCCCGGAGCCAGACAAGTCTTAATCCCCGGAACCAATGAATACTGCCTTATATGGCTAAATGACTACAGGCAGAATTAGATAAGGATTTAGAGATTTTTGCTGGATGACCCAAGCAAACTTGATGCAATCACAAGTGTCCTTTGAAGACAGAAGCCCAAGTGGTAATTTGGCTACCATATCAGCTACATTGGCCTTGCTGTGACCACATGGATGACAAAACAAGTTTAGGGAGAAAAAGGATTTTCATTCATGGTTTCAGAAGCTTTAGTTTCGTTGTGAGGAAGGCACAGCTGAGCCCATAGTGGGGAGGAAGGCATGGTGGAGCTCATTGTGGTGAGGAAGACAGGCTGGTACTCTTTCTGTAGAACAGGCAGGCCTCGAACTCACAGAGATCCACCTGTCTCTGCTTCCCAAATGCTGGGGTTAAAGGTGTGGGCCACCACTTCCTGGCCAAAGTAGCTATTTATTCACTATGAGAATTGGCACAGTGTATTGGAAGTGTTCTGTATACTACTATAAGATTCTGAACAGCAAAGTCCTGCCTCTAGATACGCGGATTCCACAGCAAAAATAAAACCAACATGAATAACCAAGACAATACCTCCAAGAATCAGGATCCTCATAGTAATTTTCCCTTGGAAAAGCAAGTTAAATAACATGTAAAACAATAGACTCAAAATAGAAATAATAAATATGTTCTGGGAATTAAAAAAATATGAATAAACACCAGAACAATGCCCCAAGCACAAGCAAATAGTTGAATAAAAAAAAAAAAAAAAAAGACAATTCAGGATATGAAAACAGACTTGCATAAAGAGAAATTTTGAAAAAGATTCAAACAAACATAAAACTTTAAAGGTTTAGAAAGTCAAATAAAAAGCTTATTAAAAAGCCTTTTCAATAGACCACATAGAAAGAGGAACATTAAGATATAAAGAAAAGATAAAGAAACTGGATCACTCAATAAAAGAAAATGATAACTTTACAAAATGAACAGAATTGCCAAGAATCACAAGCCAAGAAAAACTAGAAGAAACCCACATAAAGATACAGAAAATGTTTTCAACATAATCACAGAAGAAAAAGGCAGAACTATTAGAATAACAGTTTATTTGTTTAAAACCAAAAAGGCTTGAACCAATATACTACATGCTTTCAAAGCCTATAGTTGCTAGCCTAGACTACTACACCTAGAAAATGATCTGTAATTATCCAAGGAAAACCAAAAGCTGCTGGTTAAGGGAATTTATGACCATCAAGTCAACTGTACAGAGGAGGGACACTTCAGACTTGAAGAAAAAGACAAACATACCCAAAAGGTGACAGTAAAAGAACAAAGGAATAATATTGAGTCAGCAATTAAACAAAAAGGACTAAGAAAATAAGCAATATAAAATCAACAAAATGACAGGAATTAATACACCTCTTCAACAATAACTTTGAATATCAATGACCTTACCTCCCAACAAAGGACATAGATTAACAGACTGAATTTAAAAACCATGATCTATCATTTTGCTGCCTCTAGGAAACCACCACCCAAGAGAAACTACCTTATTATGAAAGATGGACAAAGGTATTCTGACTGAATGGAAACAGGAAACAAACAGGAATGGATATTTTATTTATTTATTTATTTATTTATTTATTTATTTATTTATTCATTCATTTATTTATTATTTTGTTTTGTTTGTTGAGACCGGGTTTCTCAGCGTAGTTTTGGAGCCTGTCCTGGAACTAGCTCTGTAGACCAGGCTGGCCTCAAACTCACAGAGATCCACCTGCCCCTGCCTCCTGAATGCTGGGATTAAAGGCATGCACCACCAACACCTGGCTTGAAATGGCTATTTTAATATTCAACAAAATAGACTTCAAATCAAAATTAATCAGAAGAGATAAAGGTCAATCATATTGATCAAGGGAACAAACCACCAAGTGGACATTACAATCTTAAACATGAATGTGCCAAACTTAAGTGCACCCAAATTCACAAAGTAAATGCTACTAGACACAAAGCAACACAATAACAGTAGGTGAATTCAACATCCCACTTTCACCAATGGACATATTGTATAGATGAAAAATAAGCAGAAATAATAAAGCTAGATGACATCCTATATCAATGAACCTAACATGTCAACAGAAAATTATGCTTCAACACTGGAGAGTAGACATTCTTCTCAGAAGCCTGTACACCTTTCACTAAAATAGATCACATATTGCAACACAAAACATGTCTCAATAAATACAGGAAAATTAAAATAATTCCTTGTATTTTATTTGGCCACAATAGAATAAAATCAGGTTATCAATAGTAGTGTTGCTTATGGAGATTGAATAGTACAGTATTGAAAGATGAGTGGATGACCAAAGAAGTGAAAAAGAAGAAAACTTAGAAATTTCTAGAATTGAATGAGAATTAAAGCACAAACATGTGAAACTCTATGGGATACAATGAAGGCAGTCCTAAGAGGAAAGATAATAGCTCTTTGTGCCTACATCAGAACATCAGATAGAACCCAAATAAATGTCTTACAACCTTGGAAAAACAAGAACTTTCAAACAATTCTCAAAAGTAGACAGAGACAGTTCATTGAGATCAGTCCAGACATTTATGACATAGAAATTAAAAAGAGAAGAGTCAAGGGAATGGAATTAGTTCTTTGAAGAGATTAACATGGCTGACAAGCTTTTACCAGATTAACCCAAATAAAGAGAAAATGAAAATGTATAAAATTAGAGATAAAAGAGTCATTACAACAGATACCAGTAAAATCAAGAGGACTGTAGGAAAATACTTCAAAAGTCTATATTCTAACAAATTAGAAAACTTTAGAAAGTGGATGAATTTCATTCTTTTTTTAGAAAGTATTTTTTATTGTATGTGTGTGAGTGTTTTGCCAATATATATGTATAAGTATCATGTGTACCAGTGCCTGAGGAGACCAGGAGAGGGTGTGGGATCCTCTCAGTCTGAAGTTACAGATGATTTTCAGTTGTCACGTGGGTGCTGGAAAGTGAACCTATGTCTTCTGAAAGAACAACAAGTACTCTTAACTGAGAACCATCTTAACTGATGAGACCAGGATGAGTTTCTTAATTCACATGACATAGTAATCTCTCTAGATGTAGAAAAGGCCTTTGACAAAATCTAACCTTTCATAATATATTCTTGAAGACTAGAGTTGGAGTGAATATGCCTCACTATAACAAAGTCAGTAACACAACAAGGCCACAAGCCAGCATCATGCTCAACAGAGAAAAATTCAGCATTTCTACTAAGCAAGGCGAAAATAGTTACTCTCTATATATCTGTTCAATATAGTGCTTGAAATATTAGCTACAGTAACAAAACTAAAGGACATAGAAGGAGTACATTTACCTTGTGACCTAACAATCTTATTTCTAGCTATCTAGGAGAGAAATGAAAACCTGTGCTTATATAAAAACCACAGGCATTCTTACAGCACATCTATTAATGGTTGTTTAAAAAATACTGGAAAATAATCTCAGCAGATAAATGAGTGAACAAACTGTGGTATAACTATATAATAAAATATTGTGATATAGTGTTTGTGATATAATGAAGCCACTAAAAATCAGAATGCAAAGCCATCCTCACTAGTTAACCATAGAAACTGGGCAGTGATGGCACACACCTTTAATCTCAGAACTCAGAAGATAGAGGCAGATGGGCCTCTGTGAGTTCAGGGTTACCCAGGGCTACATGAGAATGAAAGAAGATCAGAGCTCAAACCTTTAATCCCAGCACTAGAGCGGTATGTAAGATAGGAGCAGGGTCTCGGATTCAGTCATGTTGAGGACAAGGTCCCCCTTCCAGCCTTGGTAGAAAAAAGAGCTTTCTGGTGGCTTGGCTGCTTTGCTTTTCTGGTCTTCAGTGGCATTATTAGATCATAAAACAATATATCACTACAAAATATCATTAAACAAACAATATCTGCTTTGTTTTCATGAAATTTTAGTCCCTCATTCAACTTAGAAGAATGGAAGTTATGGTATAACCAATTTTTAAAAATCTGAAATAGAGCCAACAAGATATAAAGGTACATGCTACCAAGCCAGATGACCTAAGTTCAATTATGAAGGCCCATGATGATAGGACAGAAATGATTCCCAAAAGTAGTCCCATGATCTCAACATATGGGCTCTTTCACTCCAAACTAAATAAAATATAATATTTAAAAATCTGAAATAAAAACCCTACAGGAAAAGAAAGATATTAAAATAGAAAGGGAACACATTCTTCTAGGCTGAGAAAGGGACTAAGGTTTCATGAAAAATGAGGTATTTAAAAATGTATACTGCCTGTAATACTTGTTCTCGATCTATCTTCTCTTACAGGTTATGTGAGAGGAGGTCAGAAATAATGTCTGACTTGCTCACCTCTGCATGAGCAGTATCTAAAGCGGTGCTCTGAACATATTAGATGCCCAATAAGTACAAGATTAATTGACCTACTGGATATTATATTAGTAGTCAGAGATAAAATAACAGAACTCTAGGGAAAATGAAAACTGAGAAAAAAAGAATCTTAGACTTCTATTAGCAGCTCTTTATAAAGCTTCCCTATCCCTTCAAGGTTAGTCAAAGTTAAAGCTTGTCCCCCTTGACTTCTTATGTGTGTTGTATCAACTTTTCTTGAGGAGACATAAACAAGGCCCTACTTACCCCAGCTAGAGCACCTATGACAGACTAACACATAGGAAGCCCAGTGAGTTCTGGAGCTTACTTACAGAGCTTGGGTAAGGAGCTGCTTATAGGACCATAGCTGACCCTTTCAACCAGACTCACTACCAAAAAGTCTTATCCCAGCATGAATGATAACTTCACCATAGCTACATAGACGGAGTACTCTATTTAATTAATTTTTCACCCTCTATCTTCTATCTCTAACTCAATCTTCCTAGTCCCACGTGCTTTTCTCTCCTCCCCTTCTCTTTCTCCAAGCTCCCTCTCCACTCACTGTCCCCTACTCCCAATATGCTCAGCAGATCTTGTTCCTTTGCCCTTCTGTGAGGGACCTTATATGAATCACTTAGATTCTTCCTTGTATCCTAGTTTCTTTGGCGGTGTGAATTATATAGGCTGGTGAGACTTTGCTCTGTCTAAAATCCATATATGAGTGAGTACATACCATGTTCCTCTTTTTGTGATTGGGTTACCTCATTCAGGATGGTTTCTTCAACTTGCATCCATTTGCCTGCAAATTTCAATATTCCATTATTTTTTTTCTCTGCAAAGTAGTATTCCATTGTGTAAGCGTGCCACATCTTCTTTATCCATTCTTCAGTTGAGGGGCATCTAGGTTGCTTCCAGGTTCTTGCTATTACAAATAATGCTGCTATGAACATAGTTGAACAAATGTCTTTGTTGCATGGATGTGAATCATTTGGTTATATGCCAAAGAGTGGGATTGCTGGGTCCCGTGGTTCCCATTTTCCTGAGGAACTGCCATACTGATCTCCAAAATGGCTGTACAAGTTTGCACTCCCACCAGCAGTGGAGGAGTGTTCCCCTTTATCCACATCTTCTCCAGAATAACTTGTCATTGCTGTTTCTAATTTTAGCCATTCTGGCAGGAGTAAGATGGTATCTCATAATTGTTTTGATTTGCATTTCCCTGATAGCTAAGGATGTTGAGCACTTTCTTAAGTGTTTTTCAGTCTTTTTGATTTCCTCTATTGAGAATTCTCTCTTCAGTTCTGTACCCCATTTTTAAAATAGGGTTGGTGTTTTGGTGACTAGTTTATTGAGTTCTTTGTATGTTTTGGAGATCAATCCTCTGTCAGTTGTAGGATTGGTGAAGATCTTTTCCCAGTCTATGGGCTGCCATTTGGTCTTGTAAAGTGTGTCCTTTGTCTTACAGAAGCTTCTCAGTTTGAGGAGGTCCCATTTATTTATTGTCGATCTCAGTGTCTGTCCTACTGGAGTTATGTTCAGGAAGCAGTTTCCTGTACCAATTTGTTCAAGGGTACCTCCCACTTTCTCTTCTAAGAGGTTCAGTATGGCTGGATTTATGGTGAGGTCTTTGATCCATGTAGGCTTGAGCTTTGTGCATGGCGATAGACATGGGTCTTATCTGCAGTCTTCTACATACTATCATCCAGTTGTGCCAGCACCATTTGTTAAAAATGATTTGTAATAAATCAGATTTTCATAGGTGTATGGGTTAATATCAGGATTTTTTTATTTTATTCAGTTGGTCTATGTGTCTATTTTTGTGCCAATACCAGGCTGTTTTCAGGACTATAGCTCTATAGTAAAGCTTGAAGTTGGGGATGGTGATACCTCCTGAAGTTCCTTTATTGTACAGGGTTGTTTTGGCTGTCCTCGGTCTTTTGTTTTTCCATGTAAAGTTGATTATTTCAAGGTCAGTGAAGAATTGTGCTGGGATTTTGATGGGGATTGCATTGAATCTATAGATTGCTTTTGGCAAGATTGCCATTTTTACTATGTTTACCCTACCTATCCAAGAGAATGGGAGATCTTTCCATTTTATGGTATCTTTTCTTTCTTCCTTCCTTTCTTTCTTTCTTCCTTCCTTCCTTCCTTTCTTTCTTTCTTTCTTTTTTTTTCTTTCTTTCTTAAGTTTTTGCTACATAGGTTTTTCACTTGTTTGGTAAGCATTACCCCAAGATACTTTATGTTGTTTGTGGCTCTTTTAAGGGGTGATGTTTCTCTGATTTCTTTCTCAGCCCCTTTGTCATCTGTATATAATATGGCTACTGCTTTTTTTGTTTTGTTTTGTTTTTGTTTTTGTTTTTTTTTTTTTTTTAGTTTGTCTTGTATCCAGCTAGTTTGCTGAAGGTGTTTATCAGCTGTAGGAATTCCCTGATAGAGTTTTTTGGGTTGCTTTTGTAAACTATCATATCATCTGCAAATAGTGACAGTTTGACTTCTTCCTTTCCAATCTGTAGCCCCTTGATCTCCTTTTGTTGTCTTATTGGTTTAGCTAGAACTTCAAGTACTACAATATTGAAGAGATATGGAGAGAGAGGGCAGCCTTGTCTTGTTCCTGATTTTAGAGGAATCACCTTAAGCTTCTCTCCATTCAGTTTGATGTTGGCTGTTGGTTTACTGTATATTGCTTTTATTATGTTTAGGTATGTTCCTGTTATCCCTGATCTCTACAAGACCTTTATCATGAAAGAGTGTTGAATCTTGTCAAAGGTTTTTTCAGCATCTAGGGAGATGATCATATGGTTTTTCTTTTTTAGTTTGTTTATATGGATCACTTTGATAGATTTTCTTATGTTGAACCATTACTGCAACCCAGGAATGAAGCCTACTTGGTCATGGTGGATGATTTCTCTGATGTGTTCTTGGATTCAATTTGTCAGTATTTTATTGAGTATTTTTGCATCAATGTTCATGGGGGATATTGGTCTGTAGTTTTCTTAGTTGTATCTTTGTGTGGCTTGGGTACCAAGGTAATTGTGGCCTTGTAGAAAGAGTTTGGTAATGAACCTTCTGCTCTATTGTGTGGAACAATTTGAGGAGTATTGGTATTAGCTCTTCTTTGAATTTCTGGTAGAATTCTGCACTGAAGCAATCTGGCCCTGAGCTTTTTTTGGTTGGGAGGCTTTTGATGACTGCTTCTATTTCATTAGGGGTTATAGATCTATTTAAATTGCTTATCTGTTCTTGATTTAATTTTGGTAAGTGATAGTTACCCAGAAATTTGTTCATTTCCTTTGAATTTTCAAATATTGTGGAGTACAGTTTTTCAAAGTATGACCAGAAAATTGTCTGGATTTCCTCAGTGTCCGTTGTTATGTTCCCCCTTTTGTTTCTAATTTTGTTAATTTGTATTTTCTCTCTCTGCTTTTTTGTTAGTTTGGATAAAAGTTTGTTTATCTTGTTGATTTTCTTAAAAAAAACCCAACTCTTTGTTGCACTGATTTTTTTGTATTGTTTTCCTGGTTTCTACTTTATTGATTTCAGCCCTCAAATTGATTATGTCCTGGTGTCTACTTCTCCAGGGTGAGTTTGCTTCTTTTTGTTCTAAGGCTTTCAGTTGTGCTGTTAATTCTCTAATGTGACTATCCTCTGTTTTCTTCACATGGGCACTTAGTGCAATGAACCTCCCTCGTAGCACTGCTTTCAAGGTGTCCCATAAGTTTGGGTATGTTGTGTCCTCATTCTTGTTGAATTCTAGGAAGTCTTTAATTTCTTTATTTCTTCTTTGACCCAGGTACGGTGCAATTGCTCATTGTTCAGTTTCCATGAGTTTGTGGGGTTTGTGAGATTTGTGTTGTTGTTGAATTCCAACTTTAAAGCATGGTGATCTGATAAGATACAGGGGACTATTTCAATTTTTTTGTGTCTGTTGATACGATATGATGTGTCAAGGCAGGCCAAAGCTTGTACCATTACACAAACAACTATTGTTACTTCCTGGTCCTTAAATTCTCTCTCCATATGAATCTTACTTACTTCCTTTAAATGAACCCCATCATTTACTTTATTTTCCTCAAGTCATGATGTAGTTCCTTCTTTCCCTTAGAAATTAGGCAGGCTGGATAGCAGTGATAGAAATTTTACACCATATGAAACTAGCAGAGCCAAATATACACACCCTAATAATTACAGTCATAAAGAACTGCAAGCCAGTACTTTTTAAGAGGAGAAGACTTGATTTTTCATTTTATAAAGCAGGAACGATTTTTACACATCTTCCATTGAGAAAGAGTGCATATGCATGGTTATGCAGATGGCCTTAAACTCCAACAGCGTTCACCAAAGCAGCCTTGTTAATCAGAAAGAACTGAACAGTGCTGAACATTCTCCCTGCCTTCTCTAATATGTCCTCACCCCCTACTGGCGAAAATCAGAAATGCAGGTTTATTTTCCTGGTTTATACCCAAGATATGATTAAGTTTCTGCTGCATATTTAATCTACACAACAATAGACCTATGAGAAGGCCACTAGCTTTAAAATAAGAGTCATCTACATGAAGATCCAATAGAAAATCAGTGCAGTGATTAAATACAGCAATGTAAGAAGTTCTTATGGTAGTAGCTGAAACCTAACACGTTAGTTTTAAAGTATCAGAACTGAAGAATGTTAACGTTAGAAGGGAAAAGAAAGTTTAACTTCAATAGTTTGCCTTCCACTGAGATGGGACTGCTAAGATAGCGAGCCCCTGCCAGCTGCCAAAGCTTCAGTAGCACAGACAGAGCATTTTGTGTAGCCAGGTTGTGCCCACTCTGGTGAGGGCAGCTCCAGGGCTCGGTAGGTTTTTTCTTGAGTGGCCATGTTCCCAAGATAATACTTCATGAGACCCACCATCTGATTATAAAATCCTGAACGACTTTGTTATATGTTTTTAGCACCACATAAAATTTTCTGTAACTCAAAAGGGGTGAAATGAGAATCCAAAACCTGCTGGCAATTGCACAATATTTTGTCCCGACAGCAAATTTCTCACTAGTGTGTCTGTAGCTAACTTTTCACAGAGGGTACTTGGAAACAGTTGAAATTTACCCCATGTAGCAGATAAGGAGATAGTATGTGGCATAAATATGGCATCAAGCAATTGAAACTGCATGTCAGTACCAATAGCAGAGTACTTGGAGAGAGTTAGCTTTTGGAATATGAATACTATGAATAGGTAGAAACTATATTTTTGCCTACTATATGCATGTACATAGTTTAAATGTTATTTAGAGTTTGGACCATTGATTTAGATCTGTAAAATAGATTGTCATTACCTCATTGTTTGAGCTTTTCAGACAGATGTCTTATTAAAGGAAGTGAAATATCAAATTACTTTGTTCATTGTCAAATGCTTTATAAGTTTAACAACTATGGCCATATATCTCATTTCCTAATATGGAAACAGGGTTCTTCCATTTCATTTTAGCTCCTTAGTAGTTAAATCCTTAAATGGCTATTTTTTGTATTTTTATTGTCTTTTAGTATTTTTACAAGTGTGTAGTTTGGAAGTCACTGAAAATTCTTTTAAAAATGTTATCCATAATTTTCTTTTCATTTATTAGAAACAAAAAAGTACTTATATTTCCCACTAAATAAACAAAATAGTCAAACACTTTTAAAACACTATTTGTATTTTAATAATAAAATATATAACATGGACATAAAATATAAATGCATAGAAATGAAACAGATTATTAAGTATACCAGTTACATAGAACAGCATTTAGTTAATAAATAACAGATTCGATCTAAAATACTTCTTAGTTTGATAGTACCAAGTGGAATTATTTAAGATATAAGGGAATAGACACAATAATATATCCATTCTTGTCGTTCATTCAGGGGCATTACATGTTGACAAACCTGCATATAAAAATAGAAAGCTTTTATTTTTATTTGATAAATTATTGTTATTTGCTAATTTTCAATAGGACATTTCTGGGTCTAATATAATAAAAAGTATCTGTGAAGCTAAGTGTAGTGGAGCACACCTTTAATTCAAGCATTCAAGAAGCAGAGACAGGCAGATATCTGTGAGTTCAAGGACAATCTGGTGTACACAAGTTTAAGGACAGCCAGGGCCTCTGTCTCAAAAGAGAAGAAAAAAATTCCAGGTCAGTGGCATGTACCATATGTCATGAATGTGCATGAATGCAAGTACTTGGGAGGATTAAGCAGGAGGACTGTTTAGTTGTACAAGATCTGGACTAGTCTTGGCAACATGAAGTATATAATTAATAAAAGGGTGAGAAGTACAGTTAAAAAAAGAGAAGTGTGATAGTACACTACCTTCTGGTGTAACCTCAGGAGGCTAAGGCTGGAGGATCCCAGGTTTGAGGATAGCCTGGGTTACACAGTGAGACCTAGTCTCAAAACACCAAAAGGGAAGGGGAGGGGGCAAGAAGTCTGCTGATCATTCTTGCCTTTCAATTTGTGACCTCATCAGAAATCCAGTCTGCTAAAACCAAAATTATACAGCTATTTACAGCTCTTGACTTAGTTGCTTTTCTAAAACCTGGAGATGTTTCTTCTCCCAGGTAATCTTGGACAATCTTAATAGTATGGATAAGCATATTTGGGGTTATTAAAGTAACTACTAGTAGTCGTATTATTTGGCATTTCTGATATTCAAAAGTGCTTTCACATATATGATTTAATTTTATCTTTCCATTAATCCTAACTAATCTAGTGATATTATTTTAATTTACCCTTAAACAGGAACAGAGCTTGTGAGATGGCTCAGCTGATAAAAAGTGTCCCACCCCCCAGCTGGATTCTAGAACACACATGGTGGAAGGAGACAATCAACTCTAGTAAGTGTCCTCTGACTTTGACATGTATTTTGTGGCTTGAGCATGCATGTATGCATGTACATGTGCACATACATGCACACAGTGTACCACAACAGAGAAGTTAAATGAAAATCCCACTGTCACTCAGGATTGAATGAAAAGCAAAGCCCCTGCCAGTCATGGTGGTTTATAATCCTAGCACATGGGAGATGGAGGGCTGGGAATCAGAACTTTAAAACTCAGCCTTGGCTACAAGGTGAATTTGAGGCCAGCTTGAATTCTATGGGAAAATAATCCAAAACAAACTAACAAAAATCCCACCAACTCTCCTGTACAAGAGACAGGGCATTGAGTACTATGAATGCCACACTTAAATAACTTTCAACTTCATTTAATGCCACAAGCTTACTCATGGCATTATCAGTAAATATTTCTTTTCAAAAAGGTTTTAGAGTAACGTTTACCATTGTAGATCTTGGTGCCACTTCTACTGCAAAGATGTTGAGTCCTCTGTTGTTGACACAGTTTTTACTTAGTTCATTGTTGATGTGAATAATCACTTTGTCGTCTGACTGTAGAAAATTATAAGTCTTTAGTTTTGAAAAATAAATAAAGATATAAACCTCAGAATAAGACCTAAGAAAATCTGCTTATAGAATTCAGTCCACTACAAATTAATACAAACCAGCTGCCTCTTTGTGCTTAGTGCTATGGGTTTCCTCATTCATTCTTTTTTAAATGGCCACCAATGACATAAGCTTTTCTTTCAAATGGGGTTTGGATTTTCCCTTCATTCTTCACTCTCAGACCACTGTGGATTGTAACATTAAGTTAGTTCATCCTTGTCTTATTAAAGCCATAATGTCTTTCTTTTCTTTAATCTCTATTTTTCTATCATCTATTCACTCAGGTCTGACCTTCCAACTAATATGCTGAAACATCCATTTAATTGGGTCCCTCTTTTATTCACTGACTCAATAAGAATGTGTTGATTTAATATTAACTGCATGTCAGGCACTGTTTAAGGTCCTAGAAAGAGTAATCAAGGTAACACATATGATCTGAATCTACTCTACCATTGTTTTTAGTAATTCATACTACCCCTTCTCTTTGTTTCTTCTACTGTTTGCCTTGCTTCTGAAGGTTGTCTTTCAGTGTATCTAAACCTTAGATAAAGCTAAAATCCTACTCTACAGCTCTTTTTCCTTATCACACATTGTCTTCAAGTTCTATAGTCTTTGCCTTTATAAGAGACACAAGTAGAATAAAACCACTGTACATGCAAACAGATTACATGACTTAATGTTTATCCTCTGGTCTCTCTGAGAGTATTAATTTTGTCTTCCTAAGTAGCTCATAAATGTGAAAACAGAGTGTTGTAGAATATTTGTTTATATGTGTTACATCCATTTATTCTGCATATTATGTGTTTAATGATGCAAAGATGTGTTGCATTATTTTATGTTGCATTTGTTTAACTGTAAAGCTGTATTACTTTGCCTGCCTAACACACCTGATTGGTCTAATCAAAAGCTGAACAGACAATAGCTAGGCAGGAGAGAGAAATAGGTGGCAGAGAATAATTAGGAGGAGAAATCTAGGCTTGAGAAAAAAATGAGGAGGAGAAGTAGAAGAGGACACCAGGAACCAGCCACCCAGCCACACAGTCAGCCACTGAGTAAGAAGGAAAGAAAGATATATAGAATAAAGAAAGGAAAAAGCCCAGGGACAAAACGTAGTTAAAGAGAAATGGGATATTTTAAATTAGAGAACGTGGCTAGAAACAAGCCACGCTAAGGCTGGGCACTCATAAGTAAGAAAAAGTCTCTGTGTATTTACTTGGGAGCTGAGTGGTGGGTTCCAAAAGACTTAAAAAAAAAAAAAAAAAAAAAAACCCAGCAGTGAACATGTTTTATACTTTCTGGAGGTCCTGTTATATAACAAACTAAACAAGGATTCTATAAACAAAATTGCATTTTTATTTTGCATGCAGATTATACTGACTCTTCACTGATCTCCAAATTTTCATATTTTAAAATAAAAACAATAATCTTGAATCATTATAAATAATATAAAAGTGTCATGACAAGTTTGATTTATAAATACTAAAAATAATAACTGTCCATTATAAATATTAGTAGGATATAGCTGCAATGTGAAAAGAAAGATATTATTAGAAAACTTTATACCAAAATTAGGAAAACGACTTCATAATCAATACCTTATTTTCAATTATAGATGTTATCCAGGTGTCATAATTGCAAGTATGTACGATTATATTTTCATAACCATCCATGACTTTAGCATCACTTCTATCAAGGATGGACTTGCAAATGGCCTTCTCAAGTTGCCCACTGCATGCCTCCATATGAACAGCTTTAATTCTTGGCTTGCATCTTTCTGCATAGGTATTGATGACAAAAGGGCATGCCTGGATGCAAAAGCAAACAAAATCTTGGTTTAGCCTTCTGGTAGAATTTTAAATAAATAAACAGTATAAATGCTTATCATATCATTTAAGATTCATTTGGGCAGAAAGATGACTCAGTGGGTAGAAGTACTTGCCCTTAAGCCTGATGCTGAGACACAAGCTAGACAAAAGGATAATCCTGTCCTAGGCAGGGGATGGCAAGAACTTAAGGAAACCAACTATAAACTCTTTTGAACAAAAATCTGGTGAAGACCGTGATCCCATTTTTAGGAGTTCTACCACTCCAACTATTCCTCAAAAACTCATTTGTTTGGGCCAGGTGAAATGGCTTGGTGGTTAAGAACATTAGTTCTTCCAGAGAAAGCAGAGTTTGACCCCAAGCAACCATGTTAGGCAGCTCACAACCACTTGCAACTCCAGAACTATGGGACCCAATGCCTCTGACCTCTGTGGGCCCTGCATGTACATGCACATATTTGCACACACACACACACAAATATAAATAAAAAATTTTAAAAATGTTTTTCCATGTTGGTTGACATAAATAACTAATGTAGCCTAAGACCCAAGAGCAAAACAAACCAATTTAGAGTCTTTAATCCAAACAAGTGAATTAAACAAGCCTTGGATTATCTTTTGACAAACCTAGGCAGAATCTGCACCAAAGCTCACACTTCTGGCTGAACCTGGATTAACATTACAGGTAAAAGTACTTCTGTCAACTAAAAGATAAACTAAAAGGCTGCATGACACGAAGTCAGAGCATCATTGGGTCACATCTGGAAAATATGGGAGATATGGTTGCAGAGATTCTTTGAGTCACTTCTTATAACAGCGTCTTGTTTTTTTAGAGGCTTTAGTGTGGCTGCTGATTTGACTTTTGGTTTTTGAGACAAAGCCTTACAATGTATTTCAGGATAGTCTCAGTTTGCTCTGCATCCCAGGTTGGCCTCAAACTCAACGCTTCCTGCATCAGTTTCCCAGGTGCTAAGATTTCAGACATACACAACCATGCCATGCAGTCTTGGAGACCTTTAAAACCTTGTCCAGAGTTTTAAAAATGGTTCCCAGTAGCTATTTTTCCAACAGATGACTTAATAGTTATTTGCAGATAAAAGCAGGATAAAATCATAATCAGTACATAAACTGAAATCAAATCTCCACAGATAAAAACTTCTTTAAGGAGTATCCACTAGTTGGGTAAAACTTGAAGGAATATAAGTCAAAGAAGAAACAACTTTTAAAATTCTCATAAATTTTAGAAAAACTGACTATTCTGTTGTCAGATGGTTAATGGCATGTATCATTACTAATCTTAAACTTGTTCAATTCATTTGAAAAAGAAAATGGGCTGGGAATTTACCTCAGTGGTGGACGATTTGCCTAACACACATGAGATCCTGTATTCAACCCCAGCATTTAAAAAGGAAGGAAGGAAGAAAGAAAGAAAGGGAGGGAGGGAGGGAGAAAGACAGAGAGGAAGACAAAGAGGAAGAAAGCCATACCCCTTGCAACTCAATTTTGTAGAGCAACCAGGGCTCATCTTTCAAGGTCAGACAATGAGAAACATTATTCACACACACAGGTTCACCACTGAGTGCCAACCAATCAAATTAAGAATTTCCCACATATATGTTTCTCCAAAGACTGTCAATCATTTATGGTTTAATATTTAGGGAACCCCTTAACATCATACCACCCAAAATATAAAATAAATACAAGTAAGCTGATGATCTACATGGAACAAATACCCATCTAGCACTGATCTCTCTTGTGAGCAACAACAAATCATGATGTCTTTCTTATTTTAGTTATAGTACTAGTGTCATCTGTGCTCATGAGGTTTGTCACCTTGCCACAACCCTAGGTTTATCTCAGAAGAGGAAATGTCAAGTGAGAAAATGAGTCCATCAGAGTGGCCTGTGGGCAAGTCTGTGGGGGCATTTTCTTGAGTAATGATTGATGTGGAAGGTCCATTCCATAGTGGATGGTGCCACCCCTTGGCAGGGGGCCCTGTGATCTATAAGGGAGTAGGCCAGTGGAAGGCACACCTCCATGGTTTCTGCTTCAGCTGCTACCCTGACTGGCCTTCATGATTTAGACTTGTAAACTGAAATAAGTCCTTTCCTCCCCAAATTTCTTTTCATCATGGTTTTTGTCCCAGCAATAGAAAGCAAACTAACACACTATCCTTTAACACTTTCTGCTGTATGAAAATTTTTTTCCTGTTTGATTTTATTATTTTTGTTTTTTTTTTTTTTTTTTGCACATTGCATGATAGTTTGAGGCTAGCCTGAGCTATATCATTCTTACTTGTATTTATTTATACTCTGAGGGTTAAGAAAAATCACTTGAGTAAGGTGTTCAATCACAAGGACAAGCCAAACATGGCAATAACATGTTTCTCCATAGAGGCTTACAAATAAGTAATTAATAAACTGAAGTAAGCTCACTCATCCGCTACACTAGGGAGAGGCATAAAAACACATTCTAAGAATAATTCCCTGTTTTTGAAGAAACAGAGGTCTCAGGACTATTGTCTTGTTTTCTTGGAGTTTCCTCACAAACACTCAGAATTCTCCTCACATGATTCCATTCTTGGACCTTGTTCCAACAAAAATATAAACATTTTAATTACTAATTTTCCTCTGCACATCAAAAAGTTCAAACTTTTTTGTCTTTAATAAATCATATATAGTTGACAGTAACTACAGTTTTTAGTAAAGAACACAAGCTTCAGTAAAATACTAGAAACACACCTATGTGCCCAGGATTCATCTTATACTACTGCAAATCAAGGATTTGAGTGCCTGGATATAAAAGCCATGTGTATAAAAGGAGATATAAAAGAAGAGTGTTCAAGGTCAAATACCGTGAAAAACAAAGCCATTGTCAACATTAGAGTGCTTTACCTCTGTCAGCTGCAGAGCCTTATTGTAGCCCATCGAGTGTAGAGTCACCCACAGGTCAAGAGGATCTCCTTCTCGATCGTTGGCCTCCATCAGATGCAAGTCCATAAACCCCTGTCTTGTCAACTCATTCTTCTTTGTGTCAAAGTTTTCTGTAAAAACAAACATTTCTTTCATATTATTAAAAGTCCATGCATTTAATAAAACATCTACATTAGTCATAAATGTTCAGTTGCCAGCAGTAACATAGGGAATAAGAGTCCCCCAAACCTGCTTCCTTTTCTAATTTCCCACAATTGCCCACAAGTTGTAACTAACTAGTACAAGTATATTCCAATAAAGTTAGAGGAACTGCAATTTTTCTGGGTAAATTCCAACCTGACCACTCATGAAGAGTTTATATTGATATTGAAAACAACATTTCATAATGCACCTCAGGCCCACCAGAACCTGAATGAACTTTATATAATATATCCCAGACTACTACAGTTTTAGGAAGGGAGAAATGATAGTGTCAGGCTTAAGGAGACTACTACTACACGTATAGTTTCTCTAAAAAATTGTTGGTAGGTCTTTGAAAACCTGTTAGATAATGAAAAACTGTATTTCCCAAGGGAAGTCTAAATATGCCCATTCAACATTATTTGTGAGTAAAAACTACCACTATCAGGACATATGTGTGTGTGTATATATATATATATATATATATATATATATATATATGTGTGTGTGTGTGTGTGTATATATATATATATATATATTATGTATATGTGTATGTATGTGTGTATGTCTAATAGCTATCTGTCCACTTATATGTTATATTGTGATTTCCCTGAAATGAATCTATAGATAATAAATATCAATAATGGACTTATATTTTGACAACTTTCTACAAGAAAGATTTTACTTCCCAACTCCCATCTGTATTATACTCAAGGGAAATGAGACAATATCTCTTTCCTATGTATTACTATGAGCAAAAACAAAATTCACACCTGATTGGCTAGTATTTTAAAATGTTTTATAAGTAAAACAGATTCATAGGGTTTTTTTCAAGGAAAAATATGCAAATTAAATCAGGGAGAGTAATGATAGTAATGTACTACTATTTAGTAAAGTAAGATAAAAATTAATATTTGATATGTAATACAAAGAATGTATTAAAGAAAAATGTGTTTTTAATACTGTACTTTGTGGACCAGCAATAACTTAATGACCTTTAAAACTTAAAATTCTTAATCTTATTAATTTTTAAAATTTATTAAAGGGCTGGGTATAAAGTTCAGTGGTAAAGTAATTCTCTAGCAGACCCTGCCCTGGGTTTTACCCTTACAATACCAAAAGAAAGCAGATTATAATATTTCCCTCTGACTCAACAATTTAAATAAAGTTATGATAATCAAGAGTGGTATTAGTGAGATATCTATCCATACTACTGATAAGTAACAAAGGGAGAAAGCAAGACAACAAGTACACGGTTGTAAGACTTCTGGATATTCATACCCAAGAATAAATCAATGTAGGCATAGACCTTCAACCTTTCACGGAGTACCTTCAAATGAACCACGATGAAACTGCACAACACAAAACACAATTTCTACAAGATAACAGGAGAAAATCTAGACAGACTTGTGTTTGGTGATGAAGATTTTAGTTAGATACAATTTAAAAGCATACAAACCAAGCTAGTGTGATGAAACACACCCATAATTCACGAATTTGGAGGATAGAGGCAAAAGCAGTGGGAGTTCAAGGCCACTCAGGGCTACAAGAGACCACGTCTTAACAGATGATAACAACAGCAACAAAATCATGTCCTAGCTTATTTCCTGTTACATTATAGATACCATGACCGAAAACAAGTTGGGGAGGAAAAGGTTTATTTCAGGTTATAGGTTACACTCCATCGTAAAGGGAAGCCAGGGCAGAGTTTGAGGCAGGAACCTAGAGACAGGTACTGCTATTTACTAGCTTTCTTTTTGCTGCTGCTTATCTAGTTTCTGTATAACCCAGGACTATCTGCCCAGGAGTGGCACTACCCACAGTGTGTTGGACCCTCCTCCATCAATTGGCAACCAAGAAAATGTCCCACAGACGTGCCCATAGAAGCAATTCCTCAGCTGACGTTCCTTCCTCCCAGGTGTGTCAAGTTGACAACCAAGAAGAGCTAGGACAGCAGACAAGACAGGTCCTATGGCAGAGAACAATTTCTCAACAAATTATACTCTGTGGATGATATTGCTAGAAGAATAAAACTAGAAACCACTAACTGGGAGGAAATACTTGCAAAAGATACATCTGATAAAAAATACATATTCACAACACTTGGGAAGGCAGGGCCTGCACCTCACTGGGGTAACAGAAGAGAACCAACACTGTTCAAGAAGGTGTGGGTGATCCAGCCCCAAAGTTGTAAGCATGCGAGATCTGCCCCCACTACTTATCTGTCATGCAGGGGTGTGGATGGGGGAGAGCTGCCCCCATTACTCCTCACCCTTTACTGCCTGTAACAGACGAGAGAGCTGGCCCTCCCCCTTACCAGCTGCAGCACTCAGGAAAGTGTGGCCTGCCCCTTGCCTAGACAGCACAGCAGAGCTAGCCGGGTAGTTGGAGGTGAGGCTGACCCAGGCCAGAGGTTGTGAGCAAAGGAGAGCTGACATGTGGCAACATGGCCAGAGAAGAGATGCCCTCCCCACTACTCCCACCCATCCATCAATACCTGGGACAGGTGGAGGATCTAGCCATGAGGTTGTAAGAGTGGGAGAACTGTCCCTGCTCATCACCAGCTGCAGCACTCAGGAGAGTGGCCCCTGTACTTCTCAGGGATAACAATAGAGCTGGCCCTGATGGTGGAGGTGTAGGAGAGCAGACCAGGAGGGTGTGGAAGCAGGATAACTAGCCCCACTCCTTGCTCATTGCTGCAAGAGGTGAATTAGCTGGGGCAGTGCTGGATGGAGAGCTCACTTTGGTGCTGAGGACAAGGGAGAATTGGCAGGTAGACCAACCCTACTGCAGGCCATGTCCAGAACCAGGGTTATGACTTGGCCGCCCCAACAACCACCCCATCCATGATCTGCTGGAGCTCAAGAAGGAACCTGACCCACAGACCCAGAGCTACAGGATCTCCACGACACAGGGTAAAAACAGGATATCCAAGAAGAGGTCCAGTGAGGACCCAGCATTAGTAGTGTAGTAGTAAGCAGAGGCCTCAAACCAGACCAGTGATTCTTTGCAATGAACACTTGCAAGTGAAGATACATGGATAAAGGGGTTTACTGCATGACTCACTGTGTCACACTGCAGCTTCCATGTTGAGATTTTTAACCCCCCCCTTTTTTTTTCACTTTCTTCTCTTAAATTTTATTGGGAGAGGGGAACAGGGACAGAGGGCAGATTCAAAGGGACAAGGAAATGAATGGAAATGCAAAAGACACATTAAAAAGAAAAAAAAAAAGATATATATTCAAAATAGAAACAACCTCTTAGAACTCAGTCACTTTTTAAAAAGACAAGAAAACCCGGGAATGTTGACACACTCCTGTAACCCCAGTACTATGAAGGCTGAGGCAGGAGGAGACTGGGTACCAAAGTCAGCCTGGGTACCACATAAAGTTTAAGGTGAGGCTTTGCTATATAGGAAGACATTATCTCAAAAACTAAGAGTTGGGCACCATCAGAGACATTGCCAAAGAAGTTATACTGGTGGGAGATACCCACAAAGATGCCAAATGAAATCTAACTACATACCTATCTGAATGCCTAGAATCCCCAAGTCTGAGGAAAGCAAATGGGTGGCATGTGGTACAACAGGAAAGCTAATAACAACTGGTGGGAATCAGAACTGTCAAAGCACTCATAAAACAGCACTTCTTTCAAAGCTAACATTGTCTCAGCATACGGTCCAGGATTTTGCAAGCTGAAATGTAAACGAGTTGGGAGCTTGTTTGTATATAACCCTGCACACAAGTGTGTATAGCAGCTGTATTCATAACTGTCCAAAACTGAAAGTAATAAGATACCCTTCAACAAGGAAACAGAAAAATGCAAACTGTGACATGTGCACACAATAAAATACTATTCAACAGTAAAGAAAAATGAACTATCAAACCATGAAAAGACATGAAGAAAACATATGCAATTCAGCTATACAGCATTCTTTAAGAGGCAAAATTACACACAGTAAAAAGATCAATTATTGCCCAAGGTTTGGGGAGATGAATACACAGGTGAACAGATGGGTGCAGGGGAGTTTTAGGGCACTGGAACAATTCTTTATGATACTGTGATAACTATATTTGTGAGATGAAGCAGTTTTCAAAACCCATATAACTATACAATGTAAGTGAACTTTAATAATAATAAATAATGTAGTAAGATGAACTCACAAATTATAATAAATGAACTACACTAACTGACAGTGATAATAATATGTAGATCTTGGTGGATGTGGAAATAAAAAGATAGGTCCAAGGGGTCTCCAAATCTTCTACTCGTTTTTCTATAGATCTAAAACTGCTTTTAAAAAGCAAATCTATTAATAAACAAAATAAAAACAAAAGTATTTTAAGTCCAAAAAAGGATGTTGAGATGATCTTATAGCTAAATAATATATTTTATCACCAATACATATAAGTAAATATTGACTATGATAAGAAAGGTAAAGATTTCAAAACCTAAAAATTACATACATCCTGCTGTATTATGGCTATCACTAAAGCAGATATGCCCGCAAATAATTTCCAATGCAATAATTTTCAGAAACCTTTGGTAGCATTAAGTTTGGGATTCTGGAATCTGACTGTCTGGATCTGAAGCCTAATTATGCAACTGTCATGCTTTATTGACCTTGGTCAAGCTTCTTAATCTCTTTCATTCTATGTCCTTATATGTAAAATGAGAGCAATTCCAGGGCTACTTCAGAAAGCTAATATATAGATGCGCTTAGATTAGCACCTGGTATATGGTGAGTGCTCAAAAAGTTGATGTTAAATATCAACCCCACTAATTTAATTAAGTAGAATGTTACTGACTAGTAACTTTTTTGCCATAAGAAAATTTTAATTAGGGGTTAGAAAGATGGTTTAATAATAATAAACTGAGAAATGAAAAGCTATGTCATTAAAGTTACAATATAATTACATCTTATGATAAAGCTGTACTGTGTAGATTATCAAACTTAATAGAAGTTTAATATTAAACAGCAGCATATTTATAAAAGGAAATGTGAAAACCTTTATATTAGTATCCTATTTTTACCCTACTTGCTGTTTGGTTGCCTCACTTACTTACTCTACAAACTTAACACCATCCTAAGAAACACACATTACTTCTGCAATGACAGGTAGTGCCTCCCTCTCCTGACTGCATTCTGGCCTCCACACTTCCTGGTCTGTGGTATACAGCTGGCTATGTCTTTTAGGCTTTCCCTTTGACTTTTCAGCTTTTGGCTTAAACACACAAAACCTGCAGCCTACTCTAATCTCAGATGCCTTCGTAAGTGACAAGTGACTCAACCTCATATCCAGTGATATTATGTTGTGGTGCCTTGGCTTCTGTTGTTATCTCCGTGGATAGACTTCCCTAATTGAAAACAAATTTTTTTTTTTAAAAAAAAAAAAAATTAAAGAATTTTTTTGTTAGTGTTTTTGTAGTTGTTTTTTCCTTTTTCTCTCCTTCTTCTCTCTCTCTCTCTCTCTCTCTCTCTCTCTCTCTCTCTCTCTCTCTCTCTCTCCCTCCCTCCCTCCCTCCCTCTCTCTCTCTCCCTCCCTCCTTCCCACCCTCCCTTCTCTCTCTCTCTCTCTCTCTCTCTCTCTCTCTCTCTCTCTCTCTCTCTCTCTCTCTCTCTCTCTCCTCTCTGTTTGTTTACAAGGTCTCTATATATAGCCTTTCTGTCCTGGAAGTCATTATGTAGACCAGGCTGGCCTCAAATTCACAGAACCCCCTACTTCTGCCTCCCAAGTACTGGGATTAAAGTGGGATTAAAGGTGTATGCCAATATGCCCAGCTAAGAATTTTTAACATGTATAAACATCTTTCTGGAAACCTCTTAGTTGATTTTTTGTTTGTTTGTTTTTAAGTGAAAGTAATTTATTAACTTTATTGTCTTTTTTAAGAACCAGTGTGTGGCTTAGTGAAAAGTAGTTTTCTTTCTTTTAAAGGAGTTTGAATACAGCTACCCTGCATGGCTGGACATGAATTTTGCCCAGAAGACATGATTATTAAATGAAAATCTCAATGCCCAGTGTTAGACAATTCCTTATGAGTTATTGGTCAGGGAATTTCCAAGGGCCCCTAAAATAACATGGGCTATTGATATGTACGGTGGTTTGAATGAGAATGACCCCCGAGGTTCATGTTTGAATATTTGGTCGCCAATTGGTAGAACTATTAAGGAAGAATTAGGAAGTATGGCTTTGTTGGAGTAGATGTGCCATTGAGGGTAGGCCCATACCATTCCCAGCTCCCTATTCCCTGCCCCCTGCCTCATGCATGTGGATTGAGATGTAAGCCCCCAAGCTACTGCTACAGAGCCATGCCTACCTGCCTACTGTCATGCTTCCTGCCATGATGGCCATGGACTCTAACCTTCTGGAACCATGAGCCAAAAATTAAATGTTTTTTTTTTGTCTTGGTCAAGGTATTTTACCACACCAATAGAAAAGTAACTAAGACACCATTGCCATTTGCTGTCTACCAAAACTAGATGGTAAGACCCTATTTCTGAAGACACAACATGTTTTGATAGCAGAACATAAAGAAATCAATTTGGAACTGACTTGGAAAATGTTGGCTAGTGATGGGGGAAGAAGTCTCTCTGTATAGATGTTTCTCTTATTGGTTGATAAATAAAGCATTGTCTGGCCAATGAGGCAGGAAGACAGGTGGGACTAGGATGAGGAGAACTATGGGAAAGGTAGGTTGATTGAGCCCGCCAGACAGAGTTGTGATGCTGCTGAAGGCGTAACAACATGGCCAGGGCATTACTGGGTAAGCCATAGCCTTGTAGCAATACTTAGATTAATAGGAATGGGTTAATAATTAAGACAAAGATAGCCAATAAGAAGCCCTAGTCGTTGGCCAACAGCTTTATAACTAATATAGCGTCTGTGTGTTTATTTGGAGCAAGGTGGTTGTGGGACCTGGAGGACACAACCACAGCAGGCCAGCCTACATAGTGCCAGAAGGTACTTACTATACAGGCTACTGGGGGAAAAAAATCAATGGTCTTACCCAGTAGTACCATTGCCAGGCAAGATGTGTCACTGGTACAAAAGTGGCATGAATGTTATGGAAGTAACCAAACATTTTATGACTGGATTTGTGGCCTGCTCCTCAGGAAGGAATTTACATATTACTATAATCTTGTCCAAAGCCATGGCTTGGAAGGTAAAGCCATAGAATCCAGCAAGGAATCTGCTACTGTTGTTTTAGTAAATGGACATAATGTCAAAACAGCCTCCTGAATACTTGTATTTATACCCATATGTTTCTGTTGTTCTTAACCTTGACCAGAGAAGTTTATTCTATAATAGGAAGACTATACAGACTATATATACAGAAAGACACATAACTGAGTAAAGTACTTAAAGTGACCTCAAAGTATATCAGTGACTGTTGAGTACTCAGGGAACATCCCTACCCCAAGGCCCAGGGAAAATGGTGGAAGAAGGGGCAGAAAGAGGGTAAAGAGGGTAAGAACAAGCGGACAGGGTGGAGAGGGGTGGGGGTGAATGCCGTCTTCTGGACACAGGCTCATGAATCCACTGAATCTACTTACCTTGACAAGAGCAACCCAGTAAGATTAGTTAATTAATATCCCAGCAGGCTAAATGGACTAAGAAGAGAAAGAAGGAAGAGGAGGAAGGGGTGAGGTAGGAAGAAAAAGATAGGACTTGAAGGTGGGAAGGAGATACATTGGGAGTATACATCTGGGGTATAGATATGATTGAGAAATGTTGTATTATGTATGAAATTGGCAAATAAATAATTTTAAAAGTTTTAAAAAATATGTTTGCAAGCCCTCAACAGCTGAAATAACCATGAAATATACTTTCAGCAAGTATAGCAACTATCACTATAAGGGAAATAAATGCTTCTGTTAAAAAGGAGAGACGTACTTGTTTAAGTTTGTGTATGTGTGTATGACTGCATGAGTTTATATGCACCATGTGAGTGCAGATGCCTGTGAAGGCCAGGAAAGGGTACAAAATGCCTTGGAACTAGAGTTATAGGTGGTTGGGAGCTGCCTGATGTGGGCGCTGAGACCTAACCAGGGTCCTTGGCAAGAACAATTAAGTTCTTTTAACAGCTGTGCCACCTCTCCAGTCCCATGCTATGCCCCCCCACTATCCTAAATGTTAAAATAATATCCCGTGGAGAAGTCTGGCTTATTATTTATGAGAATTGAGGGATGCCATCTATTTTCTCTATACATCCACTAGGAAAAAGAAAAGCACTTACCTCTGCAGACAGCCCAAGCATCCTCATCACACTTTTCACCACTTGTTCTCAATTCAAAAAAATTGTACTCTTCAAGGCTAATGAGGCCATTTCCATCTAAGTCAATTATCTCAAATATCTCTGATAAAGTTGACCTAAAGTTATAAAAATAGAATTTTTTATTTTTAAAACAAAAAGTCTGAAGACGGACTTTTTAAAATGTGTTTTGCCTGCATTTGTCTGTACACCATGTGCATTCCTGGTGTCTGAAGAGGCCAGAAGAGGGCGCTGGATCCCCTGGGACTGAAGTTACAGAAGGTGTGAACCACTACGTGGGTGGTAGGAATTGAACCCAGGTAGAAGAGCATCCAGTGTTCTTTACCACTGAAAAATCTCTCTAGTTCCTTAAGACAGTTTTTGAGTATAAGTTTCAAAGGAAATAATATTAATGGCATTTAAGATTTTTTTTTTTCTGTGCTATAGTATACAAATACATTTTTATCTGTGTGTGGTCAAATCTCATTGTGAGTATCTAGGTCATAGGAGACCAACCTTAGATTTAGACTTCAGATTTTGACAGTTATTGAAATTAAGAGTGCAATAACAGTGTCTAAAGATATGTCTAGTGGAGAATTGCTGGTAGAGATGTACATGAAGTATGGCAAAGAGCATAGGAATTAATGAAAATCCTATGCTTGTAAACACAAAGTCACTTTTGGTTACTTAGTGAAGTTCAAAAAGCATATTTGTTATACACAACATACTTTTGGTATATGTATACACCATGGAATGAGTAAATGAAGCTAAATAATACATCTATTATCTCACATATTTAGTTCTTATGGTGAGAACACTTAAGATCTACTCTTGTAGCGATTTTCAAGTATATTTCTATTAAATATAATAAATTGCTATTAGCTAGTGTAGTCACCATATTACACAAAGGATAACTGAGTTTATTCTTCCTGACTAATGGAAATGCTCTATCTTCTAAATAACATTTCCCTCAGTTTCCTCATACCACCAACCCCTGGTAATCACCATTCTGCTCTCCACTTTATAAATTTCACTCTTTAGATCTCACATACAAGTGAAATCATGAGGTACTGGCTTTTTGTGCCTCTTTTACATTTTTAAGGGCACTACTCATCGTGCTGTGGTAAGATACTGAGTTAAAGTAGAAAGATGGGGTGGAAACTGGGCACAGAAAATGGGCAGAAACAGGTGACTGATAAACAAAACTTACCTAAACTCACTTGTAAGAAATAATTCCCCTGTTTCATCTCTATATACAAGTTGGGCTTCTTCTGTTACTGGCTTTATTTCTTTTTTTAGCCTACAGCCAGTTGTGGAAGGAATTAACCAATAAATTCCTGGTCCTAGTTCCCCAGTCCATCCAAATACCTTTTATCAAAAGAATTAAACAAAATCAATATCCAGAAGTCTTCATGAATTTAAATCTCTTTTCTGAAATGGAAACTTGAGACAACACTTGTTTTAAATCAACATTTATCAATTTAGTTATAGTTTATTAACCTTTTACTGGTTTTAAATTCTTTTTCTGAGGGGTAGTTTTAGTGCAAGACTATAGACTATGATTCTTTATGTTTTCAAAAAGACCTAAAAGCAAAAGAAGAGAAAAAGCTACATATCATCTAAGTCATCCCCAAAGGCCTTCAAGAATGTTTGTGACACAAATGCCTTCAGCAAGAAACAGGGAGTAATTTTAGGATTTTTTTTTTTTTAATGCAAACACTGTGCTCCTTAAAGACAAGTAGTAAATATCTCCTACTGCTATGATTGAAAAATGAACATTTGATTTGAAAATGACATCAGAAAAAGTTAAATGTATTTTAAGTTCATCATTTACATGAGTTAAACATATTTCTGAAAGCTGAATTATATGGATTACAATGTTACTCTCCTTTCTTCTTGTGTTAATTTTTTTATTTTTGAGTCAGGAACAGATGCATTTTTTTTTCAGACAGACTCACTGTATAATTCATATTGGCCTTGAATGTGTTATGAAGCCCAGGTTGGTCTTGAATTTGTACACCTCCTGCTTCTGACTCCCCAGAACTGCAGGGAAATCACACTCATACAATACATCTTTGCATCTGTAAATTTTGGCTCTTTCTTAAGTCTCTCTCTCTCTCTCTCTCTCTCTCTCTCTCTCTCTCTCTCTGTGTGTGTGTGTGTGTGTGTAAAGTACTGATCTTTGTGGAAAAATGTAGATAAAGATGGTAGAGTCCTAGACAGATCTGATTATCTGAAACTGTTTCCTAACAAATGTTGGATATTTACAGTGAATATCAAAACGTGTATAAGAAAACATTTTATTTGCCTGTTCTACAGTGAAAGTAAATGGCATCTCTCTATGTACCTCCTAGGAACTTTCTGGAGCCTAAACATTTCTTGTTAAAAAAAAAAAACCAAGGACCATCTTTTGACTATCCTAACTGTAGATATTCAATCATTGTGTATGATAGCTAAGTACAGTTACTTGTGCTATAGTACAGACAAGCCACCAAATTCCATCAGGTATTGTGTTCATATAGTCTTGTCAAAACCTATTTTAGGTCATCCTGGAGGTTCATAAACAACATAAGTTGGTCATCTGAGTTCTGAATTCTTTCTGCCTGATTATCTGTGGACCATAATCACCCTGAGGTTATCACCAAGCCATATTTTGGCAGAAGAAATAATTCAATGTAACTGAGGACCATTGTGAAGGCTAAACTGATGAATTCATGCTTTGGAAATGATAATTGTTTAGACTGACCATATGTAGGCTGACATATAGGAGTTAAAAAAATATCTTGCTGCTTCCTAGTAGAAGTCATCCCATGAACTTCTTTTATTACCCACATATAACTGTGAAGTGCCACTATAGATGGCAACTGGGAAGTTCTTCATGGGTACCAAACTCTTCTTAAGGAAAATAATTGTGAAGCTAAAAACACTAGTAAAAATCCTTTGTAAATATGACATATTACAGATAAACAGAAGCCTATAAAGAGGTCCATAGAAACTCTGTTTAAACACGCTCTTGCTATGACTGACTGTTTTTACACATGCAATCTCATAAGAAAGTCATTTCATCCAAAACCAAATGGGAAAACCTATTGTTTCTGACACTGCTTTATCTTTAACTTCACCTGGTAGTCAGCTCTGAAGAACAGCTTAGTAAAAATGTTAACTTCTGCCATTTTCTGTGGTTCTAGCCAGTAACTACCCTTGTCTGTTAGGAAGCCTCCAATAAAGACTTCTATATAACATCCCATCAGGGAAATATTTGTCTGTCATTGAGCCAATATAAAGATTAAATATGATATTGCAATAAGTCCTTGAATAGTATTATTTCTGTTGTTGTGTAGCAGATCGTATTTTGTAGTCCTCATAAAATAGTCACATTTATGTATCTGCTCACATATTTGGCCTCTGAGTAAATACATAATTAGAAAGGGCCAGAAGAACCTCAGAGGCAATGTATAAAATCATTTAAAAGCATTTCTTTCCATCAGACTACTTCTGAACCCTACAATATGAGTCAATCCTGAGGACAGTAATTTGGGAGAGTTCCTGTTTTGTAGTCATAGTACAAGTAAGCCAGACATCAGAAGCAAATTTTCCTGTAGCTGCAGTCATGCATTTGGAGGGTGGGAAGAATCTAATGACATCTTTATTGAGTACAACAACAAAAAATATTTTCATGTCATACATCAGGGCACTTAGTTATGGAGCCAAGACTGTCAACCATCAATCACTAAAAAAGTCTCAATACAAAAAAAAAAGTCCTTACAGTTAATAAAACATATAATAGCATATTGACTAGGTACTACCTATACTGCAACTAGAATAGAGAACATTTGAGTTTAAAATACTAGTAAAAAGCTATTATTTTCCTCAACTTGGTTTCATATTACATTCTTAAACAATAAAAAAAATATGTATACTTCTCTATTTCGTAGTTCAGTAAAACACATGAGCTGTGGCTCTGCTTGCTCCTCATTTTCTTTAAGAATATATAAGGCTGTATCAACCGATAACCAGGGGGAACATTTTCCTAGGAACATACAACAACAACATCATCAACAAAACCCACCTCAGATCAAGCAATCACTGTATACTCTTTTAAGTTCTTTACCCAGTAGATTTTTATATTCCATTTTTATATACAGACATTAAGGTATCTATAATATGCCAGTACAATATTTAATTTTATGAAAAAGTCTCTCTACACTCAGTTTCTAAAAGGCGTGAATTTTCTTGAAATCATCAAAAGCTATGTTTCGATGGCTGGATGTGCGGTCACGCTCTTGCCTAGCATGCATGAGGCCCTCGGCTCAATCCCCAATGTGTTCATCCTAACCAAAGCCAAAGAACAATGAAAAACAACAGCTGAGGTGCAAGATAAACAAGTCAACACATAACTGAGAGCAGAGCCTTTCAGGAAGCGATGGGCTCCAGCACTGACCCTCACTCCCCACGAGGTCACAGGATGGAGAAACCATCCACACTCTCAGACAGCCTACATGCTTAGGTGGGTCAGGTCACAAACTGTCCCCACTAAATTCCTCTGCTGAGACAAAGCTCAAAGAATGCTGCTCTGCCAGTAAGAAAAAACAGATGAACTACAAGGACTTATCAGAACAGAGGCCACTCACAACTTAGAAGCCTGAAAGGCACTTTCCCAAGGTGAGATGGGATACTGCAAGCCCCGGCTTTCAGTGTTAGCACACACAGGAGGAGTTAGGTCAGGAAAGAAAGAAGGAAGCGAGAGGATTTTCCAACAAGCAATGAAAGGCATAAATCCAAGACTCTCTGAGAACCCCAAAGATAATGCCAAACGGTACACCAGCCACAAAAACAGAATCAACAGCAAGATTCAGTTAAATATTCAAACTGCTTGAAAAAAAAAAAAAAAACATAACCAAAAGAAGCCTTCCCTTACCAAACTTCATTTCTTTTGGCAAAAAATTTCATTGTAGGGGAAATCTCTAACAGTTTATATTCTTGTTTCTTTATGACCTTCATTCATTCCCTACCAACTTCTCCTTGCTTACCCATTCCAGATAGGCTAGCTTCCATTCTAAGCGTGATTTATTGCATGTGTATGCATGAGCGAGTACTTGAGTTTATGTGTACCATATGTGTGCAGGAGCCTCTAGATGCCAGAAGAGGGTATTGGATCTCCTGGAATTGAACTTATAGACAGTTGTAAGCTATCACTTGGATGCTGGAAACTGAAGCCTGGTCCTCTGCACGAGCAGTAAGTGCTTTTAGCTACAAGGCCACGTCTCTAACCCCTCCGCTCCTATTCTGTGCCACCACACTCCACACCACAGCCCCTTCCTCAGCAAATCATCTCCACTGCCACGGTTCTTCCCTCATTCTTCCACAGTGACAACGCTTACTCCCCTGCCTCCCGCAAGAGGGCAGAAAACGCGGCTGCCCTCTCTGGATTCATAGACCTTTACGATACAGTTAGACAGCTCCTCCATCAAGAGGTGACGTTTATCTTGCAGTCTTACTGGTTAGGACTTTGTGACTTATATATAACAGAGTGTAACAGAGTTAGCATTTTGTGAGTTCTGAGAACACCAATCTCAGAAAATTTCCTGTGCTTCTGCTTTTATCTTTCTTCTCAGATTCTGGTTACAATATAAGAGAGTACACACTGGCTTACTGGAAGATGAAAGATGACGTGGGACAGTCAGGCTGACCTAGACGGGACTGCCCACATAGGAGAACACAGCCAACACTGAAAAGACAGCCATCGGCTAACCTGTCACTGAACCCAAGAGTGTGAGTGAACCCTGCACAGAAAAGCTCAGGCTCAGACTAAAAGAGCCATTTGGCAGTCCAACAGATTCATAATGAACACATTCTTAACTGTTTTAAGTCACTGAAGTTTGGGGCATTTTGATTTATAGCAGTTGATAACTGACAAACTTTTAAAAAATTCTTTGATAATATGTCCATGCTCATATATGAATCATATACTAAAATAGCTCCATTTTGATGGCAGTCCCTATTTCTCAGAATCTAGTCTTTCTATACATTTCATTTTCTCTTCATTTTTCCTCTTTTATTTATCGTGTGTGTGTGTGTGTGTGTGTGTGTGTGTGTGTGTGTGTGTGTGTGTGTGTGTATGTGTGTGTGTATGTCTGTGTGTGTACCTATTCTTCTCTAAAGAAAAACATAATCACAAAGCTTGCAGGAAAATGGATGGACTTCGAATATGTAAGGTCATACAATCTCAGAAAGAAAAAAACCCTGCATGCAGAATCCAGGCAATAATATCTACATATATCCATATGAAACTATATAGATATAGGCAAATGGACACGTAGATACAATACAACTTGTGGAAAAGGAAAGGCTAAATGTTAAAGCTTAGGAAGAATTGAATGGCCATTCTGTGTAGAGATTTGCAGAGTTGAATAGTTTTCAAGTCTGAGAAATATTTTTAGTTGAAATATTTTTAAATAACAAAGTTTAAAATGAAAAAAAATAATGCTTACTTCTAGATAAAATTTTACACATAAGATACCCTAAAGATTTCACCAAAAAACTCTTAGATTTGATAAATACTATCAGCAAAGTGGAAGTATACAAAATTAACACACAAAGTCCAATAACAGTAACAATAAGAAAACAACCAATTCACAATTGCCTCAAAATGACAATAAACCCTTCAAATACACCTGACTAAGGAGGCAAATGACCTCTACAATGAAAACTTTATTTTTTAATTAACTTTATTATTTTTAAACATTCAAATAAATAAAAACATCTTTATAACTTTAAAACAAAAGAAACTGCAGATGATACCACAAGAGGGAGAGAACTCCCACGGTTTTTGACTGGAAGAATTTATAATATTGTGAAAATGGATATTGCACCAAAATCAGTCTACAGACTCAAGGCAATGCCCTCCAGACTTCCAATGTCATTCTTTACAGAAACAAAAAAACACACTCTTAAAACTCTTACAGAAGCATAAAACGCTGAATAGCCAAAATAATCCAGAGCAAAAGAATACAAGGATGCAGACAAAGTGAAACCCTTAGAAACTGATGGTGGGAGATGTCAACCAGGCCAGACACCATGAGAGTCAATACAGAGTGTTCTTGAAAATGTCAAACTCTATCTATCATATGACCCAGCTGTCAATTTACCCAAAGGAATCCAATTCAATGTATTATAGTGCTATTTTTACATCAATGTATATAAGTAGCACTATATAAGTGTTCAGTGACAGAGGAACAGATAAGAAAGTGTGGTATAAGCACACATGCAAACACACAGGTGGAAACTTTTTTAAGTTTCAAGAATAGCCAACTTAGATTGTCTGCAGGAAGATCAATACAATGGGGATAACCACAAGTGAATTACCATTTATTTTCTCTCAACTGCAGTTCCAAGATTTTAATAAAGATATATTGTTAGTGTGTATGTGTGTGTGATAGAGAAAAAGTTTTGGAGGAAGTCATATGGCATAGTGCATGTGTGGAGGTTACACGTAAAAGTCAAACTGCTTAAGTTAACAAAAGGGACTAGGGAGAAATGAGAGGAAAGGAGAATTTATTCCATGTATAGTATCTCTGCATCAATATGCAGTCATGTAATGAAACATCATATGTGAAGAATAAACACAATGAAAATAATTTAAATTAAACAAAACCATACATTCCTTGGGCAGCTTATTTTTCTTAACTAGAACTATGAAATACAAAGTATTTTCAGAGAGAATATAAGTTGATATTTTAAAAATAAAAATAGCTGAGTAAAGTAGCCTTTACTCCCAGGTTCTCTGTGAGTGGTATAGTGAGTTCCAGAACAGCCAGAGCTACATATAAACAAACAAACAAAAAACAAAGGAATAAATAAATAAATGAACAAGCAAATAAATATGTTTTAAACTTGCCTTCAGTTTGACTCAGATTTAATGGCTTAATTGTTAAATAAAGCACAGATCTTTGCGGTATATGCATCTTGTACTGATGACTAATGACTTCACCATCTTCTTCTAAAAAGAAACAGCCTTTTGATTGTGCACACTGCCAGTCCTGAAATGAAAGGAACATTTTCAAACATTTATAGAAATGAAGAGAAACTAGGAGATGACTCTAAAGAAATATCAAATATGCCTATTGCCATCCTGGAGAATACAAACATAGGAGAAAAAGTGCAGGCAGAAAATAAATCAATCATAATTGTCGGGTGTGTGTGTGTGTGTGTGTGTGTGTGTGTGTGTGTGTGAGAGAGAGAGAGAGAGAGAGACAGAGACAGAGACAGAGACACAGAGAGAGAGACAGAGAGACAGAGAAAGATATGGTTAGGTTGAAAAGAGAATTATATGTGTGAAATTACTATAATCCCACTTCCAAAAGTAGTGCTTGAATACTGAAGTTGCTCAATAAACATTTATGTCTGATTAATGGAAGGTATTGATATAAACTGGGTGGGTGGCAACAATCTTTTTTATTTTATAATTTTAAAAAGATTCATTTTTTCTTAAATATGTTTGTAAGTGTGGGTTAATACAATGAGCACAGTGCCTGTGAAGAGAAGACAAGGGTGTCAGATGCCCAGGAGCTGGAGTTGCTGGCAGTTGTGAAGCCAGGCATGAGGTTTGTACTTGTGGTATCGTGTCACTGTTTACAATTTGAAGGGGGTGGGAGAATTTTAGATTTTGGATTTTTACATCAAGGATGTTGGTTCATTTTAAAGACAGAGGGTCTAAAGGCAATCTAGGACATCCATTTTGGTAGATAAGAAAGGTCTGAACTTGGCAAGCATGTTATCACATTTCTCAACGACTTTAGAAGCCTTTCTCTACATCTACAATTGTATTCTGAGTTCTGCTCTACTTTGCATTTAAATATCTGCCATGACTAATGGGCATGATGGCTTTGCTTATAATTCCAACACTTGGGAGGCAGAAACAACAAGTTTGAGGCCACTTTGGAGAACACAGAATTCCAGGTCAGCCACGGCTACACAGGAAAACCCTTTCTCAAAAATAAAACACACCAACAAAAAAAACTACTATAATTTTCTAAAGTGAGCTTCAAATGAAGGTTCGTGTTTATTTTACAAATCAATAACATATAACATAAAACATATAGTAAATGATACAATGACAGAGAATACCATTCTGCATTTCTTACACACTTAAGGGTTAGAACCAACTCAAGGGTTTCACTTAAGTGCACAGCTCTCCCTATTTTTGGAGTTGGTTCCCTCCTTCCACTAGGATCTGGGGATTGAACTCGAGTTGTCAAGCTTTTGACTGCTAAGCCTTCTCACCACCCTAAAGGAAATTACTTTCCTTAAATGCACATTGTTCAGAATATTAGTAGCAAATTGATTTGTGACATTTGGGAAACTAAAGAGAAGTTGTTCATGGCAGACAGTTCTTCTGGGGACAGTGCCAAAGACTGATAGAAAAATGGCTTTAAAAATCTAGTTGAGAAGGTTAACATTTTTATTAGAGATCTTTCCAGTTCTGGAAAAACCTGCTTTAATACAAAAGTATTTGTAAGTATTTATGGAAGACTGCCAAACCCCATACTGTAATATTACTCTCAGGTTAATAGGACTGGAAAAGGCAGGGAATAGTAAGGCAAGTGCCACATGATTGACACCAAAGAGCATCAGTGAATTGTTCTGAACAGTAAACAACATAACATTCCTAGGAAACCTTGGAGCAATACTGTTTAAAAGGAGACGGTGGTTTCTTAAGATACACAGAACTTATTAAACACTTTATTTAAAACAAGACTTTCTATCACTAAGGTTTTGTCTTTTTTGTGGGGAAAGGGATAATGGATCTAGACTAACAGTATGAATGAATGAATCCAGACTAATATGCTATGAATTAAAACTGAGAAATTGCATGATTGTTCAAACAAATGAATTTGAATGGAATACAGACCAGGTTGACAGCTTGTGTTTTATGATGAAATGGAAGTACAGTGCATTTTTAAATGTTTTTAGAATAATAGAGGAGGACATGCCATGTCTAATATATGTTTTTTGACAATTAAAACAGGTTGTAATTCTTAGAGTGGGCATGAGGTGGTGCTAGATTCTACCAATTCAAGTACTTTCCTATAAATCCAAACAACTGGTAGTTCACTGGTACACAGTTTACTTATCTCATTCATAAGAAATAATGAAATAGTAAAGGCACAAACTACACATTTTAAAGTATAAAATAGTGACCAAAGCAAACATATCAGTGAAGTTACATCTTTCCTGGGTCCCTCTGGCATATACTTGTCCTTACATATAATTCTACGTTATAAACAATCTAGGTGAGTTAGCAAGTGGACCTGCCACAGAAGACAGCATTGGTTGCTTGTCATCTTTTTATCATTCTTTACCAAGAGAGTCTATGTCATTCTTGCAGGAAGCTATTTGCTTTCATTGTTTGAAGAAGTAGGTAAAGTGCGTTATTACTAAAGAATACTTAAAAAGAAAAGGTTAAGTAGATGATTTATGAAGGAAAACTGATATATTCTGTCTTTTAAGTGATAAGTTAAACTGATTAACATTTTGAAAAAGAATTATAATTGGTGCTTTAACAAAACTTAAGACTGAACCATTTTCAATTTGTTTTTTGTATTTGTATATATAATTGTATTATATATTTGTAGTGTTTTACAGAGAAACTTGTGTATAATATATGCTTTACATGTGCATGGCTTATGTACATATAACATGTAAATACATATATCTTGATACTGTATATGTATAGTAAATATGTGCTCTATGGTATGTGTAATGTATATATCATATAAAACATATTTAGAAGACATATTTAGGCAAGTCCCAATTAGGAGTATGAATACAGGTGGGTTACAGCTCTGGAGCTTACCACTGATAACTTGTAGCCTACTCTAATTTCGTAGTGACTGGCTTTATAGCAAGGAAGTTAAAGCTATTCTTCTCTCAAGGGAAAATTCTTGACATTTCTTAAATATTACAGAAGCTAACTAGATAGAATGCAAGATTAAAAAGAGAATAGTAATACCGTGCCAAAGTATGACCAATAGAAAGTCATATATGTACAGTGTCTGGAACATTCTTATTTTCCTCCTGTATCTCAAGTCTTTTATAAAAGTGTGGAAATAGGATATAAAATCCAGCTGCTGATCATGGTGCCTGTAGTCCAGCTACTCTAGGAGGCTAAAAGAAAATGACTGCTGGAGCCAGAGCTAGAGTCCAGCCTGGACAAACAATGCAAGGCCATGTCTAAAAGTGAACAAAAGTATAGACAAAAGGGAGGAAGGGAGGAAGGGAGGAAGGGAGAGATGGCAGGCAGATGGGCAACAGGGCAGGGGCAACTCTGGCTAATATGCTTGCCCCATGGCAACAATTTCACGTTTCTGATGCTGTTCACTTTTCATACAACCCACTAATCTCTGTACCAGGTAAGCTGAGGTGTCAATTGTCTTAAAGCAAGAAGATTAATTTAGCTGCCTCATTAGTAACTCATTTTGTACTTTCATAACCAAGTACTAGAATGGTTCTAAAACTTCACAAAATGAAATTGCTTCAAAGTAAAACGCCAACAAAAAGAACTGACCCTTGCTGAGTAACAGAGAGCCTCAGCCTCAGATTCAAACACCATTTCATTCAACTCGGGGGGGTGGGGCGTGGGACAGACAGGAGGATCAAGAGTTCAATATCATCCTTGATTACACTGAAAATCTGCATCCAGCCGCAGGCAAGCTGTCTCAAAAGTCAAAATAACAGCAATTTTGGCTTACTTCGTCTAATAAATACCAGTAAACAAAGAAGGCTAAGAAACACAAGGCAAACATTTCCAAAAAGAAATGAATATTGATATTAAAGTTACAGGATTAAAAAGTTGACAACGGTAGGCTCTCAAGATGGCTCAGCAGGTAAAGGAACTTTCCACTAAGCCTCATGCTCTCAGTTTAGTCCCTGGAATCCACATGATGGAAAGAGGGAACCACTCCTACCTGTCATCTTCTGACTTCCACATGCACTCTGGTGCACGTACACACACACACATAATAAGTAAATGTGAACAAAATTTTTAAAAAGTTGACAGTATAACAACTTCTTTTAGTAATTAAATTGTTAGTATTTTTGAAATCTAATTTTCAGTCATCACCAATATTCCTTCTTGATGTCTACATGAAAAATGTAAGTGGACTCTTTTATAGCCACTATGACCTTCAGACTAATCCTGGGATTGTCTATTAGACTCTTCTGTTCCTAGTATACTCAAGAACTGCCATAAGTCAAGCTAGCATCACTACAAACACACACAACTCAGCCTCTCAGGTAAGTCCCTTCTCCCATTTCCATTCAAAATCCAATAGTAGAATAACTTTAACTGTCCTTAGATGAGACTTTCATTTCATTTTCATATAAAGAGCTACAGTCCTGTCTTAGTTCTGTAATGCTTTTTTTTTTTTTTTTAAGCGACTATGTCCTTAGTACTGTGCTAAATGCTTTGAAAAATATTTAGGCTATGTGAGGGTAGGGAACGCCTTTAATCCCAGCACTCAGGAGGCAGAGACAGGTGGATCTACAGAGTGAGCTCCAGGACAGCCAGGGCTACACAGAGAAATCCTGTCTTGAAAAACAAACAAAAAGAGGAAAAAAAAAAAACCAAAATAAACAAAAAGAGACTTAGATCTTTTAAAATACATTAAATAAAATTATTTTCAACACATAGTTAAGGAAAATCATGCTCAAAAGAGATGTTGTTAAACTTGCCCAAATTTATACAATCATTAAGGGAATAGCTAGAATTCACTCTCAGGTGTGTTATTCTGAGCTCTTTATCAATTCCAAAACTCTTTTCATGAAGTATCCAATCAATACAATTTATTTATTTTCCTTTTTTTTTTTTACTTAAATTAGAAACAATCTTATTTTATATATCAATTGTAGTTCCCTCTCCCTTCCATCCTCACATGCCCCCAATAAATATTTATTATAACAACAAATACTATACTGTGCTATGCTGCCTTGGCATACGACAGCCAATAATCAAATGGAAATTTCTTCAATTCAAGGTCCATATTTTACACTAAGTGTAACAATTGACACATTACATGATTAGAAATTATTTGCTGGACAGAACTAAAGGAATTGTATTAATGGCACAGTAGGAAAATCTTATGATTTAGTACAATCTATAAATATTTATATCTCTACATGATAACTGAAATTAGTTTAAACCCTTTAGACTTAGGTAAATCATAATTAACCAGGCTAGTAGTTTAACATTTCACTTTATTACAAAATGCAAAAAGCTTCTATTGGTGAAAAACTAATATTGTTGAAACACGAAATATGTGTGAACAAACTGGACATGCACACCAAATTGCTTAGGGTGTGTACATTCCTGAACAGTCAGAGCAAAATTCCTTAGAGATGATGTTTTAAAATTTTAATATAGAACAAATGTCACTGTCTAGCAATTTGAAGATCTAAGGGACTTCAGAGTTCAATAACAAATACAGAGTTGTTATTTGAAACAAGAATGCAGCTCTGGAGGGCAATCAGTTCAGTTCTCTAGCAGCGGTTATAGTGTGTGGTCATAACCATTTTCCCCCTTTTGCAGAGGTCTCCAGGTGCACATTTTTAATGTATCCTAGCAGTTTCCAGTTAATGTTTTATATTTCTGTAGCTATTATTTTCTGCTGAAAGAAAACTAGTAAAAGTTGAGTCTAAAAAGGGAAAACAAAGGAAGAAGATCAATATTAACACTCAACAAATATTGACTTAGCAAAGTGACTTTGTGGTCTTTCTCTCATAGGAATTGATATTGAATGAACGATTTATTTATACAACACTTCAGGAAAGTACCTGTCAAACAAAAGCATCTTATTTGCCAAGGTATTTAAATAATCTATTCATCAAGTTCAAAAATTGAAGAGTCACCATTTTCAAACTAAAGACCTTATACATAATAATATTTGTGCTCATTCTTTTTACTTTAAAATATCATAACCAAGGTCAGCAAGATAGCTCAGCAGACAAAGGTGTCTACAGCCAAAGCGCACAACTCAAATTCCGTCCTGGACCACACACAGCGGAAGAAAAAGAGCCAACTCTCACACGTTGCCCTCTGACCTCCACATGTGCACCATGGTAAGCCCATGCTGCCCATACCCCCACATAAATAAACAAAATCTAATTTCCTAATTCTATGGGAAAAAATCCAGATTAGTTCACAAACTCCATTGGTTCCCTATAAACATTCAATAACTTTTAATAATCTTAAAGTCAAATACTTCTCAGAAAAAGTTGTAATTGTTCATTTAAAGTACAGTACCTTTAGGTTTGGCTCTGTTAACTTTGAGTCTCTGTTCCTATTAGCACTCATGGTAATTGTGAAGGAAACAGATGTTTTGAACTTTCTAGTTGCTGACAATAAGGAATGGCTTGCATCACCTGTAAAAAGTAACGGTAATTTGGTCTTACATTAAAAGCCGTCAGCAGCAGTTAATTTCTAAACAGTGACATACAGTTTATTGCATTAATTTCACTCTCTTCATTCTTCCTATTGAAATGCAGAGGTTTTATAATGACCAAGCCTTAATGGTTTTAATTTATGTGCTACTAAATATAAGATTCTTGACTTCAATATGTCATCTTTTAGTCTGAAATTTTAGTTTTAATAAAATATAATGAACATAGCCAAGTGAGGTTTCATATAAAATTTTACTTCAGTAGATTTTTACAGCCAAGAAAGTCTAGAAACGGTAGCTAATAGTTAGATTCTCATTTACCTTATTATTGGTAACTGGAGATGAAGGGAAATTTTTGTTTGAATTATGACCTATCATTTCTAATTGAGAATTTTTTTTTAGTATTAAAAGCAAATACCTTTACTTGAGAATGTTTCCTGGTCATTTTTCCTTAGGATTCTAGGTGACGGTTTTGGCACTGGAGATGGGCCTCTTTCAGGGGACCCTTCAATGTGGCTTCCAAACTGTTGACGCCTCAGTTTGCTGTCAGCCTCCAGTTTTTCTAGTGTAGTCTTGAGACATTGCTCACTGGTTGTCATATATAATTTACAAAACTAGAAGAAACAGGAAAAAGTCAGCTGGTGGGGAAAAACTTCAGCCCTACATCTGGGAGGTGAGGGAGGCAAATACACATTAGTAGGCAAGGAAACGAGTTTCTTATTTTACTTGTTGTTCATGCTATTTTCCCTCAACCAGACTGCCCAGCCCCAAGTGACCTAGTGAAATGTAGCCATCAATCAGTGAGGTCACACTCTGAGTGAAAATGAATGGTACAACAGGAGAGGTGATTTATTTATTTTTTTTTTAAACAAGACACATAGACTTGCATTTGTTCTAAATAATTTTTATGACTGTTCTACCCTAGAAAATGTTCATTTCTAAAGGGAGTCTCTATGCTTGTTTGTATACCTGTATGTGCACATATATATTTTTTAACTTGGTTATATAGGTTGAGTGGCTCTCATTCAAAATGTTTTGACCAAAAGTATTCTGGGTGACTTCAGGGTTGGAGCCTTTGCAGATACATGATAGGATATCTTGTGGTGTCTAAGTCTAATTGAGAAATCCACTTACATTTCATAAACTGCTTATACAAATAGCCCAGAAGAAGTTTTATGCAATACTTTTAGTAGGCCTTCGAATGAGCTTGCACATGGAATTTAGCTTCAGATTTTGGAGCATTTTATATTTTAAATGTTCAGATTAGGGAGGCTTTCCCTACACTATTTTTAATATAATCATCCCAAGATCATGATTGTAAGACTAGAGAGGATAAATTAAAAGTACACTGGGTATACAGTATAACACTATGCCCTTGCCAAGGTGAAAGAGAAAAACAAACCCATATTTAGAGGCTGGAGTTGTTTCTTGGTAGTGTGTAGCACATATGAATCCTTGGGTTCAATACAATAATAACAGACATACTTATCTGATATGGTCTATTGTGATATGGTCACAATGTATGCCTATATCAAAAGCATCTTTGCATACAATATCAATATTTATAATCTTGTCAGTTATACCTTAGAAGCACTAGGGAAAATGAAAAGTGATTTCCTACCCAGCATGCAAATATGTATCAATAAGGGCTTATCTACCTTAATGTAGTCAAACTTTCCATTAGCATTTACATCAGCCAAGTTTATTACAGCATTTACTTCTTCCTGAGTCATCCTCTCACCTCTCTAGAAATAAAACAAGACTTATTTTTAAAACAACATAATTAATACTTTGTTATTTACAGTGATGGTAGAGATGCATTTTTTTGTTTTTTATTTATTTATTTTTTTTGAGTTCATTTCACTATATAGAACTGGCTGACCTGAAATTTATTGTATAGTCCAGGTTGGCCTGAAACTTACAGAGATCTGCCTGCCTCTGCCTCCCAAGTACTGGAATTAAAGATGTAGGTGGGCTATAGTGCCCCATTGAAAATATATTTTTATCTCTTCTACAAATCAGTTTCATTACAAGTCAGAATGAGACTATTAAGCAACAATGAGAGTATATTAAATAAAATTATTAAATTTTGTGTAAATATACTTAATTTCAGTTTCAAGATTTTAACAATTTATGTTACAGAGTCTATAACAATGGTTATTGAAGTTAGAATAATATCTTCTCATAATGTTTAAGAAACAAAGTGAGCTGAGCATGGTGGTGGCATACCTATAATCCCAGCACTCAGAGGCAGCGGCAGAGGCAGAGGCAGAGGCAGAGGCAGAGGCAGGTGGATTCCTGAGTTCAAGAATAGCCTGGTCTACAAAGCGAGTTCCAGGACATCCAGGGCTACACAGAGAAACCCTGTCTATAAAAACAAAAAGAACAAAGAAGCTAAATGACCTCTAATCACAGTTGTGCTTCTTTTCCTTTTACTAAACACATGAAAATCATGGGGTTTTGGACTTCTGAGCAGAAAAGAATTACATAGGGGTAAGGGAGACTGAAGCACAGGTTCAGCTTCATGCTTTCTCTGTTATTTATAAAGCCCCTTCCATAGAAAAAGATTGTAAATTACAAACCCTGTAAGCTATCCATTTCATCTGTTGGGAGAATACTTACTTAATATGGATTTTGGTAGCCAAAGCTGGACTCCAGTTGCTTTATGCACAGTATAAAACTCTCACAGGTCTTACCTTCGTTAGATATTTATGAAGGTCAGAGTGTAGAATACAGCCATCATCATTTACATCTAATTGTTTAAATGATTTTAGCAATTCTGATTTTGAAGTAGGTTTTTCCTTGCTTAAAATTATGCAAAAATCATCAAAATTCAGTTTGGCAGTTTGAGGAGTCCAATATTTATTAATGGTCTTTTGGGATGGATTTCTTCCTGCAAGCTGAAGAGCTGCCCAATTAAAAAAAAAAAAGTATTATATATTATTATAACATTTGGATTTGGTATTTGAGTATTCTTTTTCTTTAATCCCTATATATTAGTAAGCAAATCCAATATCTGTCACTGCATTGCCATTGGTACTGACTATATAGTTACATCAATGTGTGTTTCTCTAGATAGTTCTATCCATGTATGTATGCTTCATTAGTCAAAGCAAAAAGTATATATTCTGACCAGCTAGAGAGACTTAGCATATTAGTGGCAGAACTGATGTTTTTCTTTCTATCTGTTTGATTTTCAACCCACTTAATTGTCACTATGTGATTTACTTAAGAACTTTATTTTTTTGAGGTGGGTTCTCATTCTGTAGCCCAGTCCACCCTGAAACTCATTTTGTAGATCTGGTTTGGTCTTCAACTTGATGTGATCTTCCCACCTCCACCTCCGAAGAGCTGGGATTGCCAGCTGGTTTATTTAAGAACTTTTAGAGCAAACAAGGTTGACTGTTTTTTGGGTTTTTTTTTTGTTTTGTTTTGTTTTTTTTTTTTGAGAATACTGGGGTAACCACAAAGAGCATAAATGACTACTTTTTCAGGTTTGACGGATATTTCAGTGAACAGAAGAACTCATTTGTATGAGAATTTTAATGTCAACAAGGTGTAGTATCTATAACATTCACTAGAGGTAGGTAGTAGGGGCTCCAGAATATCAAACATGTTCCATATGCCAACTATATGCACCAAAGCATCCATTTGCAGAGCTAATGAGATGGTTTCAGCAGGTGAAGGCACTTGCCACCAAGCCTGACAACCTCAGTTCTATCCCCAGGGATGTGATGAAGATTAGTAAATGCAAAACAATTCAAAGACATATCTACTAGGAAAGAGAAACTAGATCAACATAGTAAATTTAAATATTTGAATCAATTATAGCACAAAATCAATACAAAGGGTAACTTTGTTTTTTGGAGACACAAGCTTTTTGGGGTCCAAAGTTGTTCTGTGATATAAGTGTATATTCTACATCTTTTAAAATGTTTATATCATATGTATTTATTATTATCATTTGTGTGTGTGTACATTATCCTCATCATTATTTGTGTGTGTGCCTGCATGTGCACGCCATGGTACAAATGTGGAGGTCAGATGACAATTTGTTGTAGTTGGTTCTCTTCTTCCACCATGTGGACTCGGGGACTGAACTCAGGTCCTCAAGCTTGGCGGCAAGCACCTTTATCTATTGAGTCAACTCATCGGCCTATGTAAAGTCTACATGTTAAGTGTAATATTGCTACTTATAGTCATGACTTGCATTTGAAAGACTAAGAGACATTTTCCCATCCTCCAGTTTGTGTCAATACACTGTACTAGATAACTGAAACAGATACAGGAAGAGAAACAAAAAGATAATCTACAGGCCAACAAAAATTATTTTCTTAATATTATTAGCATGAGGGTGTGTGTGTGTGTGTGTGTGTGTGTGTGTGTGTGTGTGTGTGTGCATGTGCACACTGGGAGTGGAGGTCAGAAGCCAATTTAAGAAGTTTGTTTTCTTATTTTACCTTATGGGTCCCAGGGTTGCAACTCCAGCTGTCAAATTTGGCAGTGGATGCCCTTAACCACTGAACTATCTTAAGGTTCTGCTGACAGCAGTTTTCACTATAGTACCTGCCATCTTCTATCTGCTTATAAGACCTTGATGGAAATGTATAGTATTGAGCATATATTTTTTTTCACATTTTGGATGCAAAATCCTTGATTACCATGCTTCTCTAGGAATAAAGAATAAGTATTTATCTAATATGTAAACAAACAATTTCATAATTCATCTATCAACAGAGTTAGAGAAATGGTATATACATTTGGGAATCTATCCTTACTCAACTCCACTGACTAGAATGGGAAAATAAAACAGAATATAAATGAAGTTGTAATTTGAAAGTTAAAAATCTATTGGGGAAGAAAACTCTTTTGGTAAATGTTTAGAAACAGCAGCTCAGCAAACACTTGCCACCATCTTCAATAACAAAGAAAATTTTAGTGTGTTCTCCCCCCTTTCTACCCCTGCTTTGGACAGCCTCCATTATGGCCCAGGCTGGTCTCAAACATAAGATAATCTTCCTGCCTCAGCTTCCTGAGTGCTGGGATGATAAGTGTGTGTATTCATGCTTGACTACCATATTCACCACCTAAGAATCTTCTGGGTGTATCTTCTATATTTTTTTTAAGTGCTGAGGATTGAACTCTAGGACTGTGTAAGTGCTCTAGCATTAAGCTATATCACCAGCTTCTTTATAACTATTTAAAAGGAATAACTGTCTCAAAATAAAATTGATTATGCCAAAATATGTAGTTAGAAATAGACATATCTCCATCTGAGAAGTCTTTCCTAACTGCAGATGTTTCAAGGTTGACATCTATATACTGATCTTTTGCTTCCAGTGTACTGAAGCTTGGCCATGCATCTAATACCTGTGGTCCTGCTGTGTAGACTCTGAAAGGAAATGTCAGACCATATGTTATGTGATAAGGGCAGATGCACATGAAAATGAGTAGTAAGAAACAGATGTCACTGATGTACTTATTCCTTTGTAAAAACTTTAGCCCAATAGTGCTACAAAGAATATTCCACCTTAAACCAAAACCATGTATATGTAACACTGGAGGTGCAAAAACTGCTTTGTTTTCTACCCAGATAATTTCACAGGACTGACAGTATCTTATTAATACATATTAATTGATTAACAGTTCAAGAACTATACCAGAAGAAGCTAGTTAAACTTTCAAGTTAGCAAATTCATTGCCTCTATTTTTCTATTTTCTTTTTTTTTCCTTTCTTTCTTTTTTTTTGTTTGTTTGTTTTTTTTGTTTGTTTGTTTTTTTGTTTGTTTTTTGTTTTTTGTTTTTTGTTTTTGCAGGGAAGGGGATTCAAGACAGGGTCTCTCTGTGTAACAGTCCTGGCTACCCTGGAACTGGCTTTTTTGATCAGGCTGGCTTCAAATTCAGAGGGGATTAAAGACATGCACCACCATGCCCAGCCACTGTCTCTATTTTCAAAAGAAGAAGAAGAAGAAGAAGAAGAAGAAGAAGAAGAAGAAGAAGAAGAAGAAGAAGAAGAAGAAGAAGAAGAAGAAGAAGAAGAAGAAGAAGAAGAAAAACCTCATATTATTTCACCAACAGCAGCAAAGTGAATTTTAATTAATTGTGTTTCTGCCCATACTATTTAGTATATGCCAAATGAACACAAGTACTTAAAATTCAGGATGTAAGTTTACTAATTTTAAAATTATGTAAGTCAAAGTAAAAGGTACACATAATTTTGAAAATTGTTGCCATCATGTGCATTTGTTCTCAAACTAATAATGTCTTCTATTTAGATAGCAAATATGTCTTAATCTTGTCAATTTTCATCATTCTTCCAAATGAATTTTCTCTGAAAGCAATCATATGCATAAAACACCAAGACATTTCTGCAGAAACATAGTAGAATTTTGGTTTAAGGAAATTACTTCTAAAGATGGCAGAGAAACTCAGTTTCTCTGCTCATCATATTAGCTTGATGAAACTGACATGAACCATCAACATTTCTTGCTATTGTCATTTACCCTTCTCTGGTGACTAAAGACTACCAGAATCAAGATCTCCAAGTTATTTGTCAGCCTGGTAAGGATTCACATGCAGTGATGTAGAAGACTTTTGCAGCCAAAAGAATTTTAAAGTATGAAAATGGGTAGAATAAGACAACCTCCCAGCTCCTAATTCTCTTCTAAATTTTCATTCATTCATAAATTTCTTTTATAGTTATTTGATCCCAGTTTTTCAAACTCTTTATCTTTTCCATAAAGTTAGTCAAAATTCAGACTAGTAAGTCAGATGGCAAAAGAGTTTTGATTCTATTATTATAAATTTAAAGCACCACCATGACAAAAAAAAAAAAAAAAAAAAAAACCAGCAACAGTAACAACTTTTAAGCAAGTAGTAACTGATGGGAGCTTTGAATACACAATCTACTCTCTCTCTCTCTCTCTCTCTCTCTCTCTCTCTCTCTCTCTCTCTCTCTCTCTCTCTCTCTCTCTCTGTTTCTTGCAGTCCTGTTGTTTCTTGCAGTCCTGCTGTTTGTTTCACTATGAAATTAGTGACTCAATGATGTAATTCTAATTCAGACTTCAACAAATAAGGCAAAATATTCAACTTTAAAAAATTTACCTAGGTAAAGTTGATCTTTAGAGATAATGTTTTCCAAACTGCTTTTGAAGACAGTTAAGTAGGCGGCTCTACAATTCATATAAAATGCTTCCTGCTCAGTTAGTGGTAATCTCTTTGTTCGGGGACTCCCCGAAAGCATTGGTTTCTGAGTACCCAAAGCTGCATCACTTCCAAGATTGCTGGCCATTCTATCAGAAAGCAATCAAAGTTTTTATTTTAGTTGATGTAAATCACCTAAAATTCAAATATACCACTGTGAAGTGGGGCATTGGGTTATTAAAAGTTTTATAAATAGAGTAAAAAAAAATAAATGTCATAGTATCTATATTAACTTACCAGTGCATGTTAAATCAAATAAATCCTTAATTATTTATTTCAATTATACACACACAAGTATATAATACCTCAAATATATAATATCCCAAAGAATAAAGATGTAGCATAATACAAAAGAATCAGAACAAAGAAAATTCATACACCCATTATCTCTAACAAAGAGGTCATGTGAGATTTCAAAAGGTTAAGATTCACCAGTTCACAAATGTAAAGCATACAGAATACTACAGGACACAGAAATGCTAAAGAAACTGTAGATGGAGTAGAATTCCCTAACAATGAGATATTCTGCGTAAATCAACTGCAGTTGACACCCACCCTGCATAGCAGGGTTAACTAAATCATTTCATTAACATTTCTATAATACAGCACATGCCACATCACTGAATAGTTGAATTCTCATTACCACTGGGCTTTACTGAGTTCTTTTATTAGTAGTAATACTTGGGTCCATACAGAACCTCTGCTCATAAGATATTAATACATAATTATACATCTTATTTCATCCTTTACTGCACTGATCAGGCACTTTTTGTCCATTTTGCAGATGATGAAATTGAGAGACAGAGATGTCACCCAGTTAACAGTAAGTTGTGAGATTTCAGAAGTTTCTTCTGTTAACGTGTATGAAGGTTTATTGAACAAAGGCTACTATGAGGTGCTAAATTGTCCTGGTGCTCTAATGGCTTCCAACATTACTTTATCCTGCGTTGACTTCTAAAAATACATTCCAATCTAATAAATTGAATAGTTAAGTTGAACAATAAGATGACACAGGTAGAGTCCCCTTCAGGACTCATTGGATTCTTACTCGGGAGGCCTAAATCACTGGCACCTTCTTGAATTATGTAGGTCTTTTACACTTGGGAAAGAAAGATAATAATCGCTTATCATGGATGAAGTACCCTATTTATAATACACAGACCGCCTGTCTGACACTTTCATATTACATCAGATTTAGAAGGACCCCATAGGGATGTGGTGTCACAGTCTGGTTACTGCAAATTGGTATCACCATAATTAAACATCACTTTTAAACACATATGCGTGCATGCCGTCTCACAAATGTGAAAGAAAACTGTTCCAATAAGAAAGAACGAGCACTCACTTTACAGCACGCAATTTAAAAACATATTTTTAAAGATCTTTCAAATAGGGCTATTCTCACATGGAAATCCCAAGGCAGAAATGTTCCAGAATTCCATTCTTTCCCTTCCTGCGAAAAAAGTCTAAACTGAAGCTTAAATAAATGTATAATTGCACCCCCAGGGCTCGGAAACTCCCTATTATTTAAAACTCAAGCCCAAGACTGAGACAGGGGCCTGGAGAGCACACTGTAACAAACGGCTCCATAAATATCCAGACACACAATAAGCAGGAAAAATAAACTGTTAACAAGCGCCTAAGGCGTCAAAGGGCCGAGTGAAAACAGAGAGCCACCCAAGTCACCGTCGCTGCACCATGTAATAGTCACAGCTAATCGGAGACAAGCTGCCTCCGTTTTGCGTTCCTCTAGCCACAATGCTGCTGCATTCCTGTGTTTCAGGTGCATGCACGCGCTGACACAAAAGTAAACATAGGAGGTGGGAGAGGCAGCCACACAGCTAGGGGCAGAGCGAGCGGGAGGGCGAGAGTGCCGGTTGCTACCTAATTGCAGCTCACAAACCAAGAAGAGCAGCCAATTTTCTTTAGTAGTTTCGTGAATCTCTCAGCGCGGCCGGGCAGACCTCCACCTTCTCTCAGATCACCATAGCAACTGCTCCTCGCCGCCACCGGAAGTAAGAGGCAGAGCACCTCCCAAACAGTCCGACCAGAGATCCGTGGACCTCTGACTAGGAGAGTACAGTCACAGCACTGTCGCTTGACTGTTGCGAGGCTGCTTTGTCTGGAATAGTGAGAGAGGGTAGGCAAGGGCTAGGTGGGGCGCTGGCCCTGGATTCCCTGCACACCCCTTTCCTCACTCGGGCTCTTTATCGCGCGGAGGCTGTTTCCAGCGGACCGCGGTATGTGTGACACCGCATCCAGTGCCTACTGCGCGGGCTTTTTATGCTTCCGCCGTTGCGGTGTCTTAGTTGGTTCTATCCAGCAACCAAGGCCCTTCTCAGAGTCCCGAAATGTCGTAGGTATCTCTTCCCTGGGTGTTGCTGTTTTGAGGGGCCCTCTGTGATTAAAAGGAGTGTACTATGTGTACTCACCTTGACTTTTCTGTTTCGCCAAACTTGTCTCTGTTAACTGTCAGGATGCTTGGTTCTCTCAACCCACCCTACTCTTGAGTAATGTGTTAACTGGAAATAACTTAGATAGGGTTAACATATTGATAATGAAACAAAGGGGGAAAAAAGTTTTGTTTTTGTTTTCCTGAAAGAGTAATTGGGGTAATGGCCTGAATGAATCTAAAATAAGTGGGAGAGAACAAATAACCAATGACAATAGGATAGGGTCTTAAAAATACAGTGAATGAAGGAACCAATTTGTTGAAGACTGCATACAGCCTTTAAAGTGTAAGGGCAAGCAAAAATAAATAATTGTGTGTGCTAAGATTTTAATGGGAAAAATATGGGTGTAACATGAAATTCATTTTAATGGTTGCCTCTTGGGGGAAGCCGGTGAGCTAGGGAAGGAGCAAGTGTATCCAGTCATCTTGGTGATACCATTGCTTAAATTGGGTGATGTTGCTTGGTTTTATAATTTGAACATCATTTTTCTTTTAGTATGTATCATAACCAACTTATGTAGCTTTTTGTGGCTTGTTTTTACGATTTAGAGTTTACCTATATTAAGTCCTTGGTAAGTATAGTTTCTCTACCATCTGTAGATGTACCCGTTTTTCTCTTTTTGTTCTAAAGCCAGAGGCAATATAATTTATCTAGGTTGTAGTGTTCACTCTTAGATGGGAAGTGGAAAAATCACTTGGACTCAAACACACCAGGATTTGAATACCCATGAATAAAATAGTTGATCAATAAATATTAAGTGAATGGTAAAGTTGCTGTTAAAAAAAAAAAAAAATGTCCTAATATGGATGTGGTGGTAGTACCTGTAACCACAGTGCTTGGGACCTAGAGGAAGAAGGAACAAGATCAAGGCTAAAATGAGGCTTGAACTTCACAATGGAAGGGGGAACAGCAGCAGCTGATTTAGACTACATGAAGAAAATTTTACACCATATCTATGTTATGTATTACTAATGGCAAATGTAATAGACCCACATCTTCCATCTTTTTACTTGTAAATTTCCTAGTTGTAATTGCTTAGTTTTTCCAATTACCATGTATTATGCTGCTTCAACCAAAGACACTCAACCGATTTCTATGGGAACTAACTTGTTAAAAATTTGAATAGCATTAGTGTTGGAGTTTCTAACTGTGACAGTGTTCTTAGAATGGGTTAATTCTGCTTATATTCTTAAAGAAGTCAGAGTTTTCTGAAAAGAAATTAAAATGTAATATTTCTTAATTTTTTTTTTTTTTTTAACGAAAATGACTGTCTAGTGTAGCCCAACCTCACTATGTTGCTGAGGCTGGCCATAAGCAACTAATCCCACTGCCTCCATTTCCCAGGTGCTGGTGTTACAGACATGACCTGTGCTGACTGACTTGAAAGCTTAGCTATTTTATTACACTTGTTTGGGTTGTTAGACTGGTGCTAATGTCAAATGCAATTATTTTTATTGTGTGGATTGATTAAAAATCAATAATTTCTTTAAACTAATCTTAAATTGTTAAAATGGTATGCCAGACAAGATAGTTAAACTTTTAATAAACATTGTTTGACCCGCAGGAGATAATTCAAAGTTGTATAATTTCTTTTACTTAAAGGTATCTTGCAGTTGTAAGGTTGGTAAATTATTAGTACGTGGTCGAAATATTTAAAATATGATTTTTTAAGTAACTTGTTTATAAAATTCAGCAGGTTATAACAGAGGGGAGTATAATATGTGGGCTTTTGTAATGACATGAGGCACTCTCCTAATATAGAAATGAAAATCTTTGGATGTCTCTAACATTCTAAAACTAGATCCTGCATAAATCACATTTTTGTCTCAGGGCCTTTCCCTGCCATATGCTGCCTGGCCTCAGCATCAATCTGGAACTGCAGAGAAAGAATCCACACTCCCTTCACTCTAGTGGATGCGTCTGAAGCCAGTATCACAGTGGATGGTACTGCCAAGGTTGACTCCAGCTCTAGTTGGACATCTTCACACCCCCAGTGACCAGATTAGTAGCAACTTTTTTATTCAGTTGCTAAGGGCACAAAACCCCTTAGGCTACCTTTCACATTGGAAGCTCGCTAAGTAGGTTCTTGTCCTGAGGTCACCCTTCTTTGTGCCAGTGCAAAGCAGGACTCTCCTTAATGGCACTAATCTCAATAATTGAAGCATGATATAAGCCTTGGCTGCAGCATTACATATTTTTTGGCATTATATATTTTCTGGTGTTCTGATAGGATATGTTATACTGTATTTGTCTTATTAGTTGATGAATAAAAAACAAAACAAAACAAAAAAAAAAAAAACACTGATTGACCAGGCAGGAAGGTAGGTAGGACTAGGAGATGAGGATGATTCTGGGAAAGGTAGAGAAGAGCCCACCAGAGTTGAGGTGCTGCCTGAGGAATAACACCATGCTGGGCATTACTGGATAAGCCACAGCCTAGTGGCAATACATAGCTTGATAGAAATGTGTTAATAATTATGACAGCTAGCCAATAATAAGCCCAAGCTATTAGCCAACAGTTTCATAACTAATATAGTGACTGTGTGTTCATTTGGGGCTGATGCGGCTGTGGGACCAGGCTGGTGGGAAATCCAGCTACAATGCTCTTTTTGTTTAAACTTCACATTTTACTTCTTTTTGCCCCACTTGCTCTTTTTTAAACTATAGACTTATGTAGAGGCAAATATTATTAACAACTTTATCACAGATTGACTGTTGTGGCATCTTGAATTTTTATCTATCAGAGAAATTAGTCTGTGTGGTGGTTTGAAAAAAACAAAAACAAAAAATCCTCCAAAGTGAGTGGTACTATTAGGAGGTGTGGTTTTGTTGTGGTGGGTGTGGCCTTGTTGGAGGAAGTATGTCACTGTGGAGGCAGGCTTCGAGGTCTCATATATGCTCAAATTACCACACAGTGACTCAGATCATTTCCTGTTGCCTGCAAGCCAAGATATAAGACACTGAGCTACCTTTCCTGCACCATGTCTGCCTGCATGTCTTCATATCCAACCATGATGATAATGAACTAAACATCTGAACTCTAAACCACCCCCAATGAAATGTTTTCTTTATAAGAGTTGCCATGGTCTCTTCATAGCAATAGAAACCCTAACTATGACAGTCCATTACTTTTTTTAGTTTAGCTTCCATCAGGTTCTCAGGGCAATGGCCGAAGACAGCCAGGTTTTGCCAAAACGTCACTAGAATGGCCTACAGTGCAATTGCTAATGTTGCCTTCCCCTGAAACTTTGTGAGCTGAGCTTTTGCCATCTGCATTACTCTCAGTACTGCTGTCTTCCAGGATCCTTCTAGGACAGCTTGCTAAACCCTGCTTACAGAATTCAGCCATTTTTTTTCTAGTCCAAAGTTCTAAAGTCTTCCACATTGCACCAAATAGTAATAATAGCAATGGTTATGTTCTTCAAAACAACAACCTACTTTTATTACTCACTTTTCTATTGCTGTGATAAAACACCATGACTAAAAACAACTTAAAGAAGAAAGGGTTTGTTTTGGCTTATGGTTCTATAGGCATAAGATCATGGTGGGAAACATGGCAGCAGGCATGGTGGAGGGAGCAGGAAGTTGATAGTTCATGTCTTGAACCAAAATGATGAAGCAGCAGAGAACAAACTGGAAGAGGTACAAAGTTTTTTTTATTGGCTTTTGTTGTTTTTATTTGTTTGTTTTGTTTTTTGTTGTTTTGTTTTTCAAGAAGGGTTTCTCTATGTGAACAGCCTAACTGTTCTGGAACTAGCTCTTGTAGACAAGACTGGTCTCGAACTCACAGAGATCCACCTGCCTCTGCCTCCCAAGTGCTGGGAATAAAGGCAAGTGCCACCATCGCCTGGCAAGGTACAAAGTTTTAATGTCCAAGCCTGCCTGCAGAAATGCACATCCTCCAGCAAATCTGCACCACACACACCTCCAAACAAAGGAAAAAAGTTCAATATAGACAGTTGCATTGTATCAATAACTTGTTAAAATTGTGATTATTAATTTTATGTAAGAAAACGATTTTTATTTGTGTAAAACATAAGGAGGTTTGTTTGTGTGGTGGCACATGCCTGTAATCCCACAACCTGGAAGATAGAGGCAAGAGGATCTGCAGATTAAAGTCATCTTCAGCTGTCTACTGAGTTTGAAGCTAGCCTGTGCTGCAAGAGACCCTATTGAGAAAAAAAGAGGAGTGGGAGGGAGACAACATGGAAATACTGGATCAGAAAATCCTTCATATTTACATATATGCACATATAAAGACTCATTAAGCAAATGAGACAAAATTTAGACAATTAGTGTACTTTATTTTTTGAGAAAGGATCTAAGACTAGCTCAGACTTACCTTCAACTTACTTTCAGTTATCCTGCTTTAACCTCTCAAATGCTGAGAACTATAAGCATGTGCCTGAACTCCTTGTCCTTTGGAATTTTTTAAAAAAGTGTAAAAATTTTTATATCAAAATTCACTGGTTTGTTTTTATTAAGCTAATGAATGAATAAAATAGTTAAACACAACTAAGGAAGGAATTTAAATAATTGGAATGTAAATATGAAAAAACTACATAGAGGACAATAACATGAAAAATGAGTTCAGAACTGGGAAGACGTATTGAGGGTAAAAAATTGATTTTCAGCTTCAGGGTTAGAAAGGTAGCATGGGACAGAAGTAATGTTTGAGGAGATTACAGCTTTTCTAGAATTGATGAAACACATCAACTCAGAAGTCTACCTTAGACATAACTGCATTAATATAACATCTTTGAAAACTGATATTTAAAGTACCCTGAGTGTAGTTGATAAAAATGTCTTTTAAGAGGCAAATTGGGGGGGGGGATGGATGCTTTACCAGTAGAATGCTTGCCAAGCATGCATGAGACCTTTGATTCAATTCCTAGTATTGCCTCCAAATATATAACACATATGTGTTTATATAGAACATATTTATGTGTGTCATACATCTTTATATAACATGATAAATACATATTTTAAAGACATACCTAGGATTTTAAAACCTAACTAGTCTTACATATGCAAGAGTGGCACACCATAGGAAATTGAAATAAGTATTTGAGACATGATTTTAATGAAAAAAATCACAATTGATTTTAAAAATTAATAATTTAACAACAATATGCCAATTACTCTCAGGCTCTGAGAATCAAAATATGTACTATCTAGTGGTTTGAATTTGCATGGGAGAGAGTTCAATAAACATCTTTAAAACTTAATTAAAAACTTAATTCTTATTAAATAACAGACAAGACCTAGTGATTTAATAGTAGGGAAGAAAACATACACCTTTGACATAAAACACTTAGTGAGAAGGTCATGCACAAATGCTGTTGAAGAGAATAGAATACTTACTGAAATTTGAACAGCATCTATGGCAAACTTCATGGAGATGATAAATGGAGTCTTAGAAGTATAGTAGACATCAATAGCAATAGCAATTGGATATGTTTCGTTTATGTGTGTATGTGTGTTATGAAATATAATTCATAAAGAAAAGTACATAAATCATCACCTCATCTACCTGCCATTTAAAATTCTATAGACCTGTGTAAGCCCTTTCAATTGGTAGGACTCTTTTAAAGGGCTTATTATCAGGTACATGTACAAATATTTATTTTTTATATTGAAAAGATCATTTAGTAGTGAAATGGTCTTAACTTGATCTCTCTTTTTATTAAACCCTAAAAGATCTCACTTCTGTCTGTGTTCTATGGTTAATATTCCCAAATATGCCCACTACTGTAAAAAAAATTTTCTTTGGCTCATTATTAATCTTTTGATAAGAAAGGTTTTGATACCAAAATATGTTACCTAATAATTTGCCAACATTTTTGCTGGTTGTGTCACAAAGTATCATAGCAAATGGTCCCTTTAGAAACTTCCCATCATACTCATACTTTATGTGATGGGTAGAATTTCCACTCACCCATGCTGTGATGGAGATTTTGTGTGTGGTTGTGGGAAGTTTTGTACACAAACATAAGCTTGAATTAAAAGGAAAGAACAAAACAGATATAGAATCCTTCTCCTTTCTTTTCTTTCTCTTATGCAAAATAGAAAGTAAATAATTTCATATACCTCAAGTTATATTTAACGTGCCACATGGATTATGAATTTGGCCATTGCCTTTATCAAAGGGTTTCTAAGCATCTCAGGAAGCATACTCACACATCCTCTATACACTCCTGCAAAGTTGGTGGCTGGCAACATTATTATATGTCTATTATACTTAGGAGTAATTGAAAGCATTGAAATACTAAGTAATATTTTTATCTTCCACCCAGAAATCCTTACCACTTAACAGTCCAGTATTGCCAAGCTTATGAAGCCTATGGCAATTATGTGGTTTGCCCAACCTTGGGGAGGTATTTGGCATAGCACAAGACATTCATTCCCCCCAGTCTTATCTACATTCCTAAGTTTACTCTTCACCCTCAACTACTGCACCGGACCCTACCTTCAAAATCATATTTAACAATTTTAAAGTTCTATAAGAAAAGGATTTCATGATATAATTTTGTGAACTTTCATGGTATCATTCCTTCCCAGCTAAGAATAAGTGATAGCTTTCCCCCTTAGAACCACATATTTAGTATTATAACTGTTGTTAGTTACATTATGTGGTAAAACTTATCTACTCATTTTGTTGTGCTAAAGCTTAGAATCCTATTTAAGAATACTATATCATGTGTTAAGCTAAACAAAATAGTGGACCATTCTTAAAGAATACTACATAATCCTACCTGCTGAAAACTGCACACCAAATATATTTGTCTTTATGTTGCAACAGCATTAAGTGTAATAGCAACTGTGGTTTTGATCCCAGTGGTGTTAAGCAGAAGAAAATAGCTTCAGGAAAGAAACATCTATTTTGGCTTACAGTTTTAATCCAATCAGTCCATCATGGCACTGTGGCAAGGTGGAGCAGTAACCCACATCTGGTGGCCAGGAAGCAAAGAGAAAATACCTGTATATGCAGGTTTCCTAAGTCCTTTTCGTCCCATCAGCACCCCCACTCTAGGAAGTGGTTCCTCCCATGATCAAGGTGTGTTCTAAGAATGCCTTCATTGAAACCCAGTGTACTTCTCAGTATAGTCAGGTTGGCCATTAAGGCTAACAATCACACAGAGAATCTACACCTACTATAACTAAGCATGGGATGTAAAAGTCAACTGTGGGAGCAGGTGGTAATTTGAGAAAGTGGAAATTGAGAAGTCACCTGTAGATATAAGATTAAGTGGGAATACATCCATACTATTGTGTAACCATTACCACATTTTATCTCTAGACCATTTTTATCTTGTGAGACTAAAACCATACTCTTAAACAATAATTTCCCATTCCTTCCTGTCTCTAGCCCATAGTAGTCACCATTTTATTAGCATGTCTTTGAATGTGACTACTGTCATATGAATAAAATCTTCATAGTTTATGCTTTTGTAACTGGCTTATTTTACATGGGGCAATGTCTTCAGGGTTCATCTATATTGTAATAAATGTCAAATGTCTTTGTTGTTTTTATTCATTAATATTTCAATTAATTATACCACTTCACCCCCCCCAAGCCTTCCAATGTCCCCCTTCACTCCCTTTGAAATTGGTGGCCTGTTTTTCTTTGGTCATTATTGCTACACAAACATGTACGTGTAAATACAACTGCTGAGTCTGTTTAGTGTGGTTTACTACAGGCAGCTAATGACCACTGAGGGAGAATTAGCCTCTCCCAGAGATGCACCCCCTAATTGGTTATCCACTACAATGTAGTCGGGCCTGAATCAAATTTCACTTTTTAAGCTAATATCTACATATGTACACGCCACACTTTGTGTATTAATTCATCTGCCACCAGCCATTTGGGCTGCTTCTGCCATTTTGTCATTGTAACAAAGCTGCCATGAGCATTGTTTTTTGCATGCCCATTCATTTCCTGGCTTTCAGTTTGTTTTGGAGTTGGGATCCCTGAATCATGATAAGTCTGTCTTTAATATTTTGAGAACCCGTATTGTTTAAATAATGCTTTGCTGTTTTACACTCTCATCATCAGTGTGCAAGGTTCTTGTTCCTCTGCATCCTTGCCATACTGCTTATTTTGCATTTTGTTTTCCTCTGATGCCATCGTACTAGCATTTAGTAACATGTAGAACCTCCTAGTTCTGATGTGGATCCCATAGTTACTATTGACCATCTTTTCTCTTGCTTGCTGGCCATTTTTATATCTTTGGAGAAATGTGTACTCAAATCCTTTGCCCATTTTTTATAAATCTCGTTGCTTTCTTTTGCAGTAATTTCTTAAACCTAGCCTTAAACTCTGGATCCTCCTGCCACAGCCTCCTGAATGTGCAGGTGCAGGCATCTATCATCCTAATTGTTTGCATGGGGGTTTTTGTTGTTGCTGCTGTTTTATTTATTGAATTACTTTTTAAACAAGATAGTAGCCTTAAGAGCCAGTTACAACTTTAGAACTTCCAGAAAGATCCTTGTGTCTAGCCAGGCTTTACCTGTTCTTCCTTATGAGTTTCATCTGTTTCTGCTCTGTTCCTGTTGACTCCAAAGGAATCCATTTAGTATCATTTCATCCTCTTGTGTCAGTTGATCATGGATAAAGGAATACCAGTGTAAGCAGTAGACACTTGATTTAATAATTGTTGACAATGTGTCCAATTCTGATTGAAAGGTAAATTATCATAAGTTCTTCTAGTAACTTTTTTAAAGTGATCTGTAATTTTTTTCTCTCTCTCAATTAAAGACCTATGCCATTAGTTTGCATGCATTAATAATAAACTCTGAGACACCAATAATGTGTCAGTGTCATATTAAGGACAGAAATCAGAGCACTTCTTTTCATGTCATCTAACCAATAAAGAGCCCAGATTCAAGTTCTCCACTTCACCCTTCCAATGTCTTCTGTCCTTGTTTGTCCAAGAGTCTGAATCTGTCTTCCTGCAGGCTGTGTCGTTCCCTAACTGAGGTCCTTGCTTTGTATTTATTTATTGAGCAGCACAAAAAGTATCACATAGGGGAAGGAATGATGGCTATTTTACAGAAGGCTAAGTTTCACAAGGGATTTAAGTCACTGACTTAACTGACCCAGAAAACAAACAGTATTGCAGGTATCATTATTTGTTAAGCAGTATTCAAGTTTTACATTCAACATTTGTGGTGGATATTCATTCATAAGACTGCTGTCAGCCTATGTGCTGTTTCCAACAAGCAATTATCAGAACACATATGCATTACTCTGGGTCAAGGGCATGGAAGAGTACACAGTTTAAGATTACAATTATGCATTATCTTTGTTTTAAAGTGGATTACATGGAAAATCCATGGCATTGGCAAGCTAAACAAACAGGCTGAATACATAATAGGATAGCATTCCTCAAGATATGTTACTAGCTCTGACTATAAGATCCAGAAAAGATTCTGGCCTCTTAGCATGTGAGAGATGTTTTTATCATTATGCATTAGCATAGAGCTGAGATTCCCTCTCTGAAAACATGATACAGTGAGCAAAATGCACAAACTTCTCTATAGGCTGAAATAAGTCACTTCTCAGATGTCTTCTACTGTTGCCTATTAAATCTTAGGATACATATTACCAATTTACTTACTATGTTTCCTTCAGTAAGTCCCATCTTTAGGTTCTAAACAAACAAAATAGATTATAGCCTATTATACAATTCAGCTCACTTTCTTGAAAGTTTAACATTTTCTTGGCTTCATTGGTGCTCCTTTTTATCTAATCTGAACATGGAATTACTTTTTCTAAGAATTAGAAAATGCTGATACAACAATAATATTTTGAGCAGTATCGGGGCAAGATTTTATTTATTTATTTATTTATTTATTTATTTATTTATTTATTTTTATTTTGGTTTTTCGAGATAGGGTTTCTCTGTATTGCATTGGAGCTTGTTCTGGAACTAGCTCTGTAGACCAGGCTGGCCTCGAACTCACAGAGATCTGCCTGCCTCTGCCTCCTGAATGCGGGGATTAAAGGCGTATGCCACCAACACCCAGCTTCAGCTTTATATTCTTATAAAAGCTAACATCACAGTATTTGAAAATAGAAAAATGTGCTAGTCATTATCTAGGATCCATATTTTTAGGAGAGGTTCTGTAAAATAATATAAATCTTACAGAATGCTCTGATTTTCTAATACTTAGGTAATTTCTGTCTCAGAGGTCAAGAAGTACTTTTAATACTGCATTTGAAAAATCAGTTTTAATTTATATTGACCTTTTTCTCCTTTGAGCATTCAGTCTGCAATCAATAAAATGTTGATGACTGCTCTTTAGAAGGCAGCTGTACTGAATAAAGTATTATAAATATTCAACTTTCCTTTCTAAGCATTGTCACCAACAGCTGGGCATCCCATTTAGCAGAACAGATTTTACACACAAAGAGCCTGGCATGCTCCTGAATCAGTGTAGTGGAGGAAACAAAAAATAGTTTCTTATGGATTGGGGACTTATAAAGACATGGAGCATCTGTTCCCCCTGTTAAGTCCTAGTCTGCTTGCTCTGAATCATGTCCAATGCTAGGATAATGTGCAAAACCTTGCCTTATAAATACCTGTACCACTTAGCATTCTGTTCCTGCAAATAGATTTTTGGTGTCTCTATGAAAGATATTTAGATTATTTTGCTATTATGTATAATTTTTTCCTCATAATATTTTTATGCAGGCAACTGATTTTTTTTACTAAAATTTTTCTGTGATTAAAAACTAGACTGAGGATGTAGCTCAGTGTTAGGGTTGTTGCTAGCAAACACAAAGCCTGGTTTTAGTACCACCACCAAAAAAAGTAAAACTAATGTTTAAATTTTATATTAGTACACACACACACACACACACACACACACACATATATACATATATATATTAAGCATTTAAAATTAAGCATTTAAATAGACCACTCCCATATATAATATATATTATGTTATATATATTATATATTTATATTATTATATTATATATATTATATATGGGAGTGTTCCATTTAAATGCTTAATTAAGATCCCATATTAAAATATGCTACTAGAATGAAACTGGTCAAATTAAAACATTAAATCCAAAATTGTCATTATAATTAATTTTTCATGTGGCATATAGCTTTAACAAGCAATGTAAAAATTAGTTGGTAAAAATAGCTTGGACTCAGTTATTTCTACTTTATCCTAAAATATCAGCCTAAAATAAATCATTGTCAAATGTAAAATTTCTTTATATATTTTGTTTGCAGAGTTAGAAGATCACTGAAACTGGATAACAGGTTTAAAGAAAAAGTAAGTATTAGTCTTTGAATTGTGATTGCAGGCCGCATTAGCACATGCCTATAAACCTAGTCCATGTTAGATGGAGGCAGGAGTATCCTGAGTTCAAGATCATCCTCAGCTACCTAGTCACCTGGGTTACAAGGGAAGGAGGAGGGTAGGGGGCAATAGGGGAATAATGAGAGAGTAAGCATTGTGATTGTATGGTTGTAATATTGTTTTTAACTTTTGCTTATTGATTTACCTTTCTGAGTATAACATTTATCAAAAAACATGACACACTTGTCATTGGTATAATGTTGTCTGCATATAAAATATTTTTTCTAATCTAGCATTCCAAAATTTCTTGTCAGCTTGAGATAGACATGTGAGAAGCAAATTATTTAGTAACCTTTATAAAAATAATGTAGTAGGAATTAGTTTATAGATGCTTGTCACCTCTTTAGAGATATACTTATAATGTATAAAAATATATATTTTAATGTATAAGAAACATGAAATGATAGCAGTATTTTAATCTATATATTGTAACCTACTAATAAAATATCAAAACATTAGTGGCATTGTTATATCAAAAAGCATTAATTTGCCTCAGCTATGCTGGCATAGAGTAAATGACAGAGTACAACAGTATAATAAAATTTACCATGGCAATCACAACAAAAATAAAATTGTACTGTTGGTACAATTTTCTAAATCTAGTCATAGGATATTCCCAGTGCCAACATGTTAGCATGGTAGCTAATAATTTTTACATACCAACTATGGATATAGATACAAACACTAGCTGACATACTTATAATTTCTCTAATGTTAAATGTAAATAATTGGTAAGGAAGCAAATTAAAGCAAAATGCTAGTTAATAAATGTGCTCTTACAAAATCCCACGATACTGGCACTTTAAGAAATGTTGGCACACACTTTTAATCCCAGCAGTCAGGCAGCAAGGGCTGGTGGATCTCTTGAGTTTGAGACCAGTCTGCTCTACAGAGAGAGTTCCAGGATGGCCAGGGCTATAAAGAGAAACCCTGTCTTGAGGGAATGGGGAGGGGACCCTTTTTGGAAGACTTGTTGGTTTTAACAAAACAGAATATTATCATTTGAAAACCTTCCTGGATGCTTTAAAAAAAATTATACAAAGATGGCAAAATACTGCAATGGCACTAAAAACATCATTAAAGTTGTAATTAGCAATTTAGAGTACCATTATCCAACTTGTATGCAGAATGCAGCTGTGACTGTAATTCTGCATCTGTTTCTTTGGTCAGAATGGTATTTTGGTAGATGAGTAGTCCAGTTTGAAATGAAGTGCTGTTCCTTCCTGCCCCAGAGCTGTTCTTTGAGAGATAGCAGCACCATTTGAATGGGGGGAAAATGACCATTTCGAATCTATTCTCTTTTTGGGCACAGTTTTCAGCATGGCAGACTTTACATCTGTGTTTTTCTTCATTTGAGGATGTGTAGGTCAGTGTCACAAGAAAAGTCCTGTGTTAGAAGAACACATTGTTATGTTTGGCTAGGTCTATACTTTTAAACCAGCTGTCTTAAATATTAATTCAGGTTTTTTTTACTTGCTGTTAATTTATTTGTATTTTCTAGTTGTTCAGTTTTAGTTGTTCATGATTTAATCTGGGCAGGTTGTCTGACTTAGGTAACTTGTCCATTTGCCCAAACTATATAATCTGTCAGCATAGAGTCATTCAGCATATTTCCTTAAGGCCTATTTTGTTTCTCCAAAGTCAGTGGATTGAGCAGCACTAATGGGAAAATCTGAAATGCTCTTAATTTTAGAATTCCTAGTAATAAACATGAAGTTATATTTTCCTCTGTCTTTTGGTCAGTCTTGTCACCTTCTTAGAATAATTGTGTCTATGTAAAAGTCCCTAAGTAGTCTCCATGTATACTTCCATCTTCACTTTCTTCAACTTCAATCTGGGATTGTGCATACATCCCTCAGCATGTTCAATGTATCTGTCCTGTTTCTGCTTAGTGCTGTAGGTTCATAGTGGTGTTACACTAAATGAAACACACTCTCTCTAACCCCTGTGCTGTCACATTTACCTGTGCAGCAGAGCAGATCACTGGAGGCAGACATTGTGAAAATCCTCACTAATGTGTCATCGAAGAAGCCAAAAACCCAGAGTTTCAAAAGGTTAAAGTTTTCATGCATTCATTCTGCATAGCAGCACAGATGGGTGCTGGGGACTGTCACTAAGATGTGTTTATTTGATAGTTGATTTGCTATGCCAGGTATTTTCTTTATGTTCAGTAGCATTCCAAAAACCTATGCTTACCATCCTTGAGGTTTGTTTTCGCTTTTTTGTTTGTTTGTTTGTTTTACATACACATTATCACTGTACATGGTAGCTGTAACTGATTCACAGTGAGGTATGCCTCTGGCATGTGGCACAAGTTATGTTCCCTAAAATCAGAGGTTTGCAGTAGGGATCCTTTGGCTTATGTAACCCTGTCTTCCTTTCCAGGTCCTTATGCTGGCCCTGACCAAGGCTGTAACCTATCTCCACCATATTCCCAATTATACTCATGTCTAGTCTCCCAGTAGCAGGAGATAAAGTCTTTTTACCTGCCTACTAAAACCAAGTCTTGGGCTGGTGAGACAGTTCCACATACAAAGGTGCTAGTCACACAAGACTGGTGAGCTGAGGTCAACCTCTGGAACTAACTATGCAAAGGTATAATGAGAGTTGGGACAACTCCCAAAGAGTTGTCCTCTGACCCTTACATATATGTCCCCCTGCTCACATGTACACACATAATAAAAGACACTGGTAGAAAAGCCAGCTTTTGTTGGAGACAGTGAGGCAGTTAAGTAGATTGTATGTCTCAAGTCCCTGTTCTCTGTGGTAGTAGACAAGAGAAAAAGTATGCCTGCTGTGTAGACCTCACACTGCTGTTTATGATCCCTTCTGTATTTGAGTATATAGTATAGGAATGAAGTACTTTTATTAACTTATACAAGTTTTAAATATTTATATTTAAAAGTATTTAAATACACAGGATATACCATTTGTATATATTAGGTGCATTTCTTCCTGAAGAAAGTCAAAACCAAGGTGTTATAAGAACAAATAATGTTACAGTGGCCTGGGGTAAAGAGCAGTAAACTCAGGAATTGTAAATCTACAGCTCCCTTATTGCCTGTCACACTCACTGTTCAGGAAGACTCCCCACTCTTTCCTTACCCCAATCTACTTGAGAGATTCCCTCCTGCAAGATGTAGTGACTTGAGGTTAAGTCCATGAGCCTGGTTTTATACTTACCTTTTCTGTTGTGACATAGAAAGTATATCCCTGAAGATATATCTTCACAATTCCATACATACAGGCAGAAAGACACATAGCTAAAAATTCTGGGAGTGGAACGTCAGCCAAAGTGTAATGATTCTGGGGAGATTTTTCACAGATCTGAATCTTGTTTTGAATGACACGGTTGGAACTCCTCACCAACCTAGAAGAGAGTGATGCCGAGTATCCTAGCCTGAGACTCATGACATTGCCAGCTGCCTCCACCTCCCTTCTCATCCCACTGTATTCACCATGCTAGATAAAGGTAGAAACTCAAGTTAGACAGATTATGTGAGCGCAGAGGCAAAGTGCAAAGCAGCAGAACCATTGTGAGTGCCCAGTAGCCTGACTTGGAAGTACTCTTTCCATGTACCATTGTTATTTCCCCCTTGATATAAAGACTTAAGTTTTGCTTTACTCTATTCTCTTGAAAATTTTGGTTTATGCTATCTTTAATGGTTATCTAAATTTATCAAACATTTCAAAATATTATGTTCATTCAATGTAAAAAAAAAAAAAAAAACCCTTTAATAAAGTGATTCTGTATGGGGGAATGTACGTGCCTGACCCTGCCAGCAAGGACGACGTGGCTCCGGGTAGATCTTCATGCAGTTTTAATCAGGATCCTTGAAACATGTTCTTCTGACCCGCGGGAGCCGGGGGACCCCTGCACAGGCTTAAATACCCTTGCGCTAACCAACCCCAGTGAGCTACGTGGACCGCAGATAGGCTTCTCTAATGCAGAAGCAGACAGGCTGAACAGACTTAACCAAATAAGGGCTTGTTTACACCAGAGAGCGCTCATCCTTGGGGAGGTGGAAGGCAGAAGCCAGCGCCATCTTTAAGGCGTGGCATTTTGAGGCTCTCTACAGGGGAAAACTTTTTAAAAAGATGTATGTGTGGGTGGGTATGTACATGTGTCCACAAGTGCCCTTGGAAGGCAGAAGCCTTAGTTTCCTCTGAGAGCCAGAGTTGCAAATCATTGTATGCTGCCCATTGTGGGTGCAAGGAACTAAATCCAGATCCTCTGCAAGAGCAGTATGTGCTCTTAACCACTGAGCCACCTCTCCAGCCAGTAAACTTACTGCACAAAATCATTTACTGACTTGATATCTGACTTAGTATGTAAAATTTCATCCAGGAATAACTGTAATCCCCCCCTCTCGCCCTAAACATGGTTTCTCTGTATGTCCCTGGCTGTCCTGAAACTTGATCTGTAGAGCAGAGCAGGCTTGCCTGAAACTCAGAAAGATTCACTTGCCTCTGCCTCCAGAGTGCTGGGAAGGTATGTGCCACCACGCCCAGCGTTATAGTTAGCCAAAAGGAAAGGCCTTTGGGAGAAAATATAAAAGCCATCTTTGTGAATTTGCAGGAACCAAGAATTTCTCTAGGCATAAAAAGTCATATTTATAAAAGAAAACTTATTAAATTAGATTTCATTAAAATTAATTTTTCTTCTAATTTGAAGATTACATTAAAAGCTGAATAGATGCCAGTGATTTTTTTAATTTGAAGTGTATTTTTGTTTTATAACAAAGTTTAAAAAAAAAATTCAAAATGAAAAAGAAAATGAATAGGCAAGCTATGAACTCACAGAGATCCACCTGCCTCTGCCTCCTAAGTGCTGGGATTAAAGGTGTGTACCACCAACGCCCGGGTTTATATAGCCCCAAAATAGCAAGAGTAGGGAGTTTTTCAAGGGTTTCAGGATTTCCAGGAGACTTTTGGTTACATAGGAACTTGGAAAAACATCTCAAAATTTATTTGGCAGAACATCTTATCAGAGTGGATGTCAGAGTAGAGGATGTGGAACATGTCAAATTCCGGAAAATGGATCAAGACTTGGTCAAACCTAAGTTTTATAGAAAACAGGAGTGGATTATTTTGACTTTTATTTTAATCTTAAAATGGAATCAGGCTAGTCCATAAAAAACTAAACAAAAGAAGTGTTTAAATAAATAATTAGCATATGAAAAGTTCACAGACACTGATTATCAGAGGAAGGCTATAAAGTCACAAAGGGATATGACTATTCCCCCAACTAAACGTGATAGTTAAAGGGCAAAAAAACAGAATTTTGTGTTTCTCTCTAACAGTCACTCTCACGACATGGCAAGTAAGCAAGCAAACAGAGGCTGAGAAAATGGGGAGATGTTGATGGCAATTAAATTGATGCACATATTTTTGGGAAACTATCAAACTCTTATATACTTAAATTTAAGCCCATACCCATCCTGAACCTAGCAATCCATTCTTAAATTCCCCAAAAATTACAGATACACTAAAGCTGTGTAGAAAGTGCCCTTTGCAACTTAATTCCTAATATTCTCAAACTGGGAACAACTCAAATGACCATAAAGAAGAAAATGGAAAAGCAAATTGTGGCCTATTTTAAAAAAAGGAATTCTACTGAACAATAGCATGAAATAGAGCACTCTATTAACATATACAGCAATATCAATTATCTAGAAAACATGTTAAGAAGAAGAAGCTTCATATGATTGAAGATCAAGGGGCAGCAGCTAAGTGTGGTTTTTGGAGTTAGAAAATAGTTGCTTTGGGTAGTTAAACTAAAAGGAAGGGGCAGAAGGAAATGTGTGATGAGCATGTGTAGCTCAGGTAGAGACACAACAATACATACTGTCAGAGCGCATCAAATCAAACCAAGATTTGTGCATTTTATATAAATCATACATCAGTAAACAATGTATTGAATGGAATTCGTGACATTCTAAAAAGAAAAAAGAAAACACCTTCTTGAGGATTACAGTGTGAGATCATAATAGTGCAATAATATATATTCTTTGTGGTTCTGGGAATGTCATTAAATTAAAGATAGTAGTCTAATTCCTTTAAAATTATAGAAAATGGCTCATCAGATAAGGGTGCTTGTAGATAAAGCTTATGAATTAAGTTCCATTTCTGTAATCTACATGGTGGAAGGAGAAATATGATCCTGAAAGTTATACACACAAAGTAAATGAAAAAAGGAAATAAGTTGCAGAAGACTAGTTAATGAGATTTAAAGGAAATGTATACAGCCAACCATGTTAGTGCCTTTCACTCATCCTAGTACTAGGGAGGCTAAAGCAAAGAGGATTTCTGAATTGGAAGTGTCCCAAGCTAGGTAGCGAGTTCCAGTCTGACCTGTTCTACAAAGTGAGATCATGTGTCACAAACAAAATAAATAAGTAAATAAATACAGTACACCAGCTTCTTCAGCCAAAGTTTTACTTTGCTTTAAAATTTTTAATGTTAAGTTTATATATAATTAAATTTGTAGGTCTGGGTGCACATTTAATGTCTTTTTTTTTTTTTTAGCAGTGTATCTACACCCTGTGTATCAAACACCTTATCAAGTGATGGAATGTTTCTGTTGTCATAAATCTAATATAGTGGACACACACGCACACGCACTGAGACAGGATCTCACTTAGCTGTCCTGAAACTTACTATGTAGACCAGGCCGACCTTTAATTCCTAGAAATCTATTTAGCTCTGCCTCCAAGTGCTTGGATTAAAGAGGTGTGCCACAATGCCCACCCCCTCCCCTTATGCGCATAAGATTACCAGATAAGTGCAAAGTCCTTTTCTTCCCTGTAGTTACTGTAAAAGCAACAGCAAAATCTCAGAGCCTCTAGCACCATTAAGAGTGATAATTGTGACAACCCGGAAATAGTAGATACAAATGAAAATCACCTAACACAATTGCTGTTCATAGTTTCCCAATATAAATTCAAAACTAGTGCTGGTAGTATGCCATAATTATATCATAGGTGGGATGTTCCACTAACCTTATCAGCCAGAGTAAGCTTAATAATAATTATCCACCCAGGCATGGTGATACACTTGTAATCCCAGTACTGATGAGGCTGAAGAGTGAAGATCATGAGTTCAAGACCAACCTGGGTTAGCCAGACCCTGTTTTAAAAAGACAAAGAGACAAAAGACTGATTTTTGCTCAGCTACTCTTTTCTGGTTATCTAGATGCCTGTAATACCTATTTTAAGTATCCTACTCATAGCAGCTAATAGTTCATAATAATAATTTTATAGCCTATATTTCATTGTAAAAGAACCCTTAGTTAGAACTTTCTAGACTGTTTGTAAGAGGTACAAAAATCAATAAAATGCAGGCACCTTTTTAGTTGAACATGCTTTAAACAAGGTGACAAAGCAAGCTACAATTCATGAAAAGTATCAATGGCAAATGCTTCATCTATTGGAAATTATAGAGAGCATTGATTTCTTTTTTAGCAGAAAGATCTATGTTCAAATTTTAGTTTTGCTAAGATAAAAGGTTTGACCTCTTAGCGGAAAGCACAGTAATAGCAGTAGGGCTGAAAATAGACTAAATCTCAGAACACAGTCTTTCTTTGTTTAATGGTAGTGTTAAACGTTTTTAAGGTGTCAGTAAATATCTGAAGCAGACATAAATTATTATAGAATTGGGTATAGCATCTACTGCATTTTGTTTGCATCCTGAATCCTTTCCCTTTTCTAGCTGATTCTAATCCTCTCACCTTTTGTTTTTGTTTCCCCCACCCTCCCAAGGGGATCAATAAATGGCATTCTTCTTGCTGACCTTGTAATTGGTAACTCGGTCTCTCTTAATCTCTTCCCATTATCAAAGGTAATGTGTAAGTCCCTCAGAGCTTGGATGATGTCAGAATGGAGTTCTTAGAATCCTAGGATTGCTTTTTTCTGCATCTTAGAGGACCATGGTAAAAACTGAGGAAAAGAAGCATTTGGGAAAGTTTATGCACACAATATGCCAATATACTAAGATGTGTGATAGCTGAAGGAAGTTTTAGTGAGAGAGTAGGCAAAAGTAGGGTTTTAGTTTTCTCTGTGTGGTAGTTATGAACATTTTTCCTTCTAAGGATCTGTAGTGACAGAAAAGAGGAGAGGAGGAAATTCTTTGTATGAAACACAGAGAGAGAGAGACAGAGAAAGTGTGTGTGTGTGTGTGTGTGTGTGTGTGTGTGTGTGTGTGTGTGTGTGTGTGTGTGTTTTCCTGAAAGCTACAGAACTACTGTTTTCAAAAAGAAATATATTATCTACAGTTGCAATGTTTAGACATTTGGCAATTGGATAAAATAATTTTTGGTGAAAGTAGGAAAACAGATGGACATAAATGTGCAATAGGGCAGTAAGTTTCATTCCTTGTACATACACAGTGAAATCATTCTAGGCAATAAATTCTTGGAGAAGTTGAATAGAGCTTGGGTAAATGTCATAATTTATGACTGAGTACGTATAAACAGGTGAAACTCAATATGAAGAGGTAATGGTAACTCCCTGGTAAAGAGACTTAGAACACTTTCATCCTTCAGAATGGATCGCATTCGAGATATAATGGTACAAGTGTTGGAGTTTTTTTTTTTTAAATACTGCTTACAATTTTGGCTACTATGGATATAGGAAATAAATGTCTTTTGTCCCACCCAAGGAAACATATACCATTTAAAATATTAACTATAAAAAATTTTGATCCCATAGTTTCTAGAACAAATGCCAAGGTTACTTTTAAAGGTGACACAACCCTGAGTGTATTAAAGAACAGTTGATCATAGAGAGTTATGTAACTGTTTGACAACTTCCAAGCTAAAGTTGTTCCACAGTGTTGACAGGCCTTGAAGCCTTCCCTTTATTCTCTGAGTTCATCCTATGTACTCAGCGCTCTTGATTTCAGGTTCTTGTGCCTCTTCTTATTTTCTTTTTGAGATAGGGTTTTATGTTTCTCAAGATGGCCTCGTATGCACAGTGTAGCCATGGATGACTTTCATTCATTCTTTGCCTCCACCTCCTGATTGCTGAGGTTCATAGGTATTCACTGTCGTTCCCAGTTTATTCAGTGTTAGGACTCAAATCAGGACTTTGTAGGCAAGTGTTCTGCAAACTGAACTACATTCCCAACTCCCTGTAATACCTTATACCTTGTCTCTTATTTAAGCCCCATCTGTCCTATTTTTCTGTATCAAAGTACTGTAGTCTACTTTGATTGTTCCTTTCTCTCTGAATTTCTCTAAATGTATACTAACTTAAAACCTCATCTCTGGCTTGTTCAGCTTCTAGCAGACACTCTTTGAGGCCATAACAATTTATCTTTTTTTTTTTCAGTCCTTCCCCTCCCCCCCACGTGTGTGTGTGTGTGTGTGTGTGTGTGTGTGTGTGTGTGTGTATGCATGCCACAATATATGTGTAGAAGTCAGAGGACAACCTTGAGTATTGGTTTTCACCTTCTACTGTAGTAGACTTTTGGGCCACCAACCAGCTCCCAAATCATGACACAGAGTTACTATTAGTTATGAATGTTCGGCCTTAGCTTATGCTTGTCCCACTAGCTCTTTTAAATTAAGTTACCCTACTTCTATTCATCTACATTTTGTCTCAGGGCCTTTTACCTTTCATTCTGTATGTCCTATTCCTTGTCTGCCTGGCTGTCTGGCCCTGTGTGTCTCCCATTCTCCCTCATTCTCTCTTGTCTTGAACTTAGATTCCTCCCACTACTTGCTAGCCCTGCCTATCCCTCTGCTGCCTAGCTATTGGCCATTCACCTTTTTATTAGATCAATCAGATGCCTTAAGCAGGCAAGGTAAAGCAAATGCAACACAAGAGATTGATTCCCTTGTTGCTAACTGTTTGTCAGGCTAGCTGACCCACAGAGAGTCTCCTATCTCTACTTCCCATCTTGCTATAGAAAAACTAGGATTGCAGACTCGTGCTGTCGGGTCTGGCTTTATGTAGACTGTGGGAATCTGAACTTAGGGCCTCATGTTTGCGGGATACTCATATTCATCTACTGTCTTGCCATAAGAGTGCTGGGATTACAGATGGGTTTTATTTCACCTGCCTTTATGTGGATTCTGGAGATATGAACACAAGTCTGGTGCTGATTTATCTTCCTAGTCCTTCATTATGTTTCCTTATGCATATTAGTTAAGTGATCAGTAAGCATCATGGAAAACAAGACTTAGAGGGATTCAGGAACAAACAATAGTGGATATTTAGAGAAAGTAGATAATGAGTTGGAGACCTAGTCTAAAGAAAGAATACCTCTGGGGAAGATAAGAGATAACTTTCTGAGCTAAGATTATAGACTGATTTGAGGCCCACATGTGCATACTCTACAATGGAAATTATAGGTACTGGCTCATAAATGAACCAGTGAACAAATGAATATATTGAGTAGAGTAGCATGGCCACCTTTTCTTTTAGGTCATTCATTTCTTAAACATGTTTTTGTTCCCTAATGTACAAAGATAAATCATATTTTCAGGAACAAATTCTGATGGGTTAGACATGGGTTAAAGTATTACCAAAATACAGACTGCTTAGAAGAATACAGAGGAGAAAGCTTCAGGGAGTTGTGTAGTACAGGTCAAATGCTTAAGAGGGCATAAGTGGCAGGCTTGGTTGCTTAGACACTGACTTGTTATCTGTAAGGCAGAGCATTGACAGAGAAGTGTGGGTAGGCTGAGGAGAGCACTGAACTTTCCTGGAATTTCCTTGTGGGCCTTAGTGAGAAGTGACTCTGAGAGCTCCGTGGACAGGCCCTGTAATTACATATTGCATATTAGCAGTGAGAATGTGATGACCAGACTCCTCATCTCTACAGCCGTTGGGACACATATCAGCAGTTAGCAATGTTTCATGTCAAATTTTCATAAATACCAAATTGAAATACCCTAATTATTGTAGAGATCTGAAACATCTACCTCATTTGAGAGAAATAATGTTTACTTTGAAGGTGATAAATACATTCAAAATCTGAAAGAAAGAGCAAGAAAAGTGGTGTTAATTTGCATTTTCCTGTGCTCCTTAAGGTATTTTCAAAGATCTGTAACTAAAAGTAAGTACTTCTCTTCCAAATTATTATTTATTTCTAGTCATTTAATCCTTCAAACATCAGAAGGAAGAAAAGTATTACAGCTTATTCTCCAACAACTGGAACTTATCAAATGAGCCCATTTTCTTCTCCCTCAACCCGAAAAGAACAAAAGTGTGGAAAGAGACCATCAAATGGTTAGTTGAACATTCTTTTCCACTTATGGTAAGATTCTTCTAGTTATTGGTTAAATCAAGATTTTGATTTAGTAATATATAGCTCTTGTTGCAGCTGGTTTTTCTCTCTTCTCAAGGAATTTAACATAAGAAAGGCTAGAATGTAAATGTTACTTTGGACATAAATGTAAACTTTGTAGGCACTTATTTTAAAATGCTACTGCTGTTCCCTCACTATTCCATCCATTAAATAGGAATTATAGCTTGACTGCCTTCAGCTACTATCAATTATAATGGTTACAGATATGCCCTTAACAAGCTATCCATCATGTGCATAAATTAAAGGGCATATAACTCAGGTACTGCCATACTGCAGTTTAAGAGGGGTACTTCTAAATGTTATTTTTATCCATATTGTCCATTTAGCTTTACCCACATATAGTATATGTTTATGTAGTGTACATCTATTGTAGTTCAGCTATAAAATTTTTTCTTATAGAATAACTGAATTTTTATATTAAATCATTATTTTAAAATAGTCTTCATTTAACTCTGACCATACATATTTGTTGTTCTCTAGTAGTTACTGCTATATTTAAAGACACGGTGTTAATTTCATATGCTTAATAATTTTTTCATTGTAAACGGTCATGAATCAGTGACATATCATTTTCTGTAATATAAAATTTTAAATAGGCTCAAATTTAATAAAATGTATTTTAGATATGCTGTGACTAGCCTAATTCATATTTTATTCTTTAGCATTTATTGGATGTTAAGCATATACTAAAATCTATAAAGAAACTAGTCTCATTTTACCTAATTTATTTAAATAAACACATAAGGTATTAAGCTTTTGAGTGTCTTTGATTTTAGTTTAATCAAATGTTTTTATTCTAAAGCTATTAATATTATGTTTGTTTTCTATAGTTTTATATACCTGATATATCTTCTTAATTAAAAAATAATAGCTTAGAGATTACATATCTCTATGAATATCTCAATAGATTTTAAATTGATACATACTCAATTTCCATATTGAAATTAAATATGGACTTAAGGGAACATTCCTTTGCCCATAAAAAGATTGGTCACATGATTTCACTTGAAATTTATGGATAATTATGGGTAATTATCACATTATATGTACAAGTATGCTCTTCTTTTAAAAGTCAAATTGCAAGGGTTTCTGAGGTGCTGGCAATATTCTAGGTTTTACTTATGTGGTGATTACTGATTCTCTGTAGTTACTAATTAAATGGACATGTTGTTTAATACTGTGGTAGATATGTATGTATGTGTATATGTATATACATATATAGACACACAAATCCCATATAAAAATTTAAGGTCCTGAATTAGATCACATCATTTGTAATCATACTCCCAATCCTAATAAGTTTTCTGCTTGCTTTAGAAACAAGAAAGCCTAATCGTTATCAGATATAAGTTCCAAGTTGGAAAATATAACTTATAAACTACTTTAAAATTTAGATGGGGTCATGACCTCCTTTACTATTTCCCCCCTTTAGAATATTATTCAAACCCTAGTGGGAAATTTACATAACATTTAGAAACATTTTATTTCTATTTGCTTCTCATTAGACTTCATACTAAACCCCAAATCCTTATTTTAGATTTTGCATGTTCAAGTCTCACATTTCAAATGTGGAGGTCAGGGGGCATAAATTTTTTTGAGCATAAAGTCTCACCTCCCTTTTTGTTGCACTTGTTTCTGCTGCTGGGCTATGTTCTCTGAGCTAGGTGAGCTGTGAGTGTCAGAGCAATTCTCCTCTCTCTACCTCCTGTCTCCAGGAGAGGTCCTGGAGTTACAAATGTGCACCACCACACCCTACTTTTTGCATGAATTCCTGGGACTGAACTCAAATCATCAGGGTTGTGTGACAAGCACTTTTACCCACCAAACCATCTTCCTGACCCTGGGAACCCTTATTGGGATCTTAAAAGCCATTCATCCATCAAGTACCTACCCATTTTTCTTCCCATATGTTTTAGCAGCTCTTGTTATCTTTCCACACTGAGTCATGCTGAGCCATTGCTGATGTTGAATTTTTGGTCCTCCTGCCTCTACCTCCAAAGTACGGGATTACAGGCATGCACCACCATGCCCAGCTTAGGTTATTTTGTATAACTTGCTTAAAACAGTAGCTGGCCCTAATAAGTGCCAATGTTAAGCATTGTCGTCCTCACCAATAATTGTGCTTTCAAATCTTGTCCACTGAAAGCTATTTTCATTAGTTAAGGAAAACACTCCCTGGATCCCTACCAGAAACTTCAAATACAGTTCTGAATGTAGTGCAGGTTCAGTGATAACACACTTATAGTCAGTGGTTTGTAAAGCTGTACTTAAAAAAAGTCAAGAACGCAAATGTTAACACATGCATATGTTACCTAAAAAGAAAACTGCTGATATGATTCCATATTCCTTTAATATATATTGTGTTCCTTTTGGAGGTTTGTTTGGTTTTGGTTTGCTAGACAGGTTTGCTTTGTGTAGCCCTTGTTGTCTGGAACACAACTCTGTAGATAAGGCTGTCCTTGAACTCATCAATCTGCCTGCCTCTGTCTCCTGAGTGCTGGGATTAGAGGTGTGTGCCACCAAGTGAGGCATATATTGTACCTACTTTTTAAGTAGAATGAAATGAAGAGAACTATTAACTGAAAAATGTATTTTTGAGAGATATTTAAAATCCTAATTATTAATTGAAAAAGTCTTAAAGACCTAAGAAAACCAAGATATTTATTGACCCACATATTGGCTAGTATATGGTTTATTATTAACAACAATAAAAATATTTAGAAAGGCATTGGACACCTGATAAAAATTTTAGTAAAACAATCTAGGCTGCTGCTGACTTGGGCTAAAATGTGAAAATGAATTACAAGTTATGGAATTTATTTTAATTTTTGATTTTGGAGCTTTACTGAGTATACACAGTATAGTACAAAATTCAAGAAATTAACTTTTGGTCAAGATTTTTTTTTTGAAGAAAGGAAATAAAGAAACAAAATAGGATACCTTTTCTTTCTCACTTCCTTTTTGTTTTTCCCCTTCACTTCCTATTTAATATTCAACAATCTAAATTCATTTTGTTGTGTGCTTGTTTTTAAGTTGTGTCAAATGATGCATGTCATTTGAGATGCCTCTGTCTTTCAAGTGGTGGAATTATAGGTAGCTAAAATTTGACAATTTAATCAATTAAAATTTGGCCAATTGTCTCTTTAATGTTGTGTTCTTTTCTTTGTGACACTCATACAGGAAAGAGAAAATGGAATAACCTCAGCTCACCTACAAGAAAGAAATCCACAGCAAAAGACAGTGGCGAGTAAGCTTGGTTTTGAAGTTAGAGTCACTGAGTATTCAGGAAAAGCATGACCTCTTTTAAAGTGACAGTTTAAAAAAAAATCATTTAGTTTTGTAAATTAGTTTATACTGGGCTGAATCATTCTATCTACACATTTATTTATTGTATATGGTTTTCTTTTTTAATAAAAAATTGTATTTACTTAGAAGCATTCAGAATGTCAACAAAGCAGCTGCATTTTCTTTTTTTTTTTTTTTTTTTTTGCAATTACAGAGTGGTATTCAGTTAACTGAACAATTACCTTCGTATAAGCTGCATCAGAGACAACTGAAGATGAAAAAAAAAAAACCCCAAAACAAACAAAAAAAGAAAACCAAAAAAACTACTGTCCCCATATATAACTAATTTGTTTTGTGCACCAACAAGAACCTTCTTTAAATTTCCATGCCAGTTTACAACCCCCAGACTGTACCAGGCAAGGTTAGTGGCTAATGAAAATACCACCAAGACAGGGCTATCTAAAGACACATTCGGTAGTGTGTTAACTATACAAAAAAAAAAAAAAAAGACACTGTACAGTTTAAAAACAAATCTTACACAGCCTTACATTTCAATTTTTTTTTCTTTAAAAGGATTGAGTTGTTTGTGTACAGGGGGGTTAAATGCTTTATAGACAAAAAAAAAAAAAAAACTGCGCTAGAACCAACTTATTCATCATCATTATCATCTTCCTCTTCCTCATCCTTTTCATCCTCATCTTCGTCTTCCTTCTACATAGCCCTTTTCAACCCAACAAGAGTTACATTTTGGCACCCTTTCTCAAAAAAAAGAAAACAAAACTCCCCTCTCCCCCCAAAGTTTGTTGTGTTAAGTAAAGAAAGCATGATTTAAGCATGGTTCTCAACCTTCCTAATGCAGTGTCCCTTTAACACCAGTTCCTTATGTAGTGTGACCCCCAACCATAAACTTACTTCATTGCTACTTCATAACTGTAATTTTGCTACTGTTACGATTCCAAATATAAATATCTGATATGAAGGCTATCTGATATGTGACTCCTAAAGGGGTCATATCCCACAGATAGAGAACCACTTATTTAAATTTACAAAAATAAAGTTAAATCCTAAGAAAAAAAAATTCCAACCTACTGATTAGTAAGATCACAAGGTAGAATGTAAGTAGTTTTTTTCTCCCCTTATTTGAAGTGTAAGAGATTGCCTTTGTATCTTTTTCACACTGAACTGTGCAAGCCATTATTTTAAGTTCATAGGCAGCACTGTCCTGCCGTCTTAACCATGGTAAGTGAACAGTGGAATATTAACTTAGGAAGGATGGATGGGAAGGAAAGAGGCAGCTATGTCTCCCCTTCCACTGAGGGTGCGAATGGGAGCGGGAGCAGGAGAGAGTAGACTCTGGGAGGACGATTAATAATGTGTGTTGTGCTTATAAAGGGATGTCAACATGAAGGGAGAACATTTACATACGTTACCTCTTTGACTTTGAAGAAAGGGCTAGAGAACAGAATCTGTCTCTTAGAATAGAATTACAGCCCTGTGACCTGACACATTTATGTGCTTATTCTTAGTAACTATGCTTGTCTGTTCATTCCTAGATTCATGGTGTTGCTATCTAAAATTGAGAGATCATCAGAAAAAACCATGGAGATAATGAAAAATTTAAGAAGTATACAGGTTTGCACTTTTCTCACATATAATTTTCAGACATCCACTATTTGTTTTTAAAAGGATAAAAAAAGAAGTCCTGTATTTGAGAATCCAGTGTAGTTAAGAGTTTGCATAGTATATATTTAATTTATTTCTCATGGGAATCTCTTTGGTTATAATACATAGTGATCAGCTGTAATGTTTTAGTAATAGCGGAGTTTTTTTTGCATTTAAAAATACTTTTATTGATTTTTTTAAAGGTTTTTGTTTGTTTGTTTGTTTGTTTGAGATAGGGTCTCACTATGTGGCTCTGGCTATCCTAGAATTTACTATACAAAACCAGTCTAGCCTCAGAGATCCACCTCTATCTGCCTTACAAGTGCTAGAATTAAATGTGTGTGCCACCACACATGGTGTATTTTAAGTCTTTTAAAAATAATAATTTAAAATCTGTTCTTAGCTGAACATGATGATGCACTCCCTTAATCCCAGCACCCAGGGGGCAGAAGTTGGCAGATGTCTGAGTTGTAGGCCAGCCTGGTTTACAGAGTGAGTTCAGGACAGCCAAGCTACCCAGAGAAATCCTGTCTCAAACCTCCACTACCCCCAACAAACAAAAAAAGTATTAGTGAGCTACCCCCAACAAACAAAAAAAGTATTATTGAGCTTGGTATACTTGACTTACCAGGAAAACGCAAATTTCCTAATTTAAGATTTATTTTTTAATGAAGAATACAATATATTATATTTCCTTTGTAAATAGTCTCTTAGTTGTAGAGAAGTCACTTAACACACTAAAAATAGTTTTTTTAGGCTTTGGAGAACAACAGACAACTTGAAGATCTCATTGGTGTTTCCCTAGTGCCATGTGTCTTAAAAGGAGAAGTGGAGAAAACCAGAGAACTAAGTAAGAAAGATTAATGGATTTTTAAAGATTTTTTAAAATTATGTATTTTATGTATATGGGTTTTTTGTCTGCATGTCTCTCTGCATGCCTGAAGAGGGCATTGGATTCCATATCCCATTATAGATGGTTGTGAGCCACCATGTGATTGCTGGGAAATGAACTCGGGTCCTCTGGAAGAGCAGCCAGTGCTCTTAACCACTGAGCCCCTGTATTTTAATGTTAGTGATTTTAGAGATAAACCTACTATTTCTCAAGTTCCAGTCAGATAGATCACACATAGCCAATGTTGTCCAGATAGAAGTACCTTCTTTAGAAAAGGAGACATGTGTGCTTTACCAGGATGTGTTGTTTTATGATTTTCCTCTTGGATGTGGAATAACAGATTGCTCATTGTAGACCGCCAGCAAGCTTCCTTTATATTAAGCTCATTTTCAAAGTAAGAGAGTAAGGGGGTTCTGCTTTGTGTTTGATACCTATAATATTATCACTTTGAATTACTTTTTTTTTTCGTAAAGAGTCACTTTTTCCAAATAATAAGGAGTTATTCACTCATATTCCATGTTTCTTCATAGCCCAGGCTGTTCTGGAATTCACTGTGTAACCCAGGCTGTTCTTAAAGTTACAGCAATCCTCATTTTTATCAGCCTCTTGAGAATGCTGGGATCACATCATCTATTTAGAGAAAAAGATTTTTTTGTGTGTCTTTGTGTTTGTATTGAAGAGCATATGTTTTAAGTATGTCTGCAGGTGCTATGTACACCTGTGTGCAGACATGGAGTACCCTGTGAACTGCCTGTTCCTGTGAATCCCAGTTTCTCCTTGAGCTTGGGGTTTATGAGTTTTCTCATCCAGGCTGGAAGCCAGCAAGTCTTGGGCATCTTCCTGTCCCCACCCTACTTAAGAGTTGGGATTACAGTTGTGCACAAGATTTAGGTGCAGAGACACAAATCCTAATTCTTACAATTCCTCAGCAAGCTTAACCATTAATCCACCTCTACCGCCCTTTCTGTTACTTTTGTTTTGTTTTTTTTTTCTTTAATAGTGACAAAAGTAATAAAACAAAAACTGTTTGATAAGAAGAATTCAAGAATCCCTCTCAAAGGTAGGATTGATTGTATTTTAGTTTATTACATAAAGAAATGTTTTCATGGGGCTAGAATGGTGGCTCATCAGTTTAAAGTGTTTATCCTGCAGAGGACCTGGTTTTGGTTCCTAACAACCAACATGGTAGTGTGCAACCATCCATAACTCCAGTTGCTGGAGATCCAGTGTCTGCCTCTGACCTCTATGGGTGCCAGGCACACATTGGGGGCTCAGAGTTAGTCACAGGAAAACACTCATAGACATGTCTACCTAACCCCAGACTCCTTTATTTCTCTTAACTATTTTTGTTCTCATAGCATTCATTCAGGCATTTATTTATGTCCTCTTTGGTATCTTTGCATAATTTATAATAATTCTTTTTAAATGAATTATTTGGGATTTCATACAATTTACTCTCAATAGAGGACATTACTGTGGGTAAGTGATTTTTGCAGGAATCATGCCTTGAGTTCTTATGTTTCTTGTATTTTTACATCAATACTTGTTAAGTCTTTGTTTTTTGTTTGTTTGGTTTGGTTTATCTCTAAATCATCCCTGCTCTTTTATTTGAAGTGTTTGCAATGTAGGAAAGTGTAAGGTTATGGTGTTGTTTTCTGCTAGACTACAAGTCTAGCTTAGTAGTTAGACCCTCTATCCACATACTCAGGTACCAGGCTTAGTTCCTAATACTCACCTGAAGATAGATTAATGTTCCCAAAAACAATCATTATCAGTGATAGGTCAGCCCACTGTGAAAATACAATAATGGTCAAATAAAAACAATAACAACCAATTGCTAGTCAATTTTGGAAGGGAAACTGATAGTTCTGTATGCAATAAGATGTTGATTATTGTGTATGAATAGGAAGAGAAAGTAGAGTGAGACTAAATGGTCCTGCTGCCATTTAGTCCCAAATAAACATACAAAGGTTTATATTAATTATAAACTGTGTGGCCGATAGCTCAGATTTCTTACTGGCTAGCTCCCTCTTAATTATTAAACCATTCCTAATATTCTGTGTATCTCCATGTGGTTTTGGCTTACCAGTGATGGTCAAACTTCTTACTTTCTTGCCTGCTACATGGCATCTTCTTGACTCCACCTACTGCCTTTCTCCGTCACTGTTTGGATTTCCCGCCTGGCTAAATCCTGCCTGTCTATTGGCCGAAATACCTTTATCCATCAACCAAAAAGAGAAACATATTCACAGCATATAGAAGACAATTCCCATCAAGTGATTAGTATTGGCTTGATGGAGGAAAGGGGAGAAGAGGGAAAAGTAATAGAGGGACCAGTGAGGCGAGATAAAGAAATCCAAAAGGTAGTCACAAACAGTCCCATCTTGTAGGGGGCAACTGCACATGCAGACCAAGCCATTGCACTCTTTGGGAAAGCCTACCCAAAAAGATGGGGAAAGAGGGTCTAGAGGTGGGAAAAGGAAGACAGCAGAAGATAATATTTTTTTCTTAAAAGGGAAGAAAGAAGCCCCAGCCTCAAGGCCTCAGCATACCAAAGCCTGAGTCCTAGTCCTGGCTCGCCGAGCCCAGCCTAGAAGTCTTCTCTTTGCCTACGACTGTCACCTTCATGGCTAACCTTCACTGCCTTTCCTAACCCAGGGTCACCACCTCAGTCTTGGATCTGGGGTCCAGGCATAATCTCAGAGTCCTCTCTATGTTGGGGGACACTGCGACCTCAAGGATGATACAGATATCTGCAGAAGAGTCACAACCCTCTCCTGAGAAACTGGGGCAAGGGCAGTGTTGCCTCTCCTCAGAGTCCATGCCTGTTGAACCCATACTGGAAGTAGAAGTGACAGCAAACCAGTTCCCAAATCTAAGTTCTCTTCCAGTATTCTCCAGGTTCCCAATCTGCAGTACCTCTCTAGGGATGGGGACCCCAAAGAATGAACTGCACGAGGCTTGGAACACAGGCATATGGCAGTACTCACTAGGGAACACTAAGTTAGTGGGGATGTGTGTCTGTTACTCTTCAGCCTCTGGCTCTAACTAGAGTTCCACCATGCTAAACATTGAGTGGATCTGATTCAGTTCCTCCCGGCACAGCTTGGAAATGTATACCCAGCTAGTTTTCTGCATATACACCCAGGATACTTGCTGTGAGTTTTCCGTGTGTGTGACTGATGGAGGGCCTGGGATCACCAAGCCACTAACTCAGCAGGGGTCTTTTTAAAAATGCCATCCTTGGGCTGCTCCTGTTGAGTGCTGCACTGGTCAGATACCCAGCAGGGACCTCCTTGTTCTTTATGACTGAATAATACTCTGTTGTGTGCAGAAGAATGAGAATTTTAATATTCTGACATGAATGCTACTCAGCAATCCCTGCAAGTGGAGCGGAACCCTATTTGTATGTTAGTCTACCATCCTTAAGTATAAGCAACTACCACTTACTGAGTACTGGTAATTTCTGTGTTTCCAGTACTAGGGCTTCAACAGCTCTTTATAGCAATATTACAGGAGAGCTGCCATTTTCAACAATAGTCAAATACATAAAATTCATAAGAAATTTGACCAAAGACACTGCCACTTAAGTTATGGAGCAGGGACTCCACCTAACAGTCAGCATGGTTCAAAATCTGGCCTTTCCATGATTTCATGTTAATTTCCAAAACAAGTGAAGTCAGCTGGTCACCCCAGCTTTCAGATTATACATTAATATAACTGGCACTGGGTCAACCTGTCTAATATGTTTGACTGGGCTTAGGACTTGAATAGTAACCTCCAGTGGTAATACCAGATTCCAATCAGATACATAGGCCATCAGTATTACCCAAGGGTACCCGCCATGGCAGGATGCCTCCAAAGCTGTTGTAGAGAGAGATAAAGCCTGCTCCTGCACCCCTCACTTGTACTATGACCTAGAGGAGATTGGGGTCCCCTCTCCTACTTTAGCTCTTCAGAGCTTGATTGCACTCTGTAACTATTTCACTGTCCTAACCTGACAAGATTTAGATTGTGACATTTATGTATCTATTATTTCCCAATTGGAAGAAATCTTCACCATCTTCTGTGTTGGTGACATAATTTTTAAATCCATACTTTCTTAAGCTGTTAATAACTAAAACCAGCATTTACCAAATTTGGGGAAATAGAGGGAAAATTCTCAGGTAATTAGTTAACAAAAATTATTACATTTAATTTATTGGGATGTATGCCATGACACACTCATAGGGGTCAGCAGGCAAGTTAGAGGAATCTGGTCTCTCCCTCTATCATGTGGCTCTTGAGGGTCAAACCCAGGTTGCCAGGTTTGGGCAGCAAGTATCTCCACCTACTGAGCCAGCTCACTAGCTCTCAAATAGTTCTAAGGAACTTCCAAAAGTATCCATACTTCTCAAAAAGCTGTTAGAGGGCTTTTGAATAATATGCCATTCTTTTCCGTTATCTACTGCACCTCAGTTCTTTGTGCATTTATTCAAGACCAGCTTTGTAGTCTTTCTCTGTTATTTCTAGATGTGCACACTGACTTGTCCAGTACCAGGTTCTTGTTAGGTTTCTTTCATTCATAGAAGAAATTGTATCATGTTTTGAGATTTCCAGTAGGCATTAGTTACTTGTTACAGAATAAATAAAAGATTAATTTAAAAACCTTTTTCATGTTATAAACCTGTAATGGATAATGGATGATTGTAATAGAGTCCACGAGAGCCCAGAATAAAAGGAAGTCAGGTATTTATTGGGTCACTCACAAATGACAAATATGGTAGAGAACTGCCATGGTCTTCTGCCCAGAGGCGCTGGAAGCAGTGATCCGATCTGTGACTGCCACCCAAGAGAGCATAACACACTTCTGCTCCCCCTTATCTGTTCCCACATAGCACGTCAGATGACACCTTCATGGGCCAGTTCCCCAAAGGTTATTAGCTGAATGAGTTTCCACAACATATACCACTATGTGCTGTTCTTATATACTATGTGAATCGTGTATTTGTATTGACAATCCTCCATTTCTATATGGCACAAGCTACATTAGCTCTTTCTATCTTCTAAGGTAGTAAAAGTTCTTCACTTTCCAAATTATGAGAGCTTGCTTCTTGTGTGATTTGAATTCAAGTGTCTACATTTTACTGGATGTTTCCCTCACTGCTTCCTTTGGTCGCTGCTATACATACTTTCAATGTGGTTGTTTTGTCACTAAAGATGCTACACACACATTCACAAATATACATTCACACACGCAGATTTTTTTTTGCTAAATTGAAAACTCTTACCTCTTCTTGTTACATACTGATTTTAAGAAGCATTTGGTAAGTTTTGTAACATCTAAGACTGGTCTGCTTTGTATGTTCCCTTGGAGATTGGGCTTTGATTCTTACGTTTCCTACTTTACTTATTTCTTTTATTTCCAGATTTGTGTAAATTTGAAAACATCTTGTGAATCTTCATGACATCAGAAATAGTTTTGTTGAATCAGCCCTTATACTGTACACTAAATTTGTTTCATTTTTGTAATCATAAAAGTGGGAGTAGGACAGTCACTTGTTTCACTATCAATAGCACGTCCCTAAGGTGGCCATTTAGGGTGAGGGTGGTAATTCTTCTTATCCTGCAGTTTCTTCTAAAGGTTTCCTGGAATAATTAAAGTGAGCAATTGCAGGAGAATCTGCAACATCTCCACGGCCACTGACCACTGGCCTTTTACGCTTTCACCCTGGTGCCCATTCCCTTCCCTCAGTACCACATGCAGCTGCTACTGTAGGAAGAATGGCATTAAGTAAACAGGCACCCGACATACACTGTGACAGCTTCATGTAACTAAGAGAAATGTAAAACATCCCCGACAACCTGAAGAGGTCACTAAGCTTTTCATAAGACCTTATGAATCAGAATGCCTTCTTTGACTGCGTAAACAACAGGCACTCACTCTTCCACTAAACCCAAGGTTCTTGAACAAAGGAAGGCTTCTTTTGGTAACTTAGGATATAAGACTAACTTCACTTTCCTTAATAATATTGGCTTTATGACTATTACGAAAATAATGAAATGAAAGATTTCTTTTCTGTTAGATTTGGATGTGAATTTTCATAATTATTTTAAATTTGCTACGCTTAAGATTTAAGACATCTGACTATTCAGTGGGCTGAGACAGATGGAATGTCACACTGTCATCACATGGTAAGGCATGAAATGTATTTACTTTTCACAACCAACCTCTACTAAAAACAACCTCACACAGATATCCCTTAGTCAATAGATGGCATTATGTAGCACTTGGCATTTTCATTTTTTCTAGAGATATTAAAAAATGCCATCATTGTTTGTCTGTGTCTAGGAATTCCAGTAAACAAAATGTTTTTGAAAAGAATGTAAGCAAATTGTAGAGCAATTGCCAAGATAAGAAATCAAGACACTTAGTTTCAGTCCAAAACATATTTTATGTTTTGAGAATAATTGTGTAGGTTGCAGAATGCATATTTCAAATGCAAAATAACCATCTGAACTTTACAATGTTCAAAAAAGTTGATTGTCTCAGCTATTTGTAATAGAAACTATTTCAGAACTTCTAGCTGTGGTCTTTTGAAAGAAGCAGAGACTGTTTTCTTTAGTTAACATCCATTGTAAAATTCATCTGAGTTTGAAGATTCTCTTAAAATTTCCCCCACATTGCTTTCTTGGGTTTATTTGGAGATAGCTGTTAATTTTGTACCACAGATACACATTAATGTACATTGCAGCCTTCAGCCCCTTATATGTTATGCATGCTACATGGGTTGGACCTCTACTGTTGATAATGTTCTTATTCTATGCCAGTCATCACTGTTTGGGGAATACTACCAACTGCTGAAAATGCCTACTTAACATTTGCCTTGGATTTAAGGAAAACCAAGCAGGTTTCTTACTTTTCAAAGTCCTTTTACATAATTTCCTTCCATGATTTAAGTTTTTATGCTTTACTTAAAGTATAATAATTTTCCTTTTGAAAAATCTGTAGCAAATGTTGAAATTATACATTTGGACTCACTTAATAGCAATTATGTGTTTAAAAGGTGTAAATATCTTGCAAGCAGACAGTACAAATATCCAGGTGTTCTTATGTGCTGATGACAACAAAATTGAAAAGAAAGACTGTAATAATTCTGACTGGTTTTCTCTGCAGAAGATATTGATTATTTGTGTGTGGTGAGAGATTTGGAAAATTCAATTAAAGGAGTTGTGCAAAGGTTTCATAAATTTCCCTTCTACAGCATGTACACAGACATTGTTGCCTTTTAAATCAATGCAGCACTTCACAATATATTTTCTTTGAAACATAAAAATAAATAACATTTAAACAGTTCTGCTTACTACAGAAACAAATTTTATTTTCTGTGAAGCATTTAGTCATGTGCTATCACTGACTCATACACATTTGCCAGCTGTAACAAATTTTATAGACACTTCCCTGGGGACATAGCTCACATACTATGAATTTTTAAATGAACAAACGGTGAAGAAGGGATGTCAGCAATATAAAAATTGATCAGTTAAAAGATAAAAGCATAAGTAAAGAGATTTGTATGGTAGACTTAATAGGTTTTATTAAATAAAAATACTATAAAAAGACAGTAATGAATAGACTGAGGACTGGCTGTTCTTGAGGAGGAGAAGAATTATCCTGGCACATTTATAGAAATTGGTTTTTTGTCACCTGACAGGTGAACAGTTTCCATTTTAACCCTGAAAAGCAGTCAGAAAAACTCACCCCATCCCCAAGACTCACATCAAATTGCTAAGTAGCATACATATTTTAGACACATAGGCAACAAAGTATTATTTATATAGCTAATTATTTTAGGTGGTTTGCTGTCCATCACAGACTCCAAAAAGAAGGGAGATCATTTGTATTCACTTAACTTCAGCCCAGTGGAATGCCTGGTCCCCTCTGCCATTTTCCTTCTGCTAGATTGCTTTCTCCTCTCCTGCCTATCTAACTGTTAAGTCTGTCCCAGTGGCCCAGCCTCTGTGAAGCTCCCCCTTCTCCCAGGGGAAGCACCCTTGCTTTGTGTTGTGGCTCCCATAGCACTTGTCAGTGTTTGTTAGTTACTATTAAGAGTGTTTGTGTAGTGCATTATCACGCTCAGATTCCTGGCCTTTTGGTGTATTGCAGAACCTGGAGAGGACTGGGTGTAACTGCAGTAGAGTACCTACATAGACCCAGATTGAAGGCCCTTTATGTAGCCCAATGGATGGATACATGTCTAAGTTTTTAAAATATTTTCTATCAGTGGCACAACAGTAGTGTTGTCTGATTCCAAAAATTAAGCGTTTTCAAACACTTAAATTTTTTTGGTTTTGTTGAATTGGTTGGTTGGCTGGTTGATTTATTTTGGATGGGGTCTCGCTATGTACTCCTGGCTAGCCTAGAACTTGCCATGTAGATCAGGCTGACCTCAAATTCAGAGATCCACCTGCTTCTACCTCCAAGTGTCGGGATTAATGTTTCAAATGCTTATGATGGCTCTCTTCATGTACCTCATTAATTAAATGTTTATAGAATGCCTATTATAAATTAGTCTTCTGACCTTAGAAATACCAATAAAACAAGACATTGTCCTGCTCTCAGAGGTGTAGATTCCAGCACAAGAACATAAAAGTACAACAGTAGCATTGCATATTTTGTAATGAAATACTGCATACAACAAACATCTTGGCTACTATCATTTTAAAATATATATTTGAAGTAGGACCAGAGTTACCTCTAAGATATTGAAATAAAAATTATATATCTATTTTTATGTGTATGCATGTTTTCCTGCATGTATGTAAATGTGCCACATGCATGCAGTACCCACAGAGGGTACTGAAGAGGGCATCAGATCCCCTACAAGGAGTTGTAGATGCTTGTAAGCTGCTGCATGAGTGCTGAGAACCAAACCTGGGTCCTCTGCAAAACAGTAAGTGCCCTTCACTGCTGAGCCATCTCTCCAGTCCCCACTGGAGACTTAATTTCACTTGATTCAATATTTACTTTCTATCATATAGTGTGGCAAGTTATTTTTGAACTCTTTTCTGAAAAAAATTCTTTTTTTTTTATATAGAATATCATCTTGACAGCTTTGAATTCTTGAAAGCCATTTTGAACTGAGGTAATGTCTTGCTTTTCTAACTCAGCTAACATTGCTAAATTGCACTGTTTTGTTCATGCAAAAACATTTAACTTAAAGACTAAATTAGTTACAGCTTTCCTTTAGAGCCATTACTACTATTTTGTAAAGATGATCTTTTCCTAGTCACTAACTATAACATAAACTATCAGTATGTCACGATGTGATGTGTTCGGTAGTTCACTAAGTGGAAGATGCCTTGCTTGATATGGGTATTTTCTTCATCTCATCCATGCCTGTGACTCACCTCGTGAAGAGGGCTTCCATTCCAAGGGGGACCCACAGTCTTAGTCTCAGCTGCTAAGCTATCTCAAGTATACTTATTTCATCACTCAGCCCAGCCTAAAAACTCAAAAGGCATTCAGAAGTGACATGATCTAGCAGCACTTGAGATGTGGAGACAGAATTTTCAGCTATACTAAATCATATAAGTTCAGACTTTCTTTCTAGGGTTCTGTGACTCTAATGAGGATCAAACAAATGTCCCATAGGGCAAGCCCTCTGGCACAAAAGCATTAGTAATTAACATGGACCTGGCCCTTACAGCAGAACCGGGATCCACAGTGTCTAACCCTGAGCTCCGTGCACTGCCCCGAGCCTGAGGGGCGGGCTGCTCGGTTGCTGAGTCTGTGAAGACCACAGACTGCCTTCTGTTCATGAATTGCAGCTGGACAGGTGAGGACAAGGTGCAGCTAGGAAACACAGTGGCTCATGAACTTGAGATAGGCAACTACAGTGAAACTACACATAGGAAAGAATGGTGTGTAAAAATTAATGACCTATAATGTCAGTAAAATGTAGGCCAGTAAATGTTCTGGATTCTGCCTTTCATGAGGTGTAGAGTGAGGAATAGTTGTTAATAAAAAGACATAAACATTGCTTTCTGCTGTGAGTGCTAGTGAAGAAAATGTTGTGTTAGAAAGTTCACCACAGATGTAGATTGACTCAGGGAAGTGTGACAAGGTAATTAGAGACCGGCAGCTTTACACCATCTCCAGCCCAGTGTGGAGCACACAGCTGTAATTCCAGTGCACGGGAGGCTGAGCTGTACTCCTGGGCTTTACAGCAAATGTGTATGTGTTACCAGAAGGGAGGGACCAGCCTACTAATTCCACTCTACATAATCTCTGTCTGGCAGCCATTTACATTCTATTAGCAGGTGCCCTGTACTTTACAAGATAGAAGAACAACTGAGAAAGCTTGCTCTTTGTTTCTCCATTAAGATAGGGTTCCACTAAAATAGCCAGGCCTAACGTCAATCCTCCTCCCTCATCTACCTAAGTGCTGGAATGACAGACATGTACTAAATATGCCTGGCTTTAAAACATGAGTAATTTTGATGTGCTGGATAACTATATCTACATAAGCACAAAATATCAGAAAATGAGTCTAAGGAAGGGTTTGGAGTAACAAACAGTCACCAGCCTTGTTCAGTGGTGGCCCAGCAGCATAGATTATGAGAACAGTAAGTATCTGAAGTATGCCTTAGAATATATGGTTGCCATGAAGGAGGAATACTGCCATTGTCTGTTATACCATAACAAAACTCTAATTTTCTGCTTGGTCCTGGATTTGACCTCAAAATCAAAGACATTCAGTGCTAACTTTAATACCTAGTCATAATCCTACTCATGGATTATAAACAGGGCTTGTGACCCTACCTTGTGAGAGTAATTGCATACTTAGCCTAACTAGCATCTCCTCCACAGTAATTTTAATATGAGCTTTTCTCTTCTTTATAGTGTTCCCTTCAAGTCTGATAACCGTGTCAGTCTACATGGGCAGCTCAGACTGAAATGAAGTGTCAGTGAAAGTGGACTGTTAAGTTCACAATCCTCCTTCTAAGACAGGAAATTCAGTATTTGTGGATTTTTCTAAATAGGGAAAAAATAAAGGAGTCCATTATGCACTGCCTTTTTATGCAGAACTCTGTGTGTGTGCCTGTACGTGTGTGGGGGCGGGTGGGAATACATTTACCATGGTTCAGGTCCTCTGGTGTCAGCCCATCTTCCACCTTAAGACTGGGTCTCTTGTTCACCAATGAAAATGTATGCACCAACTTAGCTAGCCTGCGAGCTCCCAGTGAGTGATGGGCATACAGATGTGTGCTGCTGCCTCCAGCTTCAATTGGGTTCTAGCAATCCAAATGCCATCCCCCAAGCCCACTACTCGATGACTTCTAATGCTGGTGAACACAGGGAGGGAAAGAGCCACATGCCTACAGGAAGGTTTATCTCAGCGGTTGTCAGTATCTTCCCTGATACTGTGCTTCCAAGTCCTCTTGTCACCACTAGGAGTCCCCAGTGGAACACATTGAGTAGGAATCTGTCACAGTCACCACACACTCCCTTTTTGGCAGCTGTTCTAGGAAGCACCTGCTGGAAGTCCCTTAAGGCATGTAGCGAAGGCATCTAAATTGTGTTTTCCGTGGGTCATGCTTGAGTATCAAAATTCTCTCAGAAGTATTTCTCACATTTCTTCATGCAAAATAAAAAGTGCTGTCAGAATAACCAAAATAATTTGTGAAGGTGAATCTCACGCAGAAGACTCAAAAATAAGCAAATGAGAGCTCACCAGTGTCTGGAGTAGGCACCAAATTACATGGCAAATAGCATTTAAACCACTTACGTGATGTATAAGATGTATGTTAATTTGGAAACTACTTCGTGATGATGTAATGACCATCTTCTATATCCCAAAGGCACTTAGGAGAAATGTACTCACTGTGAACAGTGTCCGCATCTGCCTGATCATATTTAAAGACACAGAAGAAATGTGTGTAATTAATCTACCCAGTAAATACCAACTTGTAGTACTAGGCAGGTGCAAGTCTAGATAAAATTTCTTGCAGCTAATTTAAACTTTCTACACACACCACTAGATAATCTCAATGTAAATAATACATTTCTTCCTGACCCTTTAGTGTAACCCTTGCAGTACAGGAGAGGCCTGATGTCCACTGTGCCCTGTGCCTCACCTATGTTTCTATTTACGTTTAACACTGTGGATAGAATTATGACTCTACCTTTGTAGAGTAGCATCCTTTACAAAGTTCATTACTAAAACTCCCAACACACCATGACAGTCCCAGCCACTTACTAATTTAGAGGCCATTTTATGTTTATTGAAACTTTGGTAATATGTTGTGGAAACAGTGTATCGGGTGTGTATTGTGGGACCATTGTCTCTGCTCAGAGAAAATTATTGTGAATGTTTTAAGATTTCACATCTAAAACACACTGAGATGAATTTTCCAAACAGACATTTAAGTATTAAGTTGCTTATGAACTAGATTCAAACTCCAATGAGTTTAAAGAAAAGACCTTTACTACAGGGCAGAATGTGACTGCTTCCCCATTATCTGATGCAATAGCTTAGATGTATGATTCTGTGGTGTTTGCATTACAATCTATTTGTACTGTATGGATAGAGGGGAAGGAAAATCAGCAACTGTATCACACGCGAATAACATAGTTTCTAAAACTTGTACACATGACCACTGCTGCAAGGAAAGAAATGCTGTTCTCTTGGTACTTGCCTCAAGTATGTCTTGACAAAATTAGTCTGAGATGTCACTTAGCTCAGTATTACTTTGAAAATAAAAATCTTTTATGAAATGTAAAACAAAAATCAAGATGGAAAAGAACTCATTTCCCACTTAGAAACATTTAAACATTAAATGTGTTTTTTAAAAATCTATTACTATAAATAGCAATAGGTACTAAGTAGTAGTATAATCAACTAGTCGACCTAATTGCCTGTGGGTTTTCAGGAACTACTTAAGCAGGATATTTTGAATATCTGTCTGTTAAATATCAAGGGTACTTTTTGATATAATCCTTCAAATACGTTATCAAAAATATACTAATATAGTCATTGTTCTAACGTTGAAAACTAGGGCACAAGTGAAAACATTTTATAGAGTACCCTGCATTAGAAAACAAAGGGTTAAGCAGTAGATTGGTTTCGCATGTAGCTGAGTTGCATAGGCATGTGTTATACACGTTACTGTGTGTTTGACCTCTTGATGTACTGAGCACTTGCCTTTCAGAACAGCTGGGTCTGCTGAGAATCATTTCCCAGTTCTCTTCATTGTAGATCAGATGACTCTCGCTTTATCACCCTTAGAGGCCACATGAAGGACAAAGCAGAAAAATCCACACACAAAACTAATGTTTATATGGGGGGAGGAGAGATGTACCAGGCCCAGATATTTCAGTGAACAAAAAAGAAACCCAGGAGAAGGAACCGTTGTGTTCCTCTAGCCATTTTTTTTAGCTGTGACATGTTTTGCCCCTTCCTGTAGAACCTTTGTACTGTCTTGCTCCCTTACTCGGGGTTTATGATTTGGACAGACTCTTGCCTTTCCCTAAGGCCTCAAAGGTTAAAGATTCTGGTGAACTTCACATGACACATGAACCCCTACCCTATTTTCTTCTTGCCTTAAGAAGCAAACCCACGTGCAATCAGCACTGGAAAGAGCTGTATTTCTCAAGAATGCCTCTTCATTCTAAAGCGTATCTGAAAAGAACATGGAATGCTTCAATTCTGATCGGCAAGAAACCCCGAATCTGGCTTCATATTATACTGTTAATTACTTTCATTTTTTGAGTAATAAGGTTGCTCTACTGAATTTCTGAGAAGTTAGAACTTTGTCTTTAATGGAAATCAACATTTCGGTGTTCAAATCAGGTATGTTATTAAGAAAAAATAAGAGTTAAAGTTAAACCAGCCAGCTAAGATTCTGTACATGTTACAGCCTGTGGCCGTGAGCAGGGACCGAGGCTGCTTCTCTGTGCTGATCTTGCCCTTTGAATCCTTGCACACATTTGCTTTGCCTGGGCCCACTTCCTTTATCAGACTGAGAAGTACATATTTTCTTTGTCAGTCTATTGTAGCTACATCCAGGATCAATTCTTTATACTACTTTAGAATATGCTATTTAGTGACTTAATTGATGAAAGAAATATACTCAAAATAGGCTAGTGTATGACTTTAATTTCTATCTAAGACTAACACAAATTTCCATGAGAAAGTGAAACATAGTACATGATTTTTGCCAGTTGGGACCAGAGTAAGCACGGGGGAAGAGAAAATGGTATCTACAGGACAAAGTGACAGGAGGCATGATCTGAATAAACACTTGTGTCTGTGGAAACCTTAAAGGCGATAACAGACAGGAAGATGGAATCCTTGATAAGGTAGTTTAATTTAGAATGACTACAGAAATGTAGAACTAATAACATAAGTAACCAAACTTCAAACTTCTTATTCATGTTCAATAAAGTTCTTTTTAAAAAATGGAATCAAGTGATTCTACGTTTTTGGAAACAAGAATACCATGTAATCTATTAGCATGCAGTTTTGCATATGTAATAATTCATGTAATATTCAAATTTCAAACAGTATAACATCCTTCTCAGTAATTAAAAAAAGTTAACTCCCTGAGATACATCTTTAAATGAGAGGCTTATTTGTTTGCTAAAGCTTAAACAAGACAGAAGCTTAATTCTTCTAATAAAATCACTATATTTGTAGTTTAAAAAAAACCATATTCTTGAGAATACATTCCATTATCAGGTATAGGCATTAAGGACATTTTTTTTCTTTCCCTTTTTTGTTGAGACCCAAAAAAAAAAAACCAAACAAACAAACAAACAAAACCCATATTCTTTAGAATACATTCCATTATCAGATATTGGCATTAAGGACATTTTTTTCTTTCCCTTTTTTGTTGAGACAGGAGTCTCATGTAACCCAGGTTAGCCTCAAACTTTCTATGTAACCAAGGATGACCTTGAAGCAAGGTCTTCCTGCCACTAAGATTGCAGAAGTGAGCTACCGCAACCAGCTGGGACATTTTCTTATTTTATCACTTAAATATCTGTGAATATTACCAAAATTACAATATGCTTTAGCAAAAAATACTTTCAGAACAAGTGCTTTGGTCCATACACAGTTTGTGTAGATAACAATAGGCATTGACCATTTCTTTTCCTATGACACCAGGATTCTTGCTTATACATAACAAAGACTGCATTTGTCTGGGAAAACAGCTAGTTGATTTTCTTCCGATTTCTCCCACTTTTGGAATCCCACATGATTACAATATTAAAGTAAACCAAGAAAAAAATGAAGTTTATACAGGACACAAAACACACCAATACAGAAAACAAGTCTGGTAGTTTCCGGGGAGGATTCAATGTGACACTCAAAATCGTCAGAAGGGCCATGGCGGTGACTGAAGAAAGAAACTGTAAGGGAAAAGAGAGTGTTACTGAGTGGTACAGAAGACCAGGCCTGTGTGCTCGCCGCCTTTCTTAACTCAACACCGCTCAAGTTGTCTGGGTAGAAGGGAACCTCAATGGAGAAAATACTGCCATCAGATTGGCCTGTGTGCAAGTCTGTAGCGTGCTGATGTGGGAGGTTCCAGCACACCTGGGTGGTGTCACCCAGGGCAGGTGACCCCAGCATGTATAAGAAGAGCAAGCCAGTAGACAGTAATTCTCCACCTCGCTTCAGTTCCTTCCTCCAGATCCCTGCCTCACGTTCTCTCAGCATCCTGTAACCAGGTATGTAGCCAAGCAAATCCTTTCCTCCCCCAAGTTGCTTTTGATAGAGACAGGCTTTCTCTATGTAATTCTGGCACTGGCTGACCTTGAACTCAGAGATCCACCTGCCTGCCTCTGCCTCCCAATGTGCCACCACCACCTGGCAAAATGTGTAGTCCAGGCTGGCCTCAAACTCATGATGCTCTGCTTCCTTCAGCAAATCCTACTGGCATGTGCCACCACAACCGGAGGTCATGGTTTTTATCATAGCAATAGACAGCAGGCTGAGACAGCTGGTAACAGTGGTTTGTAGCTGTTATTTTAGCAGAACGGAAGGTGAGAGCTGAAGGGGTGTCCAACCTGTCCCACAAGCGGGTCTCGGCTTTGGATTCATGTTGGAATTTTCCGACAAACTGTTAAAAACCTCCATGCATAGGCCATACCCCAAGTGAATTAGAAAGTTAAGGACAAGTCTTAAATATGCCTGTTGTCAAAGCTCTCCAGAGGGCTTCCCATATGAAGCTAAGCTTCCAATCTTTGTCTTTGTTTTACAGTGGTTCTTTTTTTGGGGGGGAGGGGGTGCACTCATGCCATGGTGTATATGTGTAAGTCAGAGGGCGGTTTGCCAGTTTTCTCCTTCCACCATAGAGGTAGGTCCTGAGAGTTAAATTCAGACTGCCAGGTTTGATGGCAAGTGTCTGTACCTGCTAAGCCACTTGGTGGCCCCAGAACTTGTCTTTTTAATGCAATATATGTAATAGATAATGTTTATGTACATATATGTGTACACACACCTGTGTGGGCACCTAGTGTGTGTATGCATGTTAAGTCATCCAAGGTTGGCATCAGGTGTCTTCTGTCACTCTCTGCTTCATCTCTTACAGAACTCCAAGCTCACCAGTTCAGTTAGTCTGACCAGCCAACTTCCTCCCACCATTTCCTATCTCCATACCTTGCTATGCTCACTGAGCTTTTAGATGTTCTGAGGATCCGAACTCCTCAGCTTTTACAGCAAGCACTTTATGTAGTGAACCTTTTCCCCAGCCCAACAGACAAGTTTAATAAGCACAAAACACCATTCTACAGGATACTTAGTATTTCACACAATATTAGGGAAAAGCTGGTGGCAGCAATACATACTGTGTTATCCATCATGGCCTCACACTAACTTTATTTGATGTTAGCCTGCTTGGATTTAATTTAGACTAATAAATTCAGTACTAGTATAAGGGGCATCCTAGAGTGTATAAGGGGCATCCTAGAGTTATAGGCTTTTATGATCCCAAAAATTATAGCCCACATAACACCAAAACTTCATCTTTCAACAAGTATGGCTTTGTCCTTGTCTTATCTATATAGAGGGTTGCTTAATTCCTTACTCCCAAACATCATAACAGCTGGTTAATTACACATATTTATAAGCATAATTTTAGAAGTTAATTAGTCCTCTTTCAAAATTGATTTTAGGGGAGGTATATTTATTTACACTATTAGAAAACATTCCTCCTTTAATCCCAGCACTTGGGGCAGAGGCAAGCAGACCTCTGTGAGTTGGAGGTCAGCCTGGTCTACAGAGGGAGTTCCAACATTCCTATAGTGGGTTGAAAGAAAATGGCCCCCAAAGGGAGTGGCATTATAGGAAGTGTGGCCTTGTTGAAGGAAGTGTGTCACTGGGCGGTGGGGGGTTGGGGGGTGGGGGACAGACTTTGAAGTCTCTTTCTCAAGATTCCCTCAGTGTGACATGCATTAGACTTCCTGTTTCCTGCAAGATCTAGTACTCTCAACTCTGCCTGCACTATGTCATGCTCCCAACCATGATCATAACTGACTGAACCTCTGAAACTGTAAGAGAGCCATCCTCAATTAAATGTTTTCTTTATGAAAGTTGCCATGGTCATGGTGTCTCTTCACTGGAATTAGAAACTCTAAGACAATTCCAAAGGCAGCTTTCCCTTCAACAACCAATGAATGGATAATGAAAATTTGGTACGCATACAGTATGGAAAAAGTACTATATAATTTAAATGAAAATTTTCCCATCTGGGCCAATAATGCTGCCCGAAAAGCCAAAGATATCTAACTAAAACCAACATAGTAGGCCTGAGAAGCCGTCTTTGGAGCCGGCTTATCCGATTCCAAAGGGTTATCCAAGAGACTCTCAGAACATTACATGTTACTGCTATTAACGCTGATCGCCCCTCACAGGTGGAAGATAAGTCCATACTGCTGAAGACACCAGGCACTTCAGATGTAGTGCCCAGAAACCCTGAGATGGAACTGATTTGAAAGCCTTCTCTCTAAGGACTAGTTTTCATGTTCAAAGGACACTGTGCAAGTTTGCAAAAAAGGAAAGCAACCAAGAGTCCTAACCAGATAAACACCTGTGCACCACAATAATGACTACCATGGTTCTACTACCTTAAGTGTGCAATAGTGGCGCACATACCTTGAAGGTAACCAAAGACCCTCTCAACAAAAAAGATGCCATGCCTGTCACTGGAAACCCAGCCAACACTCAGGGCTAGTGATAGTGAAGTCATGGATCTGGGAGGAGAACCTACAACTACCAATTTACTAAACCAGCATAATCCCTAACTACATTCTAAATATTTATCCTTGAACCCACATGTAAATGTAATCCTCACCCCTCATCAAGGAAATTCCTCGATGAATCAGGAGATTGTTACAGAAAACCACAACCAATCATATGCTTAATGACAGAGCCCAGACCTAATGGATGAATCTATAAAAAAAATCTCCCACACTTAAGGCTCAGGGACCACTACAGGAGGGCATGCAAAGAGTGTAAGAGCCAGAGGATCAGAGTTTACTACTGAGACCATGTTTCCTAGGAATGTCAGAAGCTATACCCATAGTCTCAATCACCAACAGTAACTGCGAACACAGGGGCTGAACAAGGACAACACCAATAGACATGCATGCTGTTATGGCTGGGAAAGCTCCGTGAGTTCTCAACCCTACACAGAGAACTACAGGTAGTTAAACACTGAGTGGGAGGAAATCTTCCCCAGGGAGAGCAGACTGAACGGTTCCTGAAAACTTACCAGTTACATTATATAGACTGAGCAGGTTGTGTTTAGTAGTATACATGTATATACATAAGGGCATGTAACAACAATCCATTGAAGAAAAAAGAGGCTATGAATTTGAAAGACACCAAGGAGGAGTATACAGTAGGGTTTGGAGGGAAGAAAGGTAATGAGGAAATCACATAATTGCATTATTTTAAAACTATAAAGAGTTATTTTTTATGTTTTCTATTACTGTGATGAAACACTATGACCAAAAGGCAAGTTGGGGGTGGGGGAAAGGGTTACTTGCCTCACACTTCTACATTGCTGTGTATCACTGAAGGAGGTCAGGACAGGAACCCAAACAGGGCAGGAACGCAGTGGCAGGAGCAGGTGCAGAGGCTGTGGAGGGTGCTGCTCACTGGCTTGCTCAGCCTGCTTTCTTTTAGAACCCAGGATCAGCCTAGGGATGACTCCACCCACCATAGGCTGGGCCCTCCCCCATTGATTACTAATTGAGAAATACCCTACAGCCAGATCTCATGGAGGCATTTGCTCAACAGAGGCTCCTTCCTCTCTGACTGTGGCTTATGTCAAGTCGACACAAAACCAGCCAGTAGCAAAAAAAACCAAAGAAACCTAACACAGAATATGACTTTGATGACACCAATTTTCCTCAGTTGATTGTATAATTTCAAGGATTCATTAGTTTAACAGCTACTATATACAGCATTAAAATATAGAAGCAAACAACTCCTTGAAATGTGCACTTTGAGTAAAATACTGTTTGTGCTATTCTTTCTGTATATATATTTGCAAATTATTGCTTTAGACAGAGAGAAAGAGAGAGAGAGAAAGAGAGAGAGAGAGAGAGAGAGAGAGAGAGAGAGAGAGAGAGAGAGAGAGAGAGAGAGACAACAAAAGATATACATTATAGTCACACAACTCAGTTTTGGGTGCAAAGATTATCACAGTAACAACGGCACTAAAGCAATTCCTGCCTCTTGTCCTCCCCACTTATGTAATACCCCTAGAGATGGATTTTCTGAAGAAAAAATAACTTTACAGAAAGTGGTATTAATGCTTACATATATGAAATACTCTTTCATTCATGAATCTGTGTAACTAAATGCTACGTAATATTCTTAGATTTCATTTTCAAATTAATGAAATTAATGCAGAATTCCTGATATCAGACCAAGTGTAAGGGTGAACTTCACCACTGCTCATTGAACATAATAAAAATAACAGATTCTGAATGGAAACTGTCACTATTTACAACAAAGAGCTTTGACTAAAGCTGAACAAAGAGTAGCAAATATTTAAGTAAAGGCCTGTTTAGGACTACTGAGTGGGTATCAGATAGTTTTCTGCTTCCCATGGTGCCAATCACCCACTCTGATGTAGCTCTGATGCCAGCCCCAAGCAGCTGTTCTAGTGCCATCACCTACAGCTGCCTGCTGTTCCTGTACATTCTGCTTGGCTTTTCTGCATAAAGTACACTATGAAATGTAACGTGGCATTCACGTTCTCTTAGCCAATGCATTCTTTTCTCTTGGGATTCCATGAACGTTTCATATCTGACTGGAAAACAACCAGTCCTGTTTGCAGCTGGTTCAGAGTGAGATATCACAAGTACATAAGGCATGGCAGATGGTCTTCCTTACTGGAGGTTGCTGCTATCAACAGTCACAGGAGAGCCTGCCTTCCTTCACTTTTCCAGCTCTGTTCTGGTTTAACTCTAAGCTTCCTCCAGGGACTGAATCAGGACTGAATCGTTTTCCTTAAGAAAGTCAAGTCATGCGATGACTCTTTGGCAAGTATGATTTTCCTCCAGACTGGGAAACGTCACAGGAGGAAAAGCCATGTGAGTGTAAGAGTGTCTCCTGTGTGGACACCAACCAACGCAACACCAGTAGCTGCTGCTGTCTGGGAAGGTCCAGCCTCCAAAAGACTCAAAAGCAATTAGGAAAGGAGGCTGCCAGGGCCCTAGGTTTTCCTTTCCTGAAGCCATGGTCTTGGCCAAGGCTCAGAACCTTTATCTACCACACATCATACTACAAAGACACTAAGAAAAATGCCCTAACTAGAAATGCCTGCCATCATTACTTAGGGTAATATGTGGCATTCCTTACCCAGTCCCCACAGAATATAAAATTCTAAGCCAGCCAGGAGAACCTGCCTGAAAATGTTTTCCATGGTGAAAATTTTATTCACTGAATATTTTCAATAAGCAAATGTTGTGACACAAAACGTGGTTCTCTTGAGGAATGAGTGGCACACTGAGTAAAATCACAAAGTCTAATTTAACTAAGCATCAAAATCAGTAGTAAAAATGCATTTACGGTGTTTGTGTAGTAGTCAGCTTGTCCAGCCCAGCATACTGTCAATACAACTTTCTACAAGAGCGTCCCACTTCTGCACCCTCCTCCAGTCCAGCAGCTTCAGCATGTGTGGCTACTGAGCATCTGAAATATGGCCCATAGGCTGAGGAAGCATGAGTTTTCAGTGAGTTTCGGTAAGCTTGAGTCCCCACATGTCACTAGTAGCTAGATGTCACTGGTAGCTAGTCTTAGCTCGCGTAAGCCCCCTTAAGATGCAGATTAATTAGCAGATACCCAGAAGCTAGGTCCATACATGTCAAGAGCAGGCAAGGCAGGGGTGACTCTCCTGGAGGAGACAGAACACACATGGATTCCTAAACGATGCTACCAGGACAGCACTGCTGAGAGCTGAATGGAGAGTAATGCTTTGGCCATACCACAGGGAGAGTGGGCAGGGTAGGACCCAGGCTTTAAAGAATTAAGTGTAAGTACTCTCTCAAGAGAACGTCCCTGAGGAGGACAGTGGGTGTGGAATTTTCTATGACAAAATCACAAAATTGTAAATTTAAGAAATAATTTTAAGTATTTGAAAATATTCAAAGTAGTTGAAATACCATGACTTGAACCAGTTAAACAAGAATGCTTAGGGGCTGGAGAGATGGCTCGGTGGTTAAGAGCACATACTGCTCTTGCAGAGGACAGGAGTTAGATTACCAGTGCCAAGCAGCTCACAACCCCTTGCAACTTCAGCTCCAGGGGAGCCAGTGCTCCCTTCTGACCTCTGCAGGCACTGCACTCACGTGAACACCGCCACAGAGAGACGCTCATGCGCACATAAAATAATGGTTTTAATCCTGTAAAAAGAAGCATGCTGAAATGTCTCCCACTTTGAACAAAAATTTGATTCTTGCAGCTCTTGCTCTATTTTTAGACTAATAATTTTAGCAAAGCTTCAGAAAGTGTCTGAGTACACTGTGTTCACTTCTTCCGTCACTGGGGAATTGTTATCACCGGAGCTTTTGCTTTACTGTCGCATGTAACAGCTGCGGCCATCTGTCCATAGCTTCCACTATGCTGTACACAGGCTATATTCGAGTTCCCTATCATCCTCTCAATAAACAGTATATAAGTAACACAACACCCATCACCATGAAATCATTTCTTTGTTTCAAGGAAATACAGCTGCCATGACACCATCTTCCATGATACCATACTTTTATTCCTTCCACTGGGACAATCTATACTCAATTATCTGTACTATTCAGTCCTTTAAAAGACCCTGCTACTTGAAAATTCCACTGTCCTTGCTCCCTAGCTTCATTATGTATTTTGTACATGCCCGACATACACACACACACACACACACACACACACACACACTTCTGTGATAGGAGGTGGTCTTCATTTTTTTCACGGTTGAATTTTCAACCTCCAAAGAAGTGCCTAGCATATAGTAAACACTCAATGAGTTGAATAAATTGAGGAGCCTATTAATACCCCTTACCTCAAAACCACTTTGTGACCACCCTGTGGCTATCACAAGAGGCTACAGTTCTACATACATCCAAATATTCAGGCATGTAGTAACAAAAGTAAATTTATACCGTACTTTCCACTTAAACCCCCGAATAAGAAAATTAATCTATCTTTGTTTTTCTTATTTACCTCTTCATTTCTACTTCACCAACCTTCTCCTTCATGGTCACTGCCAACAGTACAAAACTCTCCGAACACTCACTGAGCTGTGCATTTAAGATGCTGTCTAATACTATAAGACAGTACCAGAGGAGAAAGGTGATCATCAATATCTCCTAGCTGAAAGCCCTGTGACCTACAACAGTGACCTGCCCGCAAGATACACTGGTGCAATAATGGTGGTGCAAATGTTATGGGAGTGACCACCCACTCCCTGATTAGATTCAAGGTCCACGCCATGAGATGAGCCCATGCTTCACACTGCTGAAGTGACCACGATCCTGAGACTACATAGGTCAGGAGCCTAGAGGAAAACCTAATACTGTGATTAGTAAAGGAATACAATGGATATCCTACTACACTCATAGATCAACGCCTCACTCAGCCCTCATCAGAGAAGCTTCTTCTTCCGTAGAGGGAACGAACACAAAACCTCACAACTAAACAATGTGCAGAGAAAAGGAAACTTTGTAGAACTGAGTCCCAAACGGGATGTCTTCAAAGCATCTACTCAACTCTTCAAAGCATCTACTCAACGCCCCCTCAAGGTTCAAGGTTCTAAAAGGTGAAGGAGGCAGAAGGATTATAACAGTCAAAGGTTACAGACCACTCCAAGAAAACACTGTCTGTCTTATAGACAAACAGGACTAATGAAATCACAGAGAATGTGACAGCAGCACAGCACAGGGGCCTACACAAGTTCAAACCAGACAGGTACCTGCAATGAGAAGAAGTGGGCAAGGGTTCAGAGACCTATTCTACTGGCAAAGGAAAAATCTGTTTTCTTTAATGGAGTCTCACTGAATATACTAACCACACTTCTGGGTAGACCCTATGCTCAGTAACAGTTGACCAACACAAAACAAACTCAATGATTTTTGGTTTTTTTGTTGTTGTTGTTTTGGTTTTGTTTGTAGACTTTTTTGTCTCATTCTGCTTTGTATGGGTATTTTTTAGCCTTATTGATCTTTTACTTGTTCATTTCTTTTTATGGATGGGGGAGGTTTTTTGTGTTTGTTTTAAAGAATAAGAGAACATAAAGTTGGATGGGTAGGGAAGTAGGGAGGATCTGGGAGGAATTATGGGAGGGGAAAGACATGATAAAGAATGCAATCTGAATACCAACCAGGCATGGTAGCATGAGCCTGTAATTCCAACATTCAGGGGATTGAGGATCAAAGCCAGGTCATATATACAGTGAGTTCAAGGGGCCATCTTGAGCTACATGAGACTTTGTCTCAAAACAAACTGCCTGTCAAAAAATATTATAAAAATAGTTATATTATTTAAAGTAACCTATATATCCAGCACACTCTCCATTAAAATTCCAATGGCATTCTTCAAAGAACTATGGGGGGAAAAAATCTAAGCTTCATATGAATGCACAAAAATAAGCAAGTAGATCAATGGAAAGAAGACCCAGAAATAAACCCAATATCTATAGCCAACTCATCTTTGGCAAAGGTGTCAAAAGCCAACACCGAGAAAAGCCTCTTCAAAATGGTATTAGAGATCTGGATATAGAATAAAATTATATCCATATCTTACCCTGCATAAAAATCAAATCAAATTGGATCTAGGACCTGAAACTTCGAAACGTCTGTAGGAAAACGCAGGTGACTACAGTAAAAGGCAGACAGATGGGCTTTCTGAAAATTACCTCACTCGCAGGAATAATGCTAAGGAGGTAATGTGGTATTTAAAAAACTCTACAGCAGCTGCGTGATGGTGACGCACACCTTAATCCCCGCACTTGGGAGGCAGAGGCAGGTGGATCTCTGAGTTCAAGGCCAGCCTGGTCTACAGAGTGAGTTCCCATACAGCCAAGGCTGCTATGCAGAAAAAAATTTGTCTTGAAAAAACAAAACAACTACAAAAAGATTACAAAAAAAAAGGAAACTGTACAGCAAAGGAAATAATCACCAGTGTGAAAAGACAACCTACAGGTGGGGTGGAGGAATCTGCCAGGTTGGAGATTTCTATCCATAATACATAAAGAACTATAAACATAAAACATCATAAAAATAAATCACCCAATGGGTAAACCCAACAGACACCTCAAAAGAAATACAAATGGCTAATAAATACTTTAAAAAGTATTCAACATCCTTAGCCATCAGGTTAATGCAAATTAACTTTGTAATTGCCAACTTGCCCTAGTCAGAATTAAATTGCTGATGGTAACGTAACCTAGAGTAGTCACTGTGGAACTGAATGTGCAGGATCAACAACAACAAAAACCCCTACAAACTACTCTTATCATCTACCTACTACACTCCTGGATATATATACCCAAAGCACTGCAAATGAACATACCACAGATATCTACACATCCATGTTTATTGTTGTATTGTTCACAACAGCAAAGAAATAGAACCAGCCTAGATGTAGGCCAACAGATTAATAGAGAAAGAGAAAACATGGTACACAGATACAATGGGAAAGAAGGGAAGGAAGGAGGGAGGGAGGGAGCGAAGGAGGGAGGGAAGGAAGGAAAAAGGAAGGAAGGCATGACATTTACAGGAAAGGGAAAATAAGCCAGACTGGTAAATACTTTTTCTCACATGTGCGCATCACTGAACTCAGGCCCTCTGCAATAGCATTATGCATTATGCACTCTTAACTGTTGAATCATATCTCCCACCCAATCAAAAATACACATTTTAAATAATGTATAAAAGACTGGTGCAACTCAAAAATAAAACACACAACTGAACTAAAAATAGGCAAATGATAGCTTATAGCAACCTCATTAAGAGGTTTCCTAGAATGTGCAAATTTTATTACCAGTTGATGGGAGAAACAGGAAAAATAAAGATTTGAGTGATTCTCCACTCACCCCAAAAAAAGATATACAATTAGCCAGTAAAGAAATGAAAAGATACTCAATAGCTTTCATTAGAAAACTGCAAACAGGAAGTTGAAGAGATGGTCAGAGGTTAAGAGCACTGACTGCTCTTCCAGAAGACCTGAGTTCAATTCCCAGCAACCACATGGTTGCTCACAACCATCTGTAATCAGATCCGGTGCCCTCTTCTGGCCTGCAGGATACATGCAGACAGAACACTGTATACATGATAAATAAATCTCTAAAAATATCAGAGGAAGAGGAGGAGGAGAAAGAAGGAGGAGGAGGAGGAGGAGGAGGAGGAGGAGGAGGAGGAGGAGGAGGAGGAGGAGGAGAAGAAGAAGAAGAAGAAGAAGAAGAAGAAGAAGAAGAAGAAGAAGAAGAAGAAGAAGAAGAAGAAGAAGAAGAAGAAGAAGGTGGTAATGACACCACTTCACAGCTAGAAGGACAGCTGTAATTAACAAGACAGCAACAGTACTGTCAAAGACATGGAAGCTAGAACCTTCCTCACAGGTTCATGACAATTAAGAATCATGCTTGACTTTGAAAAACAAGCAATTCTGAAATACCAGGCACTGAATTCCCATGGTGTCCAGCAACTCTACTCCAAGGCATACTTTCAGGGAATGAAAGCAAGGGTTTTTGTATTTTGTGTACAGATGCTCCTAATAATATTATTACTAACACCAAAATCAACCTAATGTCCATTAATTGATGGGTTTAAAAATGTAGAACAATCAAAAGAAATCTAAGCTCTGATATATACTACAGCACAGGTGACTGTGCCAGAAAAGAAAACAGTCATGAAGACCACATTTTATGATTCCATGTCATGGACTCAACTGTGTCCCAACTCAGAACTCATGGAGGGCCAGCAAGATGACTCAAGAGGTACAAGTGTTCTGTCAAGCCTGACTCCTCCAAGTTGCCCTCTGGAGTCTATACATGTGCCATAGTGCAGACACAGACAGACAGACAGACACACACACACACACAGACACACACACACACACACATATGTACGCACATGCACATCAATACTTGTATAATAAAAAATTCACACACTGAAGCCTGAACCCCTCAATGTGACTATATTTAAACACTGGCTTTTAGAAAGGCAATTATGGCTAAATTCTAAATACATCTTATAATGAAGGAAGATACCAGACAAGAAGCCACATGAGGAAAAGCAAAATACAGCTCTGATAAAAACAGAAGACTCACTATATGTGCAGTGCCTCCAGCCCCAGAGATGTGAAGAAGTAAATTTCTGTAACTTAAGCATCCAATCTGTCTATCTTGTTACAGCAGCCTGAGCTGGCTAAGTCATTCCCTTAATTATGCAATATTTAGGAAAGGCAAGTTTGGAGATAAAAGCAGACTCGTGGCTGTCTAAGGCAGTAGATTAGCAAGGACGGTATAGTGATAAATGACTGTTATTGAATGAGGACTTTCTTTGAGGAGGGTGATAAAAATAATCTAAAATTAGATGACAGTTACACAATCCGTTAAATGGTGATCAGAGAACACTTCTTCAAAAATCTACAAAAGACATTTCAAGCCAGGTAGCTATGATCCTAAAATTCGAGAGGCTAAAGCAGAAGGAACGAAGTTCAAATCCTGCAAGTGCTATACAGTGAGTTCCAGGCTAGCCTGGGCTACATAATGAGTATAACCCTGTCTCAACAACAAAATTTCAAACTTAAGAAAAAAAAAAAGTAACATGCTAGAAAATATACTTCTTAAAAACGGAGCAGCATCAGTAAGATGGCTCCGTAGGTGAAGGCACTTCTCACAAGGCCTGACAACCTGAGTTCAATCCCCGAAACCCACATGGTGGAAGGAAAAAACCCAACTCCTGAAAGTTACCCTCTGACCTCTACATGTGCTATGAGGTATGAGGACATATACACACCAAATAAATGCAGAAAGCAAAGCTGCCTAACTTACCAAATACCATATAATTCTGGGAAGAAACGTAAAGCCCGGAAAACGCCTCCTGACAGAAACGGCGAAGGACGTCAACTGTAGTTGTTCCTCAGAAATGCTCCCAGACAGCGGGAAGAAAGTGGCGCAAGCTACTAAAAACACCATCACTGTCACAACTGAGGGCATTAGGAGTTCATCCTTCAACAGAAGAGGGAGCATGCTGTAAAGGGCAACAGGGGAAACCAAAAGCATCAAGTTAAACTGTAATTACTTGGTAAAATATTCAGTGAATCTGTAAGAATCGTGCTGGAAATAATATGTAGAAATTGGTTTGACTCACCTAAATGTTGACACTAGTAAAAACCAAGTTGACATGAAAGGAATTTCATTTAAAAGTAAGCAAACTGGTCTAAAATGACAAGAAAAAGATTTTAATATTACAGAACATAATTTACCGCTAGCCTGTAAAAATACAAATATACTCTACATTTCTGATTTTCAAGGTTAGTTTAAAAGAAAAAAAAAGTTCTCCATGTGACTACTCAGAAAGTGCCAACTTCTCAAAAACTAGACAACAGCCACTTGACTAAGTCACTGTCAAACACTCCTAAGCCACATGAAGAGTCCCTTAAGGAAAGACCAGAGCAGAGAAAGAAGCATTTGCATTCATTCACTTTGCAAACACAGAGTGCATCCCGAGGCAACTGTTTCCAAACTTCTTCCATGTTACAGGCTACTCAGCAGGTTACAAGCTCAAGTTATGAAAAACAGGATTGCCAACATCAATGAAGTAAGGACAACATAGGTAGATTATTAAAGGGACAGGTTAAAACTATTAAACTAAAAAAGAAAAAGATGAAAACTAAATAGTTAAGAGCCACACAGAAATGACAATGACACAGGGAATGGAAACAAGATACTGATCAGTGGAACCTCCTCTTATCTGGTATTTAGGGTGACCCACCACAGCCTTTGACTGGTGTTTTATGGGCCTGCCTGCATTCAGACTCATGGAAGCAGGCCAGTTAGAAGCCTTGAGTCCTAGTCCCATGGCTGCCACTCATTGTGTGACTTAGGCCAAAGACTATTTACTCTGCAAGTATCACCTTGTGTTTGTTTTTTAGCAATACAAAATAAGCTTTTCTAAGAGTGACAACTGTTGACTTACTGTTGCCATTACTATTAATGTCTCTCCCCTTGTGTTTAAAAAGGTTCCAAAGGCTTGACATTCTCCCCTTGTGGTGGTTTGAATGAGAAATGTCCTCCATAGGCTCAGACGTTTGAATACTCGGTCCCTACCTGGTTGTGCTGCTGGGGTAGATTTAGGAGGAAGTATGTCATTGGAGGTGGGCTTTGAAGTTTAAACGTGTCGTTCAAGTTTGATCTCTCTGTTTCATGCTAATAGCTAAAAATGAGCTCTCAGCTTGCTGCTCCAGCCTTCTGCCAAGCTTCTACATCATGATGGTGAGGGACTCTTAACCCTCTGGAACCATAAACCCAAATAAACCCTTCCTTCTATAAGTTGCCTTGGTCATGGTGTTTTGCCACAGCAACAGAAAAATAGTTATTTTTTATATATCTCCTTTCTTAAAGGAGTGTTTTTTCCTACATGATGACCTCCATGTAAGATTTAAGCTTGGCATTGAAAAACCACTGTTTCCTATGAAGGGATCACACCAGAGGATTTCACATTCCAATGCTGCAATGTGCTACATCAGAAGGGGGTTATCAGCAAGAACATAGTAAGTATTGAATAAGTAAGGCTTTTTAAGTCTTCCCATTTACTCGTTCAAAATATAATTACCAAACCAAGTGAAACTATTACACATAGGCCCTGCACTGAAAATAATAAAGATGAATATTATTTGGCCCTTAACCTCCAGGTGTATCAAGTAGCTCAACCCTCTCTGTCCTCATGACCTCACTCTCCTCTTATCTGCCTGACTTGCCACACCCTCAAAATAAAAGACAAAATGTCTATGTGACCTGGACTACTGTTTCCTTTAAAGTGGTAAGCCCTAACCCAGGTGCAGGCTTCAGGGGCTGACATGTCCCCTCATCTGCAAGGACCCTGTGCAGCAGCTGCATGCCAAGATGCCCTCCACAGGGGCAGCACAGATGTGCAGCAGCTGCATGTCAAGATGCCCTCCACAGGGGCAGCACAGATGTTGCAGCAGCTGCATGCCAAGGCGCCCTCCACAGGGGCAGCACAGATGCGCAGCAGCTGCATGCCAAGGCGCCCTCCACAGGGGCAGCACAGATGTGCAGCAGCTGCATGCCAAGGTGCCCTCCACAGGGACAGAACAGATGTGCAGCAGATGCATGCCAAGGTGCCCTCCACAGGGGCAGCACAGAGCTTCCAGCTCAGAGTGTCACCTAAGGAAAGCACTAGCATTTCCCTCATCTCCTGGTCATTTTGTACAGGTGTCTCCCACAAGACCACTGAGAATACTGGGTGGGGATAAGGCAGCAGACAGTTGGGACTGATCTGGAGAGGATTCAAGTATTCCACATTCTTCTAGGCCTATGCTATTTTAGTATTAGGATAACACAGCCCAATTGTCACCCAGTTCTTTCTTTGGAGAGCGGAAAATTTTAATGCTCTTAAACAAGTAATCTGTTTAAGGGCTGCCAAAAAGATCTGAAACCTTCATCTACAGGCAGTGATGTGTGTGGGGAGGGGCAAAAAAAAAAAACCAAAACACAAAAGAAACAGAGACTAAGGCTATTCAGTAGATGCGGAAATGAATAAAATACAAAAGGCAAAGGAAGAAGCAGGAAGCCACTTTGAGGAATGTGTTCAATTAGTATAGAGAAAGTATGAAGAACAGGAAGACATGAGAATATGTCAATAATAATTTTTATCAACTGTTATGGTTTAAAATATCTTATAAGATAAAATAAAGCATTAACTGAGAATAACTAACATAATTACATGCAAAAATATTGTGTGGTCTCATTTAGTATTTAAATTAACATTTTCATAAACATGTTTTATTTATTTTATAATATTTCATAATAAATAAATATAATTTATGTCATACACATGTATATATTTACTATATATGCATACTTGAAAGATTTCTACTTACAATGATACCAAGAGAATGGACTTTTCATGTACTTGGAAAGAAAACAGAAAGAATGATAGTGCACAGCTAACCTAAGAAAGAAGAGGGTAAAACATGATTTAATAACTTGAAAATTATATCAATGTAATTATAAATCTAAATAAAATATCATGGTTACTACATAGAGGTAAAAAATCAAACAGAATATGCACAATATTTAAGCAAATATGTTTCTGTTGCCTCTTCTTCTCAAAATCTGGTTTTGCACATCTCCTACACAAGCCTCTCAACCAGACATCTGACATCTGGAATTTGCCCCACTTTTACCTTTTCCTCGCCTACCCTTAAACACACAGAAACAGACACCCACACACAAATACACACACTCTGCTCTCTGTCTCCTAGCTCAAGCTCTCTTCCACCTTGAGTGTCTTTTCTGCTGTCCAGAAGTTCCAAGCCTTGTCTAGCTTTCCAAAGCTGGCTGAAATATCCCTTGCTCAGCAACAGTCTAAAATCCTCCTCCAGAGTCCCTCCCTCCCGCACTGCATCACAGACTTGATCTGCACCTGACCAAACACAACATCAGCGGCTCAACAACATGACTTGCGCACACGTTATCACCACCTTGCTATTCCCTCATTAGTCAATCCATACAAAGTGGAAACTAAAGGTACTGATTGCTCAGCCTAACACCTAATCCAGCACCTGCACAAGGTCAGTGTGCAGTACCTGTCAAATAATCAAGTGTTTTGTTTTGCAGCCCAGCCAATCTTACCCCAAACCAGAAAATAATTACTAGTGTTTTTATAAAATGTCAGTTATAGGAAGAACTTAAGAAAAATAAGAAACTTACCAGAGTAAATCTGAATCCTTTGGAAGAGGGCTGAAGGGTCAATTTTATACATGCAGGAAGCAGGCTCAAAAATGTAAGGCAAAAGCTAAAAAAGCAATAAAATGTGTGGGTTTTTGTTTTTTTTTTGTGTGTGTGATAGAAATCTAGCTAAAACAATTATTTTTAAAACATAAGAATTTTATCATTCATCGATCTAATTTGATCTCAGATTAAACTTTGTTATTTATTAAACCTTAACCTAGGATCTAAATAAAACATACATATTGGAGTACATATACATTTTTTATACAAAAGTCAAATAATACTAAGTATTACATTGTCAGTTAGCATCTAATATCATGTATAAAAACAAGATACATAGTTGCAGGTCAGTTACCAAACACTAGAAAATAAGAAGACACCACCAGGCCTAAACAGACAATACTGTATTTTCAACACAAATATTTATAAACTTTATTCTCAGGAGAGTCCTGGCCCTCACTCCACAAAGTTGACAGTCTGAATTATCAAGTGTGTGATGTCTGGGGAGTAGGCAAGAGAAAGTCAGAAACAGCCTGTGACAGCACTGTGACAGACAGCTCCTAGAGCCTGAACACTGGTATGTGTAGTCTCAAAAGAACCTGCTGACTTCCTCACTTTCGGTGGTTCTGTAACTAATGAGCTCACGAGGCTGAACGGATAACTAGCATATTACTGTAATTGGGTTGCTTTTTTTTGAGACAGGGTTTTCTGTGTCCTGGCTGTCCTGGAACTAGCTTTGTGGATCAAGTTGGCCTTGAACTCACAGAGATCTACCTGACTCTGCCTCCTGAGTGTTGGGATTAAAAACACACGCTACCACTGCCACACTTGATATAATATTTTTGAAGGGCAGTTTATAAACACTAAACATATATGTTAGTTACCTGATTGCTAGCTGGATGTGACGAGGCAAAATTTCCTTAATCTTCAGAAAAACATTAATGCTGCACCAAATATTGGCTACTTTATCCTTTAAAAAGATTTGTCAGTTTTACATTTCAGTACAGTTGAAAGAAATATTAAGCCCCATGAAGTACAGCCTATAACCTACAAGTAATAAACTTTCAAGACATGAAACTTTCATTCACATTTATAACAAAGTAGATTAAACTCTTCAAGCAATAAAAATATATACTCACAGCCCCAAGCATTTTTCTTTCTTGAAATGCAGATTATGTAAAACATTAGTCAACTATAATCCACATCCCTAGTAAACTACTTAATATTTTTTAAAAAGCAATGTATTAGGCAAAAATCCCCCCAAATATGTAAAATAAATATTAATTACATTTGTACCATTTTATTACAAATGTAACTTTATGTCACATAATCTAATAGGCACTAGCAATGACAAGACTAATTGCTAATAAATCAAGAAACTTTAAAACATTAGGAATTATGCTAGTTCAGCTCCCCAGCTAGTGCAACCCATCCTCTACACAGCTGCAAAGCTCACAGTTGTGCAGGCATGACATCAAGAGAGGAATGGCCTCTAACAACTGTCCCACCCACGTCAAAGACAAGGTCTAGAGCAGTGGTTCCCAACCTGAGGGCTGAAATCCTTTGGGGGTTGAAAGAGCTATATATCAGAGATCCTGCATATCAGAAATTTACATTACGATTCATAACAGTAGCAAAATTACAATTATGAAGTAGCAATGAAATAATGTTATGGTTAGGGTCACCACAGCATGAGGAACTGCATTAAAGGGCTGCAGTACCAGGAAGGTCATCTAGAGCTTCTGTGGTTGGCAAGGAATGGGGAACTGGTGACAGACACACTGACTATGCCTGACACCATTCCACACTTACTGAAAGATACTTTCTGAAATGGAAGAGGTAACAAATAACAGGCAGCATTTATAGGAAACAAGTTTTTCTTTACTTTGTTGTTAAGGTTATCAAGACTTGAAATAATGACTGCCACATGCCAGGTCTAGAATGTCTGACCTCAGCTTCCTAGCTGTGCAACAGGGACAACAGCCATCTTAGAGCTGTGGGGATCATAAATCAAGAGAAAGGGTCTAGCACCAAATGAGTGATGTTATCAGCAATATCACTCATCTGTACAGCCATAATGTCACACACACCTCTGCCTTTAGAACAACATTGCTTAATCTCTTTCAAAACGATTATCCCATCCTCCTATAAATCCACTGAAAAATATTTTATAGGAATTATCTATTCAAAACTTAGAAATGTTTCTAATTCTTTTAAAAAGAAATGTTATTCAAAATCAAATTAGCTATAAATATGTTGTCTCTAAGTTTATTAAAAGACCTTTTGTTCCTGAAATAAATGGTTTATTTAATTTAATTACTAAATCTAAATGATCAAATTATTCATGCAATAAAAGTTTAACAAGAGTGATTAGGCTAGCATTAAATAAAGGATTCTCATTAAAAATTACTATGGATGAAGGTTATATATTTCATAACGATTATGAGATCTTTCTGAGGCAAACAGGATTATCAGCTTAACAAATAATTGTGGCAAACTAAGAAGCAAACGTAAACCAACACAAAGGTTAACCAGTAACTGCAGCAGCCCACGCTCTTACTATGGACCAATATGACTTGAAAAAAAGTACAACTGCATTATGGATTTCATTATGGAAAAAATATACCTATTCATATAAGGCACTAAAAGATGCCAACTGGGCGAGGGGTGCTACATTGGTTTACATAACTGACAGGGCTGACTAGAGGAGGAGACGGAAGTTACTGTCTCGGGTATCTCCTCCACGAGCTCCCCAAGGTTAGAAGGGAGGTGCAGTAACAGAAGAGAGTGGCTCCATTTTTAAACATACCTCAAACAATCCTCGATCAACAGGGAAGAGTCTTCTTAGAACCTGCAGCGCGTGCTCCCTTTCCGTAAAGAAGGGCGACCAACACAGAAGGAAGGAAGCCATGACAGTACAGGCTATCTTAATCAACAACACTAACCTACAACAAAGGGCAAAGATGAGCAGCAAGACAGAGAACGGCTAACAATTCTTGAAAAGCGATATGAATATCATTTAATACAGTAACTGCAAATGTAACAGTATTGTCAATCAATACTACCGATAAAGACTTAAGATGGGAACCCACTTGCAACACAACCCAAAAGTTCACAACTGTTAAAAACCTCATTTCTCCAGCCAAGGACCCCCCACTATCATTAATTAGCATTTAGCTTGTATGCCATGTCTACAGACAGGGAAGGATACATCAGCCATTTAAAAAAAAATGTAAAGCGGGAATATTTTTAATACGTGGATAGCACGATATGCTCTAAAGTGAGGCAAACTAACTAAGCCTCACTGCCTCCAAAGTGTACTGGGATCGAAACAGTTATGTAGTTATGAAGATTTGCAAGAATACAGAACACGGCTCAACAGCTTTCTTCCCATCCATCCGTGCACAGCCAACACATTCACAAGAAACCACCCAAGCAAAGAGCACCTTCCTCTGGATAAATCTTCAAATCAACTCTCTCAAAGTTTTTAATTCTGTGCTTTAAAAGTCACTTACCCCTTTCCTTTGAGGCCTTTTTTAAAACACTTGCCAAGTAAAAAGCAAAAAAATGGCAGGGAGTGGTAGAGCTCCATCTGTTTATAATTTAGAGCTAAGCAAAATGCCAGTGACCCTAGCAGGTCCCAGTCACAAGACACTCCAAGAACACCCCACAAAGCAAAGCCAAGACTCACAGAATTATATATGTCCCTGTGTCAAGGAAACTAGCTCAATAGGTAAGATGCAGAGCTTGCATTTTATAAAGCATAACAAGTCAACTGAAAGCTGCTAAATATAAACTTAAAATATTAAAGTGATAAAAAGGTGTACAGAGAAGCCTCAACTATATTATCTGCTGCTAAATAGCAATGTGTAAAGGTTTAAAACAGTTATAAATACAGACAACACAGTTTTGTTTCTGTTGAACTACTTCACAATATTATTATAATAACATGCCAAATCTACAGAATAAAAGTACTCTGGCAGCAAGTTCAATAATGACAACAACAAAATTATTGTTGTCACTGTATGCGTCTGTCAATCAGTCAATCAAAAGAGGAGGAAGAGAAAGAAAACTTTAATTAGAAATTCAAAATATGCCTAAAAAAAACAAATGAAACTTAATAGAGGTGTTAATGGTAAAGACAAGGTAATTTTCTATAAAGTACAAAACAAAAAACTAATATGCAGAAGAGGAAAATAATAAATCCAACATCTGGCTAAGAATGGAGAAAAGCTCAGAATGGAGAAAAGCAAGAAAAGTTCTCAAACAGATTAAAAAGTATAATCCAAAAAAAAAAAAGGATCCAGTGTCCAAAAGAACTGGGAAGAATACCTACCTACGCCTAAGTAAATAGTGCACATTTTTAGAGCCCACAAGGTAAATAGCAAAAGCAGTAATGGCCAGTATGATGGCTCAGCAGGTAAAGGGGTCTGCTGTCAAGCCTGATCCCATGAGCTCAATCCCTAGAACTGACATGGTGGAAGGAGATACTCAACTCCTGCAAGCTGCCCCCAATCTCCACACAAAATAAATAAATGAATAAAAAACAGCAATTATATTAATAACGATAAATACCTATACAATGATCAGCATCTCCAACAAATTATTGTGTTTTACAAATACTAATTCATTTAGTTCTCAAAGCAAACCACCTAGTAAGGGTTACTGTTATCTCCATTTAAAAATAAGGGGATGGGGACGGAGAGATGACTCAGTGGTTAAGAGCCCTGGCTGCTCTCCCAGTGGACCTGAGTTCAATTCCCAGCACCCATATGGCAGCTCACAACTGTCTATAACTCCAGTTCTAAGGGATCAGACACTCTCACACAGAATGCATATAGGCAAAACACCAATGCATATAAAATAAAAATAAATGATAAAAAAGGGGGGGGGAGAATGTTGGACGCAGTGGCACACATCTTTAATGCAAGGACTGGAGAAGCAGATACAGGTGGATCTCTATGATTTTAAGGCCAGTCTGTTCTACAGCAAATCCAGCATAGCCAGGGCTACACAGACATACATACTCTGTCTCAAAAAAAAAAAAAAAAAAAAAAAAAAAAAACCAAGTAAAGTTAAAATTAAGAATACATGATTATTTAAAATATATATATATATCCCCACAAAAATTGTATATCTCAAAAACTTGAGACTTTAATTCACCACATCTGACTTTATCAGCCCTTTATAGCAAGTGAGAAGTTGATAAGTAAGTAGACTAGCAGATGACAATGCTGCATGCAGGGAGCTTGGGTCATGAAACATAACTGACTTCATTTCTAATTGAATAAAGGATACTGAAAATGTCCATAGTCGATAAGAATAAGGCCTGGATACAGCAATATGCATAATGCAATAGCGATCTGTAAAGAAAAGCATGGTGGATAAAAGAGGTCATTACTATAGCAGAGTGACATCCATTGTGCAACTAGCACGGAAGAAATGTTCATCTTCCTGAGGCACCATCCTTCCTTAATCAAAATATTCCATTTTCACATGACACCTATTAAAAGACACTAAAGTTTTCATGGAGGCAACAAAAAAACAATAAAAAGTAAAAAACCACTGAAAAGAATTTTTTTATCTATTTTGTTATTTTGAGTTGCGCTATGTAGATCTGAGTGTCCTGGAATTTACCATGTGGGCCAGGCTGTCCTCAGGCTGGAATTAAAGGCACCCTCAACACCACACCCAGAAAGGCATTTTTAATCAAATTAAGCTACCTAATCATTCAGTGTAAAATTCTCAAGAAAGGATACTTGATAATGACTGTGAACACACATACAAACTTTCCAAAATGCCCCTCAGTTGAGTCCTTGTAAAATTCTGACTTCCAAGCTTAGCACTAGGGCCAGCATGGCGTGGGTCAGCAGTGCAGTACTTCTAAAGTTCAGTGCTCTGTTATTACTAGAGAGCGCTTAACATAAATACTATAAGTTAAACTATTGTTTCTAAATGAAAATTAATCAATAGAAGATAAAATATTCATTATCCTATCTACTCCCAAAGAGCAGGGCTTCCTTGAAAGTCCATCCTTAGTAGGCTAGTAATAACTCAAACATTTTAGAGATGAAATGTCAGGCAGCTTTAAAACTTACCTTTCTCTTAAGTGAGATTTCTTTTAAGGAGTAACAGTACAACAGCACCGCGGGGATATAAATGAGCAAATCAGCAGCTAAAACTGAAAACAAGCACATACATGAGCCCATTGCGCTCTCCGCCTACTACCTTCCTCCTAGTCTTCACTAAGAACTGGATTAACCCTGCATGCAGATCCCTATGCAATTAGCCCTTTTCATTCCCTCTACTTATAAAGGCTGTATCCCAAAACACTTCTCTGACTTTTCAGACATTTAATCAATAAGACAACGACACCTAGTCTCCTAGTCACACTCTTGCTGCTCTGACTTGAGCACCAAATGAACACTGAAAGCATGGGAAGAGAAACTGTTCTCTCAAAATGTTCTGTTTGAAAGAATCATTCGAAGGAGAATCTCTAGTGTTCCTATTTATAAAGAATTACAAACTCTCACTAGTCAATATATATATATATATATATAACAAGCTAGAGAGAGCCTAGCACAGGGTCTCATGAACATCATTTTACCAATCAGCAGGATACAGCATGAGGATGAAGCCTGGGACTTCAAATGAGTCATGAGACAACAAGACATTGCAAGACTGTCTCCAAAAAAGAAAAGAGCTTGAGAGACCTGGATAAGGAAGAAACGGGAAACACACACGCACATACCATGTGTCTGTGAGTATGTGTCTATGTTGCATAAAAAGGGATGGTGGGAGTCAACAGAACAGGGACAAGGACAAACAGAGAAAAAAAACACAATATATAATTCCTTGTTGTACAGTCATTTTAAAAGAAAGAAAAAATTTCTCGAATAGGATGACATTGCTGTCCACAAAGGAAATGTTTAAGGCCTGGCACTCTCTGAAACTGGAACGGGCTGTCCTAGCAGCTGTGACTTCTGGAAATGCAGACATTAGTTTGGTGCTGAGAACCACAGGATGAGCATGCAGTCAGAGAGCATTGGAAAGCACTGAAGGAGGAGAGACGAGGAAGAGAGCAGACAAACACGAGTTATCTCCTGGGCGATATGCTCTAACAGGTGAAGCCCGAGTTCTCGGCTAATTACCAACAAAAGGTGCAGGTCAGAATTAAGTCTTAGTTATAGAATGCTTGTAAAGAAATCAGAGCTTATTACTTTCAACAACGATGCTCGATAAGCACTGATGACAGGCTGGGGAAGTAGCTCAGTGGTAGGGGCTTGGCTAGGCTAAGTCCCCGGCACCACTCAAAAAGGGAGGGAGGGCATGTGAGTGTGCTATTTAATGTGTAAACAACACAGGGTATGAAGCACCACTGTAGGGACTGTTTTAACAAAGTGGAAGGAACCTGGGATTAGGATACTAAAGCAGCAGCTTCAGTCTTAACTATCTGACACTTCCCTCCTCGTGTGAATGAGCCTCAGGGGTTTCCTCAGCTTAAAATAAGAGTAAGACTATTCATTTCACTCGGATGCTCATGGGATCAAGTGAAACAATAAAGGTGAAATACACAGAATTATTCCTTTATTCTTGGTTTAACATTTGCATGTATTTTTAGTCCTATAGTGTGCGTGTGTGTGTTTTTGTGTGTGTGTGTGTGTGTGTGTGTGTGTGTATACACATACATATATATATGCATAACTACACAATTTTAAAGTCGTTAGAACAGTAATGTCACGGAGGCGCACGCCTTTAATCTCAGCACTCAGGAGGCAGAGACAGGCAGACCTCTGTGAGTTCATGGCTGGTCTGGTCTACATAGTGAGTTCTAGGATAGCCAGGGCTACATACACAGTGAGACACTGACTCAAAAACAAACAAAAAACAGAACAATAATGGTATTTTTATCAATTTACCCAAATTGTTTTTTAAAAAAAATCAAACTTTTGGCCCCAACACCAACTGCTCTTTTACCTGTGGCGCGCATGAAGAGCTTGTGTGCTTGACTCTCATATCCACGTGACGTGTGCAGAGCAACCCAGTCAGGATTTATAAATTCTGCCCTGCACATCAAAGCATATACACATGCACTCGGTTACTCTTGGTGCTACTAATGAGGACATCTGAGAACACAGAACTCTAAGAGTTGGCTGGTGCTGTTAATAGGGTCAATGCTGAAGCTTTACTCCTTGTATTTGATCATGTAAAATTCTCTGGGGATATAAAAGAGTATCTCCTCTGCCTTGTTCATCTTCCAAAAAAATCATGTAATATGCAAATATCTGACCCTTGCTGTCTAGTGTATAGATAATTTAACGTCACAAATCATTAAAAATATACTTTGTAGCTGGCCATTGCTGGTGCATGCCTTTAATCCCAGTACTTTGGAGGAAGAGGCAGTTATATCTCTGTGAGCTGTCCAGCCTGGTCTACAGAGCGAGTTCCAAGACAGGTTCCAAAGAAATACAGAGAAACCCAGTCTCGAAAAACCCAAAAAAAAAATTAAAAATATATATATATACATATATATATATATATACACACACACACACACACTTTGCCTATAACCTCTTGAGTTACCATAGCAACTGGATATAATAAACATATTAATCATAAATATTACATAAAATTCAGTCATTTTTATTGATAAATCTAGCTTTAAATCGTATTCTAATGTCCTGAACACTACAAAGTATAACTAACCATTATGATGTTTAGGAACTTACTCTCAACCCATGAAAGTTTACTTTATAAAATATGAAACAGTTAAAAGTTGAAATAATAGGTCATGGAAAATGAGCTCAGAAGATACTGTGAAGATGTCTCTCAATTTTTGCTTACACACTAAAGTCTAAGAGAAATGGGGCTGCAGAAGAGAACAGGGTCCCCACCAAACAGAAGTCCTGTCTATAAACGACTTCATTCTTTAAAGGATCCTATAAGCTTCTACCTTAGCAGATCAGTTAAGAAGGTCATTTGGCAACACTCAGGAGGCAGAGGCAGTGGATCTCTGAGTTTGAGGCTAGCCTGGTCTACACAGCAAGTTCTAGGATAACCAGGGCTAAACAGAGATATGGGGTTAAGGGGGTGGGACTGAGATTTTTCATTTACTTGGCTACTCCAGAAAAATGAAAGTTTTCTTGTATTAGACACTGCTCAGCATTCCATGTGCAGTTGGTAACATCCCCAAAACAAATGTAAGTTTTGCATTCTTTCTAGCCTGTACAACAAAACATTACTGAAATGTTCAAATTCTGATAGTGGTTCTTAAACTTGTAATATGATCAAAGCTACAAGAAATCACTCTTCCCCCTTTCCCCCTCCCCTCCCCAAGACAGAGTCTCTCTGTGTAGCAGCTCTGGCTGTCCTGAAACTAGCTTTGTAGACCAGGTTGTCCTCAAACTCACTGAGATACGCCTGCCTCCCTCTCCCAAGTGCTGGGATTGAAGACATGGGATGTGGGTCACCATGCCTGGCTTGCAATCACTCTTAAATAACCAGATTACACTGTGTCTAAGAACATAAATATTCAGTTATATTTAAAAAAAAATAGAAAAAAAAAGGAACTCACACATATGCACATAAGAGACTATGATAGGCCGTGAGAGGTGGGTAATCCAATCCCCAATACTGCAAATTGTTATTGCTACTGTTAAAATACCTGGAAAAATAAAAAATACCATTCTATTATCAATATTCAAGACATAATTTAATAACTCATACCACTTAATTAAAATTAAGCTTAATGGCTTGACTCAGCCATTAATAATTACCCTATGACATCAAATACAGAGAGGGATGCTCTAGGTGCATGGGACTCACTGTTACTCTATTCTTAACAGACGCAGTAAATTAATTATACTCATACAACAAAATATATGCTACAAAAACAATTTGTATGTGATACTGTAACAAATTAGAAAAACGGCATTTCTAAGGCATAATTTAAAAAATAAAAAGCTAGTCTCAAAGAACACATAAAAATATAGCTTATGGAATGAGGAAAACTACATGGAGTAAGCAGGCTTGATGATGACTTTGAAAATAATTCAGCTACAATACATAATTTAGTCCTACTATAGCAAAGAATCTGTGAACCAATGGGAAAGCCTGTCTACAGTCCATGAAAGTGCTCGGCTCTTCCAGTTACAGATGTGAAGGAATTATAACGAAGAGCCCTGTGCCTCTACAAGGAAAACTAATCTATAAATGTATTTCTTAGTTATGTACTTCACGGCTAAGCAACTTCATCCATCTACTTTACTCTCAGTCTCAGGAGCAGTTTACGGGAATGCACACCAAACTGCATAACCCACAAGCAATCGCTCATAACCCTGTCTCAAATGGGCCACCGGCTGGCTCTCACTTCTCTAACTTGAAGACTTGAGTTAGCGCTCAAGAGTCTCATCAAGGGGGAAGACTGGGTCCATCTGAGTGGAGGAGCTGTTGGGCAATCAATGGCTGCTACAGAAGGGAGGGTCAGATGTCTGGTAGGGTGCTCATGCTCAGAGGATGGTCCTACCACCATAAACACGCCAGCAGTGGCAACTGGGTTACAAAAGGAAGACATTAAGTTGGAGGGAGATTAAGGCAGAGAGGTCTCAGGGAGACAATGGATTAGGGGGAGGTAAATATGATCAAAACACATATATGAAATTCTCAAAGAAACATTAAAATGTATTTAAAGTACTCTCCATCAAGTAATCTACGTTCATGCCTAGAATTGCTCTTCCTTAAATGCTGGCGTGTATGGAGCTGAGGATTACGAGAATGATCACAGCATACTAGAGAGCTCAATGGTGTGGTGGGGCACTGTGACACAGTGCAGCTGGTGGCAGTGGCCACTCCAGCACAAACATCCACAGGAACATCCTGAGTCCCGTCCCGTGTGAGGCTTGCACTAGAAGCCAAAGAGCAGTGTCTTCTTCATGTGAGCTGCGCAGTTTGAATCTGCCAGGGAAAATGGTGCACAAGGAGTCAGGTCTCTAGGAAGGGTTGCACGATGACAGGCACCAACTGTGCTACTTCCAAATTCATACTACCAGAGGGCACACCGCCTTGACGCTTCATTGCATCTGCCTCACAGAGCTGTCAGGCACTGACTTAAACATGGAAAGTTGTCAAGGTACTGCCTGGCAAAACCTAAATGCTTAGCAGTAGTTCCCATTTCCATCAACCACCAAACTACTGGGATGGATAACTGTCAGTGGGCAGTCTGCACAGCACCTACACCCTTCCCATCTTTACACCACTAAGATTCCTAAGAGACACTGTGAAACCTCCAGGTGGATGTACATGTGAAATTAAGGTTAATGACCATTGCTTTAGTGGTTAAGAACAGTAATGTCTATGATGTTCTGAGTGCTACAAAACAGGAGAGCATACAGACCAGACCATGAAACCACTGATGGTGGAGTGTGACCTTTTCTTTACACTGTAGAGACAGCTACAGAAATAAGACCTTATGAGAAAGACATCAAGAGATGTTCTTGGGGAATCTGTGGCATGCCAGGACCCACACCTGATACAGAGTACTCAGGGGTGGCCAAAGGGATATAAACTTTTCAGTTGAAAACAAATTCAAATCTCCTTTTTTTTCCTTTTCAACTCCACACATAAAGCTCATTACTCTTGCCAAGATGTTTGGGTTTTTACCTAGAGCTCATGTCAAAGTAAGCTTTAGTGAAAAAAGTAGAGGTGAGGGAACAGGGTAAAGATACTGTCTGCTCATGCTGCTGTTTTTAGCTTACATCTATCCAGAGGGGTTTCCAAGATATACAGTGTTCTTGCATCAAACTACAAGTTTAAGGATAATTTTCAGGACTGTGAAACTTCAAAGATGACATGCAATATGAAAGATGACGTATCCAAAGCATCAAATGCAAGAAATGAAGAAAATGGTGTTTTTCTTTTGAATATCTTCATTTAATCTATATTAACTATGACAAATAAAACCAAGCCAAAATTATCCATACCACTGTTTCACTGGTAAATTAAAGGTAATTTCTTGCCAATGTCTCTGAGCTTCATAATCACCAAACATAGGGGGTTTTCCAGCACCTAGAATGAAAAGTAAAATGAAGGTTAAAATGTACTTTTAACATATGAGGGATTTTTATTATTATTATTTCCTTATAAAAATGACCTATATTACAGGGGCAATGCAAGCTGTGGAAAAACACAGGAGCTACCAAAGTCAGAGATGAGGCCTAAACCCAGTACCAAGTAACCAGATGATGGGCAAGTTCCTTAGTGCCCCACCCCCAAGTCAGGAGCCACAGCGTCTACTCAGAGAAATGCTACAGACAACACCAGTAGGTGTAGATAGCCACTGCAGAGCCTGGCAGGGCAGACACTCAGGAAGCTGAGCCACAGGAGCACCACTCAGCTATTATCAGTACCGCCATCTGTGATTAGGGTTTGGTTTTTAGTTTTTCAATTTCTATTTGCTCGATGTGATATTGCACACCTTTAATCCCAGCCCTAAGGACTCAGAGGCAGATTGATCTCTATGAATTCAAGGCCAACACGATCTACATATAGTCAGAGCTACATGGTGAGACTCTGTTTCAAATAAACAAACAGGCGTGTGTGTGTGTGTGTGTGTGTGTGTGTGTGTGTGTGTGTGTGTGTGTGTGTGTAACGTGTAAAAGTCAGAGGACAACTCTCAAGAGAGGGTCTTTCCTGCCACTGTATGGGATCCGGAGTTGTTCAGCATGCATGAAAGCACCTCTACCCAATGATTTATCTTGCCAGCCACCATGTCCCCCACAGGCTGGTGTTTGAGCACATGGCCCACGGCTGTGCTGGAAGGCTGTGGAACCTTTCAGAGGTAGAGACTTGAGGAAATGGGTCACTGGGGCAGGGCCTTGAGGCTTGCTAGCCAGAGACCCCCAGTACTCTCCTCTTCAAAATGGGGATTCAGAGTGAGTAGCCTCGTCAGGCTCCTGCTGCAGTGGCATCCCACAGTGACTGACCAGACCCTCAACTGGAGGGCAGATAAAATTCCAGCCCAGCAGTGGTGGCACATGCCTTTAATCCCAGCACTCAGGAGACAGAGGCAGATGGATCTCTGTGAGTTCAAGGCCAGCCTGGTCTACAGAGTAAGTTCCAAGATAGCCAAGACTACACAGAGAAACCAAGTCTCGAAAAACAAACAAAACAAAACAAAACAAAAAAAAAAAAAAAAAAAATCAAACCTTCTCCCTTTTGGTTTCTTCTCAGGCATTTGGTCACAGCAATAAGAAAAGTAACAACACAAATACTTCATGAATGTATCATATGTTAACAACAAACATCTGCACTTACAAACTAAAAAAAAAAACTTAAGGTCAAACACAGAATTAAAAACAGGCTATGAATTGACAAAGGTCAGCCTATACTATCAAATGATTTGTATAAATACTCAAGGGCTGGTAAGATGGTGGCAGCTAAAGGACTTTGCCACCAAACTGGAGCCAATCCCTAGAATCCACATGCAACCAGAGAACCCACTACTAAGTTGCCCTGACTGCCACATGCCAAGCACTGTGGCACATGCAACACACATAGTAAGCAAATAAATGTTAAAAAAATTAAAAAAAGCAGCTTGTAATCTGCTTTTTATAAATAAGGGATAATAAACTTTTAATAACTAGCATGTGTGTCATAGTGCTAAATATAATAATCCTGTGAACTAAGTTTTACAATTTTCCCTATTCAAAGACTGGGAAAAGAGGAAATCTTCATGCGAGTAGTCAAAAGCAGGGAGATATATAATATATATATTATATATATATATATATATATATATATATATATATAAACAAACAAATGGCTTGTTTTTATTTTATTTATGTGCATTGGTGTTTTGCCTGAGAGTGTGTCCGTATAAGAGTGTCTGATCCCTAACAGTTGTGAACTGCCATGTGGATACTGGGAATTGAACCCGGGTCCTATAAAAGAGTATCCATTCCTCTTAACCACTGAGTCCTCTCTCCAGCCCCTATAACCCATTCTTAACTCCTACACTATCATGCCCACATATATGACAAATCTCTACAACAAATACTAAACACCTAGCAGCTGACTACTGAACTGTGAGGAAGCCCAACAAGGTAGAATAGTCAGAGGTCAGCAAATAAGGTAGAAATCAAAATAGCCACATGTACTTCTAAACACACTGAATAATGACAGCCCCTTGCTTGGTGAAATCTAACCTAGATTTAGAAAGGTAGCTGTTTGCATTTGTTGGCTGTATCTAACAGTGTTCTTTGAATGCTACAATTTCTAAGGAGACAACCTATGATGGGAAAAGCAGACTGATGGCTCTACAGCATGCATACCGAGTAACTGGCACAAGAAACGACCCACAGTACAAACATACTTGTAGATATGCACCTCCCCCATCTCTCAGAACGAACCATGCTTACTCATATTTGTATCCTCATGTGTGTTCATTTAGTGTCTTTCAATAGCCCCTGACAGATTCCCAGTGCCTTGATATAGCAAAGATTGTGATGTAATTAGTGTGACACAGCAAGGCTTTTCATTCAAAACCTGTGAGCCCTCCTTTTCCCACTTAATGGGAATATGATGGCAGACTAATTACACCAAGGCTGTCTGGATACACAGCTCAGGCATTGGTCCTGTCCCCCATCACCTTTCCTTATGGCACTTTAAAAACCTTCAAGAATCACCTCTGGGACCAGAGAGATGGCTCTACAGGCTTGCCAGTAAATCCTGCCCATCCGAGTTTGCCCATCCCTGGAACCCATATCCCAGTATCCCTAAAGGCAGAGACAGAATCATCCAGAAGCTCATGGGCCAGCTAGCCTGCAACAATAAGAGAAACTCTGCCTCATAAGGCAGCGGAGGAGAATAGACTCCTCAAAGTTTCCCTCACACCTACTCCCACTCACATACTAAACATCTCAGGGTTAGGGATGAAGCTTAGTGAGAGTGTGCCTAGTATGTGCAAGGTCCAATCCCTAACACCAAAACACAAACAAAACGTTGAGTGGGTGTAGTATAAGAATCCCTTCAAAGCTAGGAATGGGTGGGGCAGAGATGGTGGCACATTCCTTAATCCCATCACTTGGGAGGTAGAGGCAGGCAGATATCCATTGTGAGACCCTGACTCAAAAAAAAAAAAAAAAAAAAAAAAAAAATGCACAGTAATAATCCCAGCACTCAGTAACAGGCAGGAAAATCAAAACTTCAAGGCCATTCCTAGCTGTATGGGCTAGTCCAGCTTACACTACATAAGGCTTGTTTCAAAAGAGCAAACAAAATCACTTCAGATCCCACCCCCCCAAAGTCTCCCCTTACAAATTAATTATAAATGGTGAATTACTGATTTCTCATATGTACACTTTCCACATCATGTTTGTAATATGGCTATACTACTTTCTGATTGATAACCAAGTAGAAAGTTTAGTTACTGGAACAGAAAAAATATGTGTAGGTGATGCTTTGTCCTGTCCTGCCCTGTAGCCATTCAGTTTTATATTAATTATAAACTGCTTGGCCTATTGCTCAGGCTTCTTACTGGCTAGTTCTCTCTTAATTATTAACCCATTTCTATTAATCTATGTATCTCTACATGGTCTTGGCTTACCAGTGATGCCCAGGCCTCTCCCTTCCTCAGCAGCTACATGGCGTCTCCTTCAATCCACCTACCTTTCTCTATCCCTGTTTGGATTTCCTGCCTAGCTAAATCCTGCCTGTCCATTGGCCGAAACAGCTTTATCCATCAAGCAATAAGAGAAATATATATTCACAGAATACAAAAGGCCATTCCCCCATCAAAAATGTTTTCCATAAAGCAAAGTAAGCAACATATTAAGCATGCAGTAATCTAAAAATGTACTCAATTAAAATCAATAGGAGGAGAAAAATAATTTCTTCTAATAATTTCTTCAAAGAAATGAATTCCCCCCAAGAGTCTTTACATATCATATGGATATGTATGTGAATCCAGTCCAATGAAAACAACACTGGATATATGGCTTCTTTTCAATGCCCTTAGGATAATAAAGTCAGAAAAGATTCCGGATAATTTCTATAACCTGGAAGATTCCGGGTAATTTCTATACCTGGGAAAAAAAAAAAAATCAAACCATCTAGACTTCCTAAAATTACTCTAGAAACTGTGTGGCTGACATGGAAGAATTGATTATACTATCCAGCAAACAGAAGAATGGATAACGGCTCTCTTCAGGGTTGGGAAACAGGTTTTTATCCAGAGTCTGACCTACTTCAATAAATTCAGCTGACACTGGCTATGAAATTAGTACTTAAGTTTTTAAAACTGCTAAAGTGCCCTCAAAGCAATCCAGAAGGACAGCCCAACTGTGCCTGTGGGAGCCGCACTCAGAAGGGCAAAAGGATTCCTTCCACGGTGATTAATTCTGCACACTTACTCACATGAGATTCAGAACCAGGTAAAGAAAACACACCAACATGCGTTTACAGAGCCTCAATTTCATCGCGCTTCCTGGAAAACGGGATTTGTGGTAGCACTAAAAATGTTCATTTTATTAATTGCTAAATTATTCAAAACTGTGTGTAAAGATAAAGAATAAGTGGTCTGTCAACAACACATACTTTACACTCTTGCTTTAAACATTCTATGAGAAGAGTTGACTACATTTTTCCATGAATTTCTTCTCTTATTTCTGTTAAATTGTGTAACCTTTCACAAACAGTAATGGTCAAACAAAACCAACTAACTAAATCACATGCTGTCATGCTTTTTTAAGGACTATTTTGCAAAAACTGATTTTTTAAAATAACGTTTTTCTTAGCTGCTAATATGTATTGGGGTGGGGGGTAAAGGGGAACAAAAGGTTGCCTTCCTCAACTTAAGTGTTGTTCTACTTTGGGTGGAATGTAAGAGGTATTGTGAATGTCTACAAGAAATGACAACCTGGCTAGGCGTGGTGGTGCACACCTTTAATCTCAGCAGAGGCAGGTGGATCTCTACGAGTTCCAGGCAAGCCTGATCGACAGAACGAGTTCCAGGAAAGTTAGGGCTACACAAAGAAATGCTGTCTCAAAAAGAAAAAAGAAAAAGAAAAGAAAAGAAAATAACAAAAAACTGAAAGAAAGAGAGAGAGAGAGAGAGAGAGAGAGAGAGAGAGAGAGAGAAAGAGAGGGAGGAGGAGGAGGGAGGGAGGGAGGGAGGGAGGGAGGGAGGGAGGGAGGGAGGGAGGGAGGAAAAATTAGTACAAATAAGAACCTGTCTATTCCCCATAGGTTGTTTAATGCAACATACATTACTCAGTATCTTAGTTCTGTGAAAAAGCAACACTAAAAATATAGAGTATAAACTTTAGGAAAAAATTAAAGTGTAAAACGTATTCAAGTAATCTGTCCAAACAATATATACATTTCAAAGAAAGAATAATACAGTCAGATGAATGCATGCTAACCTGAACCTCCACACTTAAGTGTGGCAGGGATTTGGACATATTACTGAAAGTGACACGATGGAGAGATTAAGCTGAGATTATCTGAGAAACAGGAGATGCAGACAGGTCTCTCTGACCTTTCCCAGAAGCAGGTCACAAGACCACTAAGTAAGAAGTGAAGTACTCTGGAATATCCTTATCTCCAAAACTGGAAAGCCAGGCTGTAAGATCCAAGAAATTATCACTTTATATCCATCCCTTCTGATGTTGTTTCTATTGCTTGAGACAGCTTCTCAGGCAGCTCAAGCTGATTTTTTTCAACTCTATTAGACTAAGGATGAACTTGAACTCCCACTCCTCCTGTTTCCGCCTCCCCAGTACTGAGATAATAGGTATGCATCAACACACCTAGTTTATATGGCAATAGGGACTGAACCTGTTTAAAAAACACTCAGGCTGAAGTGGTATTTTGTTTTGTTTTGGTTTTGGCTTTTAGTTTCTCATTTCCTCATGAAGGCTCCCATGTCACATAAAGCTTACAAGGGACAAATCTGCATGGTTACCTACTAACTTGTCTTTTGTTAAAATTTAGATGGGTTAAAGGAAAAGCTTTTTTTTTCCCCTCTCCATCAAAGGCTTCCTAACTGCACTCTTAAAATAAACTAAAAGGAAAATATACCTATTTTTAAAAATTAAAACAAAATTAAATATTTGTTTATTGTATTGTGTGCCTTGAATATATGTAGGTATGTATGTGCACCATGTACATGTAGGTGCCTTTGGAGGCCAGAAGAGGGCATTAGATCTCCTGGAACAGGAGTTACAAGCAATTATGAGCGGCACAATATGGGAACTGGGAACTAAACCCAGGTTCTCTATGAGAGCAGCTCTGAACTGCTGAGCCACCTCTCCATTTCCAATGCATTAACTCCCTTAGATTCCCACATCACAGAGGTAGAGCCAGTTACTAGCAGCATGTGGGTACAAGGAACCAAACACAGACGGCTTGATGCATTTCACCAGGCCACTTTTTTTCTTATTCCAAATTATGTTTAGATGTATTAGTATGGGCAAATGTTCATTGCACGCTAAGAACAAATGGTCCAGTCTTCAGGACTGTTCCACTTTGTGTTTATACATGTAGATATTACCCCAGATTCAGTGGTTATGATAAATACTAAAGAAACAGTGCCAAACATCAGTAAATGCTCAAAATACACTCTCACTGCTATTAGTGCTATTGTCTCTGACCTTTTCCCTACAATCTTTATTACCAGAAAATTTTTCTACAACCAAATTTGCCTAGATGAATGAATAACCAAAACTCCAGCCATTTCCAAAAATGGTTATGCTGAGCTACATATTGGTCATTTTTTTTGTCCCTAGGCTACTTCTCCAGACACAACTGGCTTTTTTTTTCCCTCAGATTTTCATTCCTTTTGATGCCTTTTTTTTTTTTTTTTTTTTTTTTACATTCCAATCCCAGTTCCCCCTCCTCCTCTCTTCAAAAACCATCCACTCCCCCGCACCCATCTACTCCATGGAGAGGGTCAGGCCTCCCCTAGGAAGTCTACTAAGTCTGTTCCATCATCTTGTTGAGGCGGGACCAAGGCAGCTCTCCATCTCCACATCCCTGTGTCTAGGCTGGGCAAGGTACCTCTCCATATAGAATGGACTCCACTAAGGCAGTTTGTGCATTAGTGATAAGTCTTGGACCCACTGACAATGGCTTCATATATTGTCCCAGTCACACCATTGTCACCTATATTTAGGGAGTCTAATTCGGTCTTAAGTATGTTCCCCATTTGTCAGACCTGAGTCAGTAATCTCTCACTAACATGGTTTTGACTCCTTTGTTCATATTTTCAATACTCCCTCACTTTGATTGTACTTCAGGAACTTGGCCCGTTGGTTAGTTGTGAATTTCTGTTGATACCATTCTGTTTTGTTTTGTTTTGATCTTTGAGACAGGGTTTCTCTGTGGCTTTGGAGCCTGTCCTGGAAGTAGTAGCTCTTATAGACCAGGCTGGCCTCAAACTCACAGAGATTTGCCTGCCTCTGCCTCCCTAGTGCTGGGATAAAAGGCCCAGATGATACCATTTTTTAATCTCAATTTTCTTAGTGTTTCAGATCACGCTAATACTGCACGCCGATAACTATATTCTCTTGTGTTTCTGTGCAAGTCCCTATTCTCCAGAGTACTGTACACATTCCATTTGTCTACCAAATTCTGACTAACCTCTCAAGTCAGATATCTTACGTGAAATCCGCGCTGGTGCACCTTCCTCAGTCACTTCTTTGTTACCCTCTACCCCAAACGTAACTAAATCTTAATTATCAATCTTGCGGTGATTGCTTGTCTACTGCTACTGTACTCTATGACACCAGTATTCATTTCTCGAATCTGGCACATGTGATACCTGCAACAAAGCACTAAATACGACCCTGCAGAACAAAATCTGATGATCACCCCAGTCTGCAGGGTCATACTCCAGCCCTCATTTCAATCTTGCTCTTTTCCACTGCTCTGTTCTTTCTCAGGCTAGTAATGTGTCTTCTCTACCACAAACATCTACAGACAGGAACCGGCAGGTGCACACACTTTCTTAATCATCACAGTAACGCCTCAAGTTCCTCTGTCTCAGTCAAAACCTATAAACAGTTATGAAAGCAAGCAGACACAACCCACTCAGGAATATTTACCAATCTTTAGAGCAGGAAAAGTGCACTACCTGAGTAAGGACTAAGAGAAACCGTCCACCGCACCGTGAGTCCTATTAAGACCACGAGTGTCATCCAGTACCAGTTCTCCATTGCTCCTCAGATTCGGGGACGAACACAAAAGCCAGGGCCAGGATACTTCCTGCTAAGTCCGCCACTAGTCTCCTTGTTCAAAGTACTGTCACCATCTCTGCAGTTAGGAGCTTGGGAGGACTTTAAAGGCTGTTCTGCTTCCACACAGTAAAAAACCGATTATGTCTGTGGAGAAGAAGCCTAAGGAGAAAACAGAACCAAATTTTAATTCCAAACCGCACCCTAACACCAAACCCATGAAGCCACGCAGAAAGATGAGAGGTTGGAGTGAGGAGAGCCTACAGATAGCTCTTTATTCCCGGGATTGAGAAACATACTGCAAAAGGCAATTTCCTATAAAAGGTGATACAATCATGCCTAACGATAAGACAGACAAGGACTTGTTTTTACAAGTGAGTATTTCTGAAAGGTGTAGATAGTGAGTGGCACAATCTATGTACAGCATGTCCACCTACAGGCACATACCAGCAATTCAATTCCAGCACTTGGGAGCCTAAGACATGAGTTCAAGGCCAGCCTGGACTTCATACTGAGCCCACAAAGATGGTAACTTATCTTTGGCACAAAGGAGGAATTTCGTTTGGGAAAGCCTTCCACTGATGTAATTTCTGTAGTCTTGTTTTTACTTCCTTCTCACACTATCTGTGCACTAACCATACACATAAACTTCCCATGTGAGGGAAATAAACTTTTAAAGACAAACCAGTAAGAATGGCCCAAATCTTAGAAGAGAAACTACAGGAGCAAAAAAAAGAAATAATAATAATTAGCCACCAAAAAAAATTCTTCCTCAGCCCTTTCTATTTTTTTCTTTAGGTTGAATAGTGTGCTATGTTTTACTGTTTCTGTGGTACTGGGGATACAACCCAGGGCCTCGCACACACAGTAAATACTCACAACAAAGACCCATGTCCCAGACCAGACTGAGAGACTAAGAACAAGAAGCAAATGGATACCTTCCTCTTTGAAAACTTATGGGTTATATTAAACATATTCAGAAAAATAAAAATAACAAGTCAACTGACAATTTTTGAAGAAAATTGGGACGGTCTACCGCTTAAGCTTAAATTACTTTCTTTTGTAAAACGATCAGGGGGCTAGAAAGATGGCTGAGGCGTTAAATGTGCCTGATGCTCTTGGAGAGAGAGGAGCTGAGTTTATCCCCAGCCCCACAGCAGGCAGCTCATAGTCACCTTAACTCCAGACCAGAGGATCTGATGCCCTCTTCTGGCTTCTGTGTGCTCTGGCATGCTTGGCACACACACAGCCACAGCCACACACAAATAAAAATGAAAATATTAAAAACTTGATACTGAAAAACGCTGAAATTAACTTTTTAAAAAATATCAAAAGCAATGCCAGAACTAACAAAGTCTGGGTAGAATGACTCAACCACTGAGTGAGGCTACGTAACTCCACTTTTATGGCTTGAGTGACAGCAACTCCCTTTCTCCTCACTGCGTTGCTCCTCTGGTCCTTTGACTGCTCCTCAAATTGCCATCTCAGAGGCAAGACAAAGTCAAGTTTAATCACTTTCCAATGCTGACTCTGGATCTGACACAAGTTAGAGACCATTATAATCCACTCAAATGCTTTTTCAGTCTATCACTAAAGTCTCTTTGATCAACATTCTTTCTGGGCTGTAGTCAGACTTGCAATGTTATAATGTATTTCTGCTAGGACATTTCAAACTTATAATTAAATGCTAATTCTTGGGTATTTAAATACAAATGTATTTAGCTAAGTAATATTTGATTTAAATAATATTCTAAGTAGGAAATTTAAGTCACTGATTATAGATGGACTGCCCCACCAGCCAGTTCCCAAATAAACACACAGAGACTTAATATTAATTATAAATGTTCAGCCAATAGCTCAGGCTTGTTAGTAGCTAACTCTTACATTTTAAATTAACCCTTATTTCTTATCTACCCTCTGTCACATGGTAGTACCTTCTTTTAGAACAACGTTCATTTTCCCAACATCCTCTTTGCTCCAAAAAAAATCCTGCCTAGCCATTGGCCAATCAGCTTTTATTAAGCCAAGCATAGTGACATTTATTCATAAAGTGTAAAGGAATATTCCACTACCGACAGTCAGCTTCAGTTGTCAACCTCATATAAACCTAAAGTTATCCAGGAAGAGGGAACCTCACCTGAAGAACTGCTCAGATCAGACAGGCCTATGACCAATTAATATAGAAGGGCTCTCTTAGTTGCTAATTAATATAGAAGGGCTCTCTTAGCTGCTGAGAAGAGACACTATGAGCACAGCAAATCTTGTAAAGGAAAACATTTAACTGGGTCTGGCTTACAGTTCAGAGGTTTAGTCCTTTATCATCCGTGGTGGGAAACAGCAATGTACAGGCAAACGTGGTCCTGGAGAAGCAGCTGAGAGTCCTATGTCTTGCAGGCAACAGGAAGTGCTCTGTGTTATCACGTTAAGCAAACCTTGAGGATATATGAGACCTCAAAGCCAGCCTCCACAGTGACACACTTCCTCCAACAAGGGCATACCTACTCTAATAAAGCCATGCCTCCTAAAGCCTGTCACTCCTTTTGGGGACCAATTTCTTTCCAATCACCACAAGGACCCAGGCCACAGTGGGCCAGGCCATTACTAGGCAGGTGGACCTGGACTGCTTAAGAAAGCCAGGAGACTGATAACAAGGAATTGAATGAATTGTCCTCTGTTGCAGGTAATTCTATTTAAGTACTCAGGAAACTTAATAAAAACAAGCCTTCTGAAAACACTGAATCATGAGCATCATGAACTTACAACAATGAAATGCTTAATAGGTATCACACTGACTCAGCTTGCCAAGAGCACAATGGGAAAGACATAGCTACGTAACAGATGAAAACACTCAAATCCAAAGTTTCCCAAGTGACTATAGAGTAAACTCTAACTATAGAGTTTATAGCTAACTCTAAAGCTAACAAGAATTTAAAAATCCGAGTACATTCGAAGCACTGCACTTAAATGTGGGGAAAAAAATTCAAGTGTGTGCTGACTGACTGCATGATGACTAGTATGTAACTGACTGACAAGATGATAATAGATGTCTAGTATGTAACTGACTAGATGACAATAGATGTGAGTGTGTAACTGACTAGATGACAACAGATGACTAGTGTGTGACTGACTAGATGACAACAGATGACTAGTGTGTAACTGACTGACTAGATGACAACAGATGACTAGTGTGTAACTGACTGACTAGATGACAGATGACTAGTGTGTAACTGACTGACTAGATGACAACAGATGACTAGTGTGTAACTGACTGACTAGATGACAACAGATGACTAGTGTGTGACTGACTGACTAGATGACAGATGACTAGTGTGTGACTGACTGACTAGATGACAGATGACTAGTGTGTAACTGACTGACTAGATGACAACAGATGACTAGTGTGTGACTGACTAGATGACAACAGATGACTAGTGTGTAACTGACTGACTAGATGACAACAGATGACTAGTGTGTGACTGACTGACTAGATGACAGATGACTAGTGTGTAACTGACTGACTAGATGACAACAGATGACTAGTGTGTGACTGACTGACTAGATGACAACAGATGACTAGTGTGTAACTGACTGACTAGATGACAACAGATGACTAGTGTGTGGCTGACTGACTAGGTGACAACAGATGACTAGTGTGTGACTGACTAGATGACAACAGATGACTAGTGTGTGACTGACTGACTAGATGACAACAGATGACTAGTGTGTGACTGACTAGATGACAGATGACTAGTGTGTGGCTGACTAGATGACAACAAATAACTAGTGTGTGACTGACTAGATGACAGATGACTAGTGTGTGACTGACTAGATGACAGATGACTAGTGTGTGGCTGACTAGATGACAGATGACTAGTGTGTGACTGGCTGACTAGATGACAACAGATGACTAGTGTGTGACTGACTGACTAGATGACAGATGACTAGTGTGTGGCTGACTAGATGACAGATGACTATGTTTGACTGACTGACTAGATGACAGATGACTAGTGTGTGACTGGCTGACTAGAAAGCACAATAACTACACCATGACCATAAATAAGCAACTTGGGGAGGAAAAGGCGAATTTCACTTATACTTCCAGGTAACAGTCCACCATGAAGGGAAGGCCAGGAAAAACTCACACAAAGCAGGATGTGGAGGCAGGAACTTGAGCAGAGGCCATAGAGGAGCGCTGCTTACTGGCTTGCTTCTCACGGCTTGCTCAGCCTGCTTTCTCTTACAGTCAGCACTACCTGCCCAGGGGTGGCACTGTCCGCGGTGCACTAGGCCCTCTTACATCAATCATCATGCCTTTCATCCCAGCACTTTCGAGGCAGAGGCAAGTGAGTTCAAGGCCAGAACTCACTACAGAGCAAGTTCCAGGACAGACAGGGCTACACAGAGAAACCCTGTCTTAATAAAGGAAGGAAGGAAGGAAGGAAGGAAGGAAGGAAGGAAGGAAGGAAGGAAGGAAGGGAGGGAGGGAGGGAGGGAGGGAGGGAGGGAGGGAGGGAGGGAGGAAGGAAGGAAGGAAGGAAGGAAGGAAGGAAGGAAGGAAGGAAGGAAGGAAGGAAGGAAGTAAGGGAGGGAGGGAGAAAATGTACCACAGGCTTGCCCAAAAGCCAATCTGGTGACAGGTATTTTCTTAACTGAAGTCTCCTCTTCCCAAACGACTATAGCTTGTGTTGAGCTGATCGAAAACTCACCAGCACTATGGTGTTACATAGTTGGGGGAAAGTGTCTCTGGGGAGGTCTTCTGAGATGCTATGAATACTGTTATTTGAACAGTAGGTGATCAATCGACTAGCAACAATTTCCAGTACAGGTATGTACAGTATAGCTCTGCAAGAACGCTATTCCAACAAACTAGCTAAGGAGGAAATGACATTTGTCATTGGGAACAACAATGCCACGAGGGCAAAGATCCTCCTTGGTCCTTTCACACTTAGGCCAGAGTTGGCAGAAAGCAGGAACCCACTTAAATTGGGGGGAGGGTGGATAAAAGGGGGGAAAAAAAGGAAAGGGGCAGAGAGGGAAACCAACTTTTCTGAGTCCTGTGAGGTTACTCGGTGAGACACAAGGTCTCACTGTGTTGCTCTGGCTAGCCTAGAACTCGCTTCTGTAGACCAGGCTGGCCCGGAACTCCAAGAGTTCCGCCTGCCTCTGCTTCCCGGCGCCACCACGCGGGGCTACTTCCCCCTTAAACTGTGAGTGCCGCTCCACCTGCAACTTTGTCAGAAGCCACATGCAGGTAGCAGGCGCATCCTGACTGGAGCCAGGCCGCCGAGTCCCAGGGTGCTCCCTTTCCCTGCAGAAGGACCCTCGGGACTCCCGCCCCACAAGGCGGCAGCGACAGAACCACCGGGACCGCTCCGGCCAGGCCGCGTCACCACTGCAGGACAGCCGCATGCCGAGGGCCGGGGGCAAGGCGAGGCCGTGCGACAACCCCGAGTCGTCGGCTCGCGCCCGCTGCGGAACCTCCCCACGTCTCCACACCGCTGCAACCCCGGCCACTTACCAGCCACCGGCCCCGGGAATTGGCGCCCCACAGACCCAGCGAAAGCGCCTGCGCACTCATCGCCCACGGGGCAAGCGCGCCTCCGTCGCCGCTCACGGGAGCGAGCCCGTAAGGCGAGGGGCGGGGCTGGGGGCGGGGCTCCGCGGGCGGGGCGGGGCGGGGCGGGGCTGGCGCCTTTCGGGAGTCGGTGTCCAAGCCCTGGAACCTGAGAAGTTTGGCGACCGGGGTTAGGGCAGGGGCAGGTGGAAAGCCCCTAGCTCCTCTTTCCCGGGATCGCGGCCAAGATCCGAGCGGCTGCTTAGCCCAAGGATTCCTGTGAGGGGCGGCTCCTGCCCGCCTCGCAGTGGCGAGCCCTTGGCCAGTCCTCTTCGCAGGCGGCAGGTCTTCCTCCTGGGCTAGTGCCCTCCAGCAGCCACCAAGCCAGCCTACTTTCTTGGAGCTAGTCAGGCCGGGAAGTCGCTTCTAGTGGGAAGCCGTTTCTAGAGCCACTGGGTTGAGCCTGTGTGCAGCACTAGCTTGAGATGACTATCTCGGTCATAGGGAGACTGAGGCAAGAGGATTAGGAGTTAGAGCTCAGCCTGAGCTACATAGCAAGATCCTGTCCCCGACACGGCAAAGAAAAAACAAAACAAAACAAAAAAAAACTCCATCCCAGAATCCCAGAATAGACACTGCATGCCCCATCAGGCAACTTGAATCGCCTGTGCCCACCTTTGCCAAAAATAATATTCCCTGGCTTCCCTCACACCCTGCTTCAGAATTGTGCCATTCTGAAGACACAACTTCGATATAAGTAAAAACGACTATTTGGCTATTGCCAGGAAAGACTACTTTGTGTGGTGTGTGTGTGTGTGTGTGTGTGTGTGTGTGTGTGTGTGTGTGTGTGTGCAGGTAGGTGTATCGAAAATTCTAATTGATCTTAAAAACCCAGAGTCAAATATAGGGTTGAAAGCTGAAAGATCAGAGAAGCAGAGAAGCCAGCCACTAGAGTTCTTACCTCTCCAAATGCTCAGACTGAATAGGCAAGATCCTATCTCTATGAATCCTTGAACTTGATTCTCTGAACCATATCATTCCCATCCTCCCTCCTCCACCTTTGTCCTCCACCTCCCTAGTACTGTGATCAAAAGTGTGAACTTTGGTTCTCTTTTAGACTGGTTCAATCTTGTGTAGCCCAGGGTGGCCTTGAACACAGAGATCCTTCTCCCACCACTCCCTGACCTCTATGGCTAACAAGTGGCTTAGCTCTGTACTCTGATCTTCAGGTAAGCTGTATTTGTTAGATCACAAACAAAATATCACCACATATGTGTACCTGTGTGTATTTGTGGGGGCCAAAGGTAGATGCTAGTGTCTTCCTCTATCCATCTCTACCTTCTTTTTTTTTATCTGGAGCTCACCTGTTTGACTCCAAGTATGTCTCTGCTTGTCTTTGCAACTGGCTAACCCCTGAAGTTGAAGACCACTCTTGGCTGCAGGAGATCCTGTCTCAAGAAAAAAATTACCATTTAAACATGACAAGCTATAACCAAATCCCTGCTCTCACAAAATCTAATTTTCTTTGAAAAGGATTTCCCATGCGAGGGGGTGGGAGGGAGATAGAAAGCAGTAGAAGGAAGTGCATACTGTCACATTAGTGGCATACACATTACAGACCACAGAGTTAAGACAAGACTTGAGCTCCATGTAAACTATCAACTGTCAGAAATGCTTCTTCCTAGATGAGCCACTTCGGCTTTGAAAGAAAAAATGGACACAGTTAGATAAAGCCAAGAGCATGGGTGTCTGAATCTAGACCAAGGAAATGGTTGACACCGAAATCATGGCAGCTAAAAAGAGTGCAGAACATTTCTCCCCGCTTTCATGGTGGCTAAGGAAAAAGAAAAGGTGGAGGAACGCTGAGCTGCAGGCTATGGTGTTGAAATCATTGGGTGATCAGTAAGCATCCATTAAGTGACTTTTAGCAGGGAGTCAAGTGTACACAGTGGTAGGCTAGAGGACATTTAAACTAGTGATAATGGGTTAGATGAGTCAGAGGGAAAGGCAGAGGTCTTACGGTAGCTCATGGCTAGACAAGAGTGAGAACTGGAAAGGGTCAATGCACGAGAGAATGTGTGCAGGTCTTCTTAACACACTAGGTGTGCAGGAATGAAGTGGAAAGGAAGAAAACTGTGGGATGGCTCCCAAGGTTTTGTGCTGGGTAGCTTGGAGTTGCCTTGGAGGGAGATGCTATGCTGCAATGAATGTGATGTGACATCAACACAATGAAATAGTAATACTTGGGTGCCAGTTGTGAATCAGAACCTGGCAAAGAAGCTGGAGCTAAAGATAGATGAAATGTTTTCATTTGCTGAAGAATGAGGGAGCTAATGGAGGGGGAAAGCAGGCAGCTGTACTTAAGTGGCTGTATGTTTAACCCACAAGGAGGAAGCTGAGGAAGTATGTAGCTTGCTTACACATGCTGTGCAAAGCCCAGCTTGTCCTCAGCATGTCTGCACATCCAGCTCTCCCCCAAACCATATCTGCTCCTTGCAGCCACCATCTCCCCACTCAGGGATGTAGCTGTTGACTAAAGGCTCCCTAACTTGTCTGTTCCTTGTTATCAGGTCCTTGGGATAGCTCAGTATCAATCAATAGGTCCCATCTCAAATTGGCACCCAGACACAGGCCTCCATGCAGAAAAGGTAACAAAATAAACATGTTGTCTTCTGCTGACTCATGCCAAAAGCATCAGAGTGTCACATAGGACTGCCAGACTCTCATTAGGGCCATATGGTTTACCTTTTGGTTGAGGTTTCTACCTCCCCTTCCCATGCCAGGAGCTATATAGCTCTGTGCAGCTGATTCCTGTTCAGTTGACCTTTTGTTTCCTTTCACACTATTCAACTATTTCATCACACACTTTGTGGGGTACATGTGAATGTGTGTGTGTATGAGGGGATAAAGTGTGTGTGTGTATATATATATATATATATGTATATATATATATATGGTGTGTGTATATGTGATATGTGTTTGGTGTGTGTATGTTTGGGATGTGTGTGTGTGTGTGTGTGTGTGTGTGGTGAGTGTGTGTTAAATGTGAAGGTAAATGGGGGATGAGTATGTATGAATGTGTGGCATAGGAGTGGTGAGTGTGTGTATGTGTGTGTGTGTGTGTGTGTGTGTGTATGTGTGTGTGTGTGTGTGCCCTTAAGAGGCCAAAGGGAGAAAGAAGTTGCTCTAATACATTATCTAAGTGATTATTACTGGTTAGTTGGTCAAATTTCAGAATTTTGTTTATCTTTTTTGCTCCTGTGTTTATATGTTTGCCTTTTCATATATTCTTATTATTTTTAAATCATTTTCACGTGTAATAACTGAAAACAATAAAAGAATCCTTTCAACATGTGAATGAATAAATTTTGTTATACTCAGAATACTATTAGCAAAATAAGTCAGTAACACACACAAATCTAGGTTAAGGTCACAATAATTATTTCTGGTGAAAGGTGCCACACAAAAAAAGAGGTATTGTAAAAATTCATTAACATTTCTAGAAATGATATCACTTTATGGTGACAAAGATGAGCACTGTCCTGGGCTATGGAGAGACAATGGGAAGGGTGAAGAAGATCCTGTCAGTGAGCACAAGGAAACAGTTGTGAGCAACCTGTGTGTATGTTTTTAGATAAGAGCTTTGGGGAATCTGCTGATAGCAGTTTTATCAAACTGTAGTTTGATAAACTATCTACAGTTCATTCTATGCCAATTATATTTTAATGGAGCCATTAAAAAACTCAGACGCAGGAAAAGTCTAGACCAGCATAGTATCTCCTAGACAGTCTCATATGTCTCTGCAAGTCTCTTTCATCAGAAAGCCACTTAGGTAAGGTTGCTTCTTCCATACTGAGCTAAGGGCATGAAGAGGAAACACAATCAGTAGCTGATTAAAAATCACCAGGCTTTTATGTACATATCTTCTTGAGAGGGGGATGTTGAGGCAATAATGAGGGGAAGGAGAGTGTCTGCGTAAAACAGGGGCAGCCTGCCAGGTCCAGTGATGGAGAATACCAACCCAGAGCTAGTCAGCCTGGTGAGCAGCCAATGGCGGGGTGGGGGGTGGGGGGTGTGTGTGTAAGTAGTCTACTGTCCTCACACCTTGTACAGCATTCTTGCTGTATCTAAATAGCAAATTTGTAGAACAATGGGGATAACTGAAATGGCACTGGCTGTCCCCTTCTGTCCATCTATGAAGTTGCATGCTCTCTCTCACCTTGAGGCTTTGAGTGGGTATGCCAAGCCCAGTTCCCTCTGTTCAATGGAGCTGCAGATCTCATAAACACCAGTGTGCTGGGAGTGCAACAGGAAAAATGATGAGGTGCATTCCAAGAGCCAGACAGTCTAGCAGTGATTTTGAAAGGAGAGGTTGTGACCATAGCAACGTGCAAAGCACCTGGGCTTGTGACAGGTATGCCAAAGGCAAACCAAGATGACTTCATGCCTCTAAGTCCTGATTACCTTGTGCTGCCACTAGGAGGCTGGGTATTGGGAGAGGTTATGTGGACAGCTGTTGCTGAAGCTTCTGGGCCCTCACAAAGAGCTATCTTTCCACTGCTTATTAAGGACCCCAGACGAAAGCTGAGGGGTAGATCTAGTATGAAAAGTGTGATGGCCACTTTCAGTTGGTCCCAAAATTTACTGCACGTGGTAGAAGCGATACGGTCATGGGTGGTAGGTTCCCAAAATCAAGAAGTATGTTGCTGTCATTTGAAACAAGAGGAGAGAGGAAGACAATGATTGGTATCCATATCCTTGAGTTCAGTGGCAGGATGTGATAATGAATTGTGCAAGTTCTGCCTACTACCATAGGTGGGAGGACAGGATGCAGTTCAGGATGGACCCGAGTTGAGGAACACCCCAGAGAAAGGTGCTCTTTTGCTTTCCATCAAAAACTACAACTATAGGGACAGAGAGATGGTTGAGCATGGAAGGCACTGCCGTCAAGCCTGACTACCATTCCTTGGGGCCCACTTGGTGGAAGGAAAGACTTGACTCCTCAAAGCCATTCTCTGAGCTCTGTGTGTGTGAATGCACAAACATACACACAATCAATCAATGAAACTTAAAGGAGCATGTCATAGCATGCATGCACACATACACACACACACAAGTACACACACACACACACACACACACGCATGCACATTCATGAATGTAAAAGTAAAATTTTAAAGATGTTATTTGATTATCATTAACTCAGATTTTACTTCCCCAAATTGCATTTAGTCAGTGTTGTGTCACACTAGCAGAAAGCAAACTAGAACATTTATTCATTTTTTTCTCTCCTTATTTTTTAATCACAACTTTGCCTGGTTTTCAGGGCCCCTGTGACTTAAGTCTTCTGAGAGACAGGCTGATCCGATAGTATACCTTCACCATTCTTTCTCTCCCACGTCCACCATCATCCAAAACCCACCATCCCTACAATTGTTTTTGCCCCTATAGTTCTACTGTCTTCTAAAATATTTTTATCATACTTAGTATGTGGGGCAGGGTGGGGACAAACATGTCGGAGCCAGTTCACCATAGGAGTCCCAGAGACTGAACTCAAGTTATCAACCTTGGCAGTGAGTAAATGCCTTTACTCATTGAGCAAATCTTGCCAGCCACAAACTGCCTTCTAAATACTCATATCTATATCCACAGATTAATGCTGCTCTCAGCCTTTGTCAGAGACACTTTTATTGAGGCTGCTGGTGGTTAATACAGTGCGAGACCTATAACTGGTCAAAATGCCAACAATAAATGATGGTGGCGTGCTTGGCCCTAAATGGGGCATCTATATCAGTCCCCAAAGCTCAGGGAACATTATGAAAGAGAGGGCACAAAATATGTCAGAACTGGAGGATGGGGAGGTGTGTCGCAAAAAGATGCCTTCTGGACACGGCACAGCTGTTGCACTATGAGTCACTGCAGCTGTGGTCACCTTCGCAAGACTGAGCATGTCAGACATTTCATCATAAAAAGTGGGGGGTCCCATGCAGGCTCCCTGGTTGTCCATTCAACATCTGTGAGGCCCTTGACCCCTCGGGTAACCTTGCCCAGCCTTAATACATGGGGAGGTACTTAGACTTACTGCAACTTGAATATGTTTCACTGATACTCATGGGAGACCTGTCCCTTCCTGGATGGAGACAGAAGAGGAGAGGGTTGGGGAGGGGGGGCTTCAGTGATGTGTCCAATGATAATGTTGTCTAGAAAATAACCCCCACCTATGCCTGTGCAACCAATCCCAATGAAACTCAGTGGGCCACATACACGGAGATGCGAAGATAGGAGGGTTGCTTAGGAGAAGAGGAGTTTAAGCAAGAGAGTGAGGGGGATGAGAAAGGGTAATCAGGAGTACACATGATTAATATCCTTTATATGAATGTATAAAACTGTTAAGGAATTTTTTAATTTTTTATATTATGTTTTCTAAGCTATAGGGCAATCTCAAACTAAATTCCATGTGGTACAGAGATTCAGCCAACTCTTATTACAGAAAATCCAAAGCTTTTTCTCCGACTAGTAGATAAAGAATGGAAAGTCTTGTAGCCCCCTCATATCCAGGGACCACACCCTTCATCAGCGTGGGCTTCACAACAGAAGATTGACTAGTTGTGGTCCTGCTTCCCCCAAAATGCTCTGGATCACAGCTCTCTGGGGGAAGTTGTGACTTGGGAACTGGCACTGGAGACTGGAGGATCAAGATTAAGCATGGTGACTGGAAGTCTTTCCCCACCAGGGTATGCCAGCAAGCAGAGCATGCAGGAGAAAAGGCATGATTATACCTGTGACTACCTAGGAGAGTCAGGTACCATATATATGACTTATAAAGGTCCTGAATCTTGCAAACTGGTGCCCTATGTGCAAACCCATTGCCAGGAATGCTTTTCCTTTCTAAATAAAACATATCTTGGGGCCAGCGATGGCTCAGCCGGTTAAGGCACTTACCACCAAGCCTAAGAACCCAAGTTTCATCACCAGAATCCATATGATGGGAGAGTTCCAACTCCTGCAAGTTGTCCTCTGACCTCATGTATACATGCACATGCGCTCGGGGCGCGCGCACACACACACACACACACACACACACACACACACACACACACACACACAGAGGCACTAAATAAATTATAACTGTTCGAAAAGGATAAACTTTCTATTTCTAACTGTATGAACCATATGCCCCTCATCCATCCAGTTCTTGGCCCTGTGATGTGAGAACCTGGAAAACATCAGTAGATGCCCTCCAAACTCAGATTTATACCTGTGGCAGGAGCAGACTGATGGCCCTGTGGCAAATGTGAACTAAGAGAGGAGAGAGGAGCCAGGGTCTTCATACTTCCTTCAACACATCACCATTAGTCTGTTTTCCTCTAGGTCCCATCACCTAAATGTTTCACTGCCTCTGAGTATGAGAGACATTTCACCTTCACATGACAGCAGCTTCTGTACTTAGAAGAACAGGAAACTCGGGGCTGGCAAGCAGGCAGAGCCAGTCAAAGCACTTGCCCCATAAACCTGGTGGACTTCGTTTAATCACTGGATCCTGTAGAAAGCTTTCTTGAACCACCAGCCCTCAAGTCATGACACAGAGACTTATTATTAGCTATGAATGCTTGGCCTTAGTTTAGGCTTAGACCACTGGCTCTTATAACTTAAATCATCTTGTTTCTTTCCACCTACATTTTGTCTCGGGGCCTTTTACCTTTCTTTTATTCTGTATGTCCTACTTTCCTGCTTCCTCTGTATCTGCATGACAGCTGCCTGGTTGACTGTCTCAGGCATCTCCCTCTCTTTATCAATCATTCTCTAGAGCCTAGATTCCTTCTCCTATTTATTGTCTCCGCCCTGATATCAACCCTGCCTATCCCTCTACTGCCTAGCTATTGGCTGTTCGGCTTTTTATTAGACCATTCAGGTGCCTTAGCCAGGCAAGGTAAAACAAACACAAAATGTCTTTACATAATTAAACAAATGCAGCATAAACAAATGTAACACATCTTTACATACTTAAACAATTATTCTGCAACACATCTTTACAATATGTTGTAACTTGTGTTACAAGTTAAACAAATATTCTATTCCACAACAGGATCCCACATAATGGTGAAACGAGACAGAGTTCCAGGTTTACAGTGGTATACCACAAGCCTAGCTCCAAGTTCCAGAATCTTAAGGAAATGTATTTCTATTATTTATAAACTTTGGGCCTGTGATATATTGTTACCTAAAACCATAACTAGTACATATCTTATTGGGATTATTTTTAAATTATTTATTTTTATTTTGTGGGTATTGGGGTTTTATGTCTTCGTACATCTGTTGGAGTATTGAATCCCCTAGAACTGGAGTCACAGACAGTTGTGAGACATGTGGTGGCTGGGAATTGAACTTGGGTCCTCTAAAAAAGCAGCCAGTGCTCTTAATTGCTGAGCCGTCTCTCTAGCTGAGGAACCAGCATAGGACCAAACCAGGCCCCCTGAACATGGGTATCAGTTGGGAGGCCAGGGCAGTCTAGGGGACCTCTGGCAATAAAAACCAGTATTTATCCCTAGTGCATGGACATTGGGAATCCATTCCCTATGGAGGGATACTCTCTCAGCCTAGACACATGGGGGAGGGCCTAGGCCCTGCCACAAATGATGTGTCAGACTTTGATGATTCCCCCATAGAAGGCCTCATCCTCCCTGGGGAGTGGATGAAGGGTTGGGATGAGGGGTTGGTGGGGGGCATGGAAGTATGGGAGGGAGAGGGAACTGGAATAGGTATATAAAATAAGGTTGTTTTTAATTTAAAATTTTAAAATATTCAAAAAAAAAAAAGAGTAGCTTTTAGCCTCTCCTAGGCACTTCCACTCACTAAGAAAACAAACTCTTTACTATACAGACACCAGACATCCTGATTTCTAGTGCAAACCATATGTCTGCTCACAATCCTGCCTTGAAATGGAGTCTCTTTTCCTATCAATAGAGCTTCCTCAGTTGACCTTTTCTTGCCATTGTCCATTCTTCTGAAATTGCCAAGCCTCATCACACCCCTGCCCCCTTTGGGGCGTAAGTCACCTAAATAGTATAGAGTTAGAGTTAGCCACATCCTCAAGTACCATGCATTAACAAACGTCTTTTGTGTATAGTTCACTTGACCTTCAAAGTAGCTTTGAGGGAATGGTAGATGGACATCATTAACTCTTTCTTCAAACAAGAAAACTTGAGACCAATTTTTGCTAAAGTACACTCCACAGGACTCTCACTTTGTGTAGCCGAGTCTACTGGAAACAGGCAAATCTTCCTCTTTTTTTTTGGTACTGGACACTGAATCTGAGACCTCCTGCATTATAGAAACACACTCTACCATTGAGCTATATCCCAGCCCAACTAACTAATGTTCTTAATTTTATTTTGCTTTGGAACTTGGGTTTTTTTTAAATCTAGTTTTGTTTTTTAATTAAGTCAGTCTGTAAATTTCATATCCTTAATACCTTTTTGTAGAACTGAAAGTCAATAAAACTGATTGAAATCCCTGGGGTTCTTGATGTTGTTGTTCAGGGGGTTGGATTAAGGCTTCCATGCATAGAAAAGTGCTTTTATAATTGTTATATCCCTAAGCCCATTCTCACTTTTTTTCTTTTAATTGAATCATTAATTTTGAGGCAGGATCTTACTGTACAGTTCTGGCTGACCTGAAACTCACTCTGTAGACCGGGCTGGCCTTGAATTCACGGACATCCACTGCTTCTGCTTCCTGAGTGCTAGGGTTGAAGGCATGTACCACCCTGCCCAGGTTTTCTTTTCTTTTTCTTTTTTTAAAGTGTCTTGTTATGAGTTCAGGGTGGTCTTGAACTCACTATGTAACTCAGGCAGGCTTTGAACTAATAATCCTCTTTTTCCAAGTAGCTTTGATTACAGGTATATGCTAACATGCCAACATTCCTGGCATACCCATGCTTTTTCCTGCCCCTCAGTCCATGCTGGGACTCCTACCCATATCAAGCATGATAGTCAAGTGCTCTACCATTGAGCTGTACCGTCAACTTCCAGCACCCATGTTTTTTGTAACTTAAAACATAATTTAGTTTCATTTATGTGTCTGTGCCTTGTTTGTCAGTATGTGTACCATGTAAGTTCAGGTGCCCAAAGGAGGCCAGAAGAGGGCATTGGATCCTGTGGAACCAGTTTCAGTGGCTGGGTTTAGCCAGGAATATACTAAAAACTGAACAATTTCAATAAACATTACCTCAGTCTCTACTCAATTCCTATCCAAGTCTCATAAAAGGCCACTAGTTAGGGCCACATGGCAATGAGGTAAACATGTTAGGTCTAGAGAAAAAGGCCATACAACTGTCTTCCCTCCTCTTCCTCACAGAAATGCTAACAGGTGCATCTCCAAGGTCACTACATCCAGTGAAACTGGCAATGAAGATTAACTATCCAAGCCCCACCACTTGCAAACTTGACACCCAATCAAATCACTTTAAATCATAACTTTCCTCCTTGACCTTTAAATTATCATGTTCATCTCACAATGCAAAATTCCATTTAATGCACTTCTAAGAGCTCCCAAAGTCTTAAAAGTTCTAGTACTGCTCAAAAGCCCACAGTTCAATCCTTTCTAAAACTCAACAAAATGTATTAACTGTGAAGTCATATAAAATAAAATAGGAAATCAAGATAAATACTTCCAATATAGAATAGCATAGGGTAAACATGCCCATTCCAGAAGGGAGAGATGGGAGCATACTAAGGAAAGATCAGACTAAAATAAGACCTAAACTCAATGGGGAAAACACATCATGCAGCTCCATGTTCAGCATCTGGGACTCTTGGTGGTACAGCCTGGTTTCTAACAGCCCTGAGTAGCCTTTTCCTTCCAGTTCTGTCTGCAATACATACAGCATCTCTCTTGAGTGAGTGTGCCACTCCACGCCCACAGCTTTTCTAAGTGCAGAGCCCACAGTCCTAGCATCTGACATATCCTAGAGTCTCTATTTCGACACAGGCTTTACCTTCCCAGTCTCATTCAATGAACAAACTCTCATATCTTTTCAGGGAACCTGACCTTGGTCACCTGCACTTACATGGTACCAAACATTGCCTTGCCTCGGCAGCTTTCTCCATAGTACTGTAACTCTTCCATTTTGCATGCCTGAAAAATTAACATCACGCAGATGCCTTGTCAAGTTATGCTGGCAGCTAAAGATGTACCCTTTATGTGCCTTGCTGACTGAACCTGGGAAAACATTATCCTAGATGACTGTTTTTCAGCAGCCTGCTCAGTTCAGTTTCTCTCCTTTCAAAGGAATTTACGTTTTTACAAGCTAGGGTCTTCAGTGAGTAGAGTCTTGCCCTCGTGGCAATATGCAGTGCTCTTCCTTAATTTTAAATATATTTAACAATTATAGATGTTGAATTTTGCCTCACTCAGTTTGTTGGAGCATGAGCAAATTTGGTCAAGTTCACTGCCAAACTAGAACATGCTATCTAATCCATTTAGTATAAGCCCTTGCTCCCTTCTGAAACCTTATGAGCCCATCATCCACTATGTTTTTTCTTGGCATCCTGGTCTTCTGAGCTAAAATCAGAATGGTCTGCTAAATTCTGTGTATAACATTCTAGGACTTCGGCAGTTCCAAATTTCAAATGTTTCAATATTCCTCTCACAAATAAAGAACCTCACGGTCAGCTTCATTACAGTAATGACACCACTCTATGCCATCAATTTATAGTACTGGTTGCTGCGTTATTGCTGTGACAATATAGCTGACAAAAGTCACCTAAGGAAGGTTTTATTCTGGTGCATGATTTGAGGGTACAGCCCACCCTGGTGGGGAAAGCATGGCAGTAAAAGTACTTGCAGATGGGTGACAGTAGGAGATGGCTCACATGTCTGCAGGTGACAGGAGGAGATTGCTCACATCTCTGCAGATGTAAAAGCCCAGAAGCAAAAGGTAGATGGGATAATTTGAATAAAGAAAAGCTGGCTAGAAATAAGCCAAGCTAACGCTGGGCATTTGTTTAAAAATTAGTCTCCATGTGTAGTTTGCTGCTTGGTGGGCTCCCCAAAAAGCCAAAGAGTAAAAGGAATCAACTATAGGGTATTGTGTTGCCTAGGTTAGCTGAAAAACTCTCTATGAAGCCAAGGCTTGTCTTGCACTCCCGATCCTCCTTCTTCCACCTGGAAAGTGTGGGTATTACAGGTATGCACTACCATGCCTGGCTGAGGGCAATGTTTCTCAGCCTGGAAAAAAAAAATGAGTTAAGGGGTAAAGATGTTAAAGAAGTTTGATATCAATATGAATTCAGGATATCCTTTATTAAATTTGAAAGGACAAAATCAAGAAAGACAGGAAGGGAGGGAGGAAGACAGGGAAAGAGGAGGAGAAAATATACCAAGATGCCTATACCAACATACCAGCTGTTTCCACAGACAAATAGTATTAATAACTGCTTGTCCAAGGTCCCATAATTCCAGCTACTTATGAAGCTGAATCAAGATCATCTTGAGCCATGTAATAAAAAATTAAATACAAAGTAAAAAGAGAATAGGCTGTGGTGACACACATTTTTAACCCTAACATTCTGGAGACAAAGGCAGTTGGATCTTTATGAATTCCAGGCGAGTCTGGTCTACTTAGTGAGCTCCAGTGGAGCCAAGGCTACATATAAGACCTTGACTCAAAAAAAAAAAAAAAATAGTAAAAAGGGGCTGGGGCTCTGTAGAAGTCAGTAGTAGGGTACTTGCCTAGCACCTAGGTCCAATCCCCAGTACTAAAAGATGAAACATGTATAGAATAATAACAAAACCAAGACCAACCCAAGGTTGGTCAGCTTGTAGGCTATAGTCTTACAAAACCATTTCCTACTAAAAGGATCTAGGGCTCCTTAGAGAAATACCTGACTACAGATCTGGAGGTGAAAGAAACCAAAAATAAACTCAGAACATCTTGTTCTACAACAACAACAAAAAATATGGTTCAAGCAAATACTCATAGTATTTTGTCAAAGGTCTTGGTAGAGTGGTAGAGTGTTTGCCTTATATGTGTCAAGTTCTGGATTCCTTACCATTGGGGTAAAATGAAGGACTTGAGTCAACTTTAAGATACTGTTTCTGGCTGTTAAGATGAGCACAAGAGCTACAATGGCTCCAGACTAGCAGACAAGTATAGCACATTCTTTATGATCGCCTGAGCTGTAGAGATAGGTTGGTGGTTAGGAGTTCTCTGCCTCCATGAGTACCTGCACTCATATGAACATACACACAGACAGACAGACAGTTGATTTTAAAAATTAAAAAAAAGACAAAAAAATGCAGGCAGTATTGGTGCATACCTCTAATCCTAGCACTCAGGAGGCAGAGGCAGGTGGATCTCTGTGAATTTGAGGCCAGCCTGGTCTACAGATCGAATTCCAGAACAGTCAAGGCTATTATACAGTGAAATCCTGTCTTGAGCAGGAGTAAAGGGTGGGAATTAAGAGAAAAACTGAATACCTATGGAGGAAGAAAACAAACTCATTTTGAAACCTGGTAAATAACAGAATGAAGCAGTTATTTTATCTTATCTAAATGATCACACTGGGTTGGAAATAATGTATCAACCTAAATTAAAAAATAAGTCAGGCAAGTATTTTGTAGGAGATAATGATACTTTTATGGGAATAGCAGAGCACTGCCATAATTCATAGTAAGTTATGGGAATATGCAAAGAGGTGAAAACAAGGGGAATATGTTAAAGATAAAAGTGAGGAGGCTTAGGGATGGGAAAATGGCTCAGTTGGTAAGAGCATCGGCTCTGCTCTCAAAGAGGACCAGGGTTCAGTTTCCATCATCCACAGGAAAGTTCACAACTGTCTTTTAACCACAGTTCCAGGGGCTCCAAGCATGTAGACCCCACAAGCACTGGGCATGCACATACATACACAAAGGCAAAACACTAGCATAAATATTTCTACGAGAATTGGGGGTTGGAGGGATGGCTCAGTGGTTAAGGGCACTTGTTGCTCTCCTTGAGGACCTGGGTTCATTTCCAGCACCCACTTGGTGGCCTAACAACCATCTGTAATTCCAAGTCCAGGAGATCTGACATCCTCTTCTGAATTTCAAAAGCATGAGGCACACATGTGGTACACATAGGTACATACAGCAAGCAATACACATAAAGTAAACATATAGTTATGAAAAACCAAGGAGCATTGTATCAGATGCTTTGAAATGATAACCCTTGACCATAATAACCGGCAGCAAGAATGATGTCAGTCTGACCCTGGGGAGTTTCTGGGCAAGGGTCCTTGTGGAACTTTTTGTGGGCCAGTGGGATGGCTCAGTGAAGTTAAGGTGCTTGCTGCCTAGGCTGATAACCTGAATATTTGATCTGCAAGACCCATTTGGTAGAAGGAGAGATGGGTTCCCACTGGTTGTCCAGGGTTAGGTCTCCACATATATCCTACGGTGTGCCCCACCCCCAGGCACAAATAAGAAAATAAATATTTAAAAAAATCTTTTGGAAAGGTGTGGTGACCTCTGGTGTGCTCATGGCTCTGGAAAACTTTCTTCTTAAGTTTTTGACAAAGCAATCACAGGTCAATACCCTTTTCGTAAAGTTTAACACAAAAAAACTGCCATGTTGATCTGGTAGCTTTCACACTTCTTTCATAACTAAGCTAACCACTCCTCAAATCTTCCCTCTTTCATCTTCCTTCTTTCCCTCCCCACTTTGTCCCTCTTCCTTTTTCTCACCTACACACACATTGATGCACGTGCATACACACAGGGTCACCCTTTTTCCATGCCAGTGAAAGAAATTTCTCCAGGAAGTACTGAAGGTAATTTTATATTTGCATAAACCTAAAGTCAACCTGAAACTGAATTTTTATCTAGTATGGGTATAAAGTGATTTTGATTTCTTTATTGTTGAATGAACCTATAAAGTTAATCTATAATTTTTATGGGTATACATATTTATTCAACAAATATTTCTTGATGAAATGTCCTACCTAAGTATACAGACAGTCCAAGGCCAGGTGGTGGTGGCACAGGCCTTTAGTCCCAGCATTACTGAGGCAGAGACAGGTGGATCTCTGTGAGTTCGAGGCCAGTCTGGTCTATAGAGTGAGTTCCAAAGCTACAGAGAAACCCTGTCTCAAAAATCCAAACCAAAAATAAAATAAGTATACTCTTCAAAATATTTACATCCAAGAAGAACATAATAATTATTCTTTTTATTGTCAACTTCTGATACAGTTGTAATTATTCTCTTATAGTAGCACACACTTCAAATGTATCCATGTATATAATCACACATGCAAGAATGAGGTTGAAGGGATGTATTGGTGGTTAAAAGCAGGAACTACTCTTGCAGAGGACTCAAGTCCCATCCAAGCACCCATGTCAGGTGCCTCACAACCACTTGGGAACTCGAGCTCTGGGGAATCCGATACCCTCTTATGGCCTCCAAGGGCACTTGTACTCAGGTGCACATACCTACACACAAATAACTTAAAGATTAAAAAAAAAATCTTTAAAAACAGAATAATAATATGAATCATACAAGAAACAATGTATGACCATAATGTAAGAATGATACTGAGGACATCCATTTTCAATTAATATTCATTCATTTATATTTCAAAATATGTAAAAAGATAGAACAAATAAAAACAAGAACTCCAGATATAATTTGATATAAAAATGCAAGTTTAATAAAATCTTAAAAGTTTTCTACTTTTTTCTATTTTTGAGGGCAGAATCTCACTACATAACCCCTGGAGGGGTGGAACTCACCATGTAGACCAGGCTGGCCTTGAACTCACAGAAATCTGCTTTCTTCTGCCTCTTGAGTGCTGGGATTAAAGGCGTGGGCAACCATGTCCAGCCTACATGTCTGGCCTATTACTCTGCTTTTTTAAGTTCTTTAGAAATACGAGATGATGCTTATATCTTTACAAAGAGGAAGAGCTCTTTAAAATGGAAATATAATATATTCACTGGTTCATGGACCACCAAACCTCCAAGGAGTATCGCAAACCTGCACCTCTCCCTCTTAGCTCAGGACATTGAATTTAAATATGTGATATGCAACTCAGCCCAAGATATTTTTGGAATACTATACACATCTATAATTTCTAAGTCCAGGGTTGGGCCAGTGTTCGGATGGGTGTGTAAAGACAATGTAATAACACAGATGCTGTTTTATGACTTCAGCTCCAAAATCTTTCACAACTGAGTGAATTGTCACACTCTATTATGTGACACACAGATCCAGATCCACTGGCTTACAGCTGTCGTGGTACTTGTCTAAAATTGTCTTTGAAAATGAAAATTTGGGGCTACATATAAAGGAGGCAACCTGTCAGTAAGAACTATTCAACCCAAAACCTCCCTGAAGGAGATGGCAAGAACTCCATTTTAAAAAGCATTTAAATCAAGAGGGTGGAAGGTTCCAACTTGTAAAAATGTTATGGTAAATACAATGGGATTTAAAGTTAGGGTTTTTACATTTTACATTTATTTATTTACTGTGCATGTATCTGTAGACATACCACAGCATATGCATGAAGGTCAGAGGACACCTGACAGGCATTCTGTAGAGTCAGTTTTCCCCTTCTAGCATGAGAAGTCTGGGGATCAAACTCAGGTCATCAACATTGGCAGCCAGTTCTCTTACCTGATAAGCCCACCACTAGCACATAAAGTCAGAAACTGAAAGGAAATTTTATTTATAGGAAGAGTCTGGGACCAGTGAGATGACTTAGCAGCCACACAAGACTAAGGACCTGAGTTCAAGCCCCTGCATTGCCCTGCATACTTTGAGTGGATTGCCAGCATGGGGCCACAGAGTGCTGAATCTTAGTCATAAAAAGAAGCCTAGGCAAGAAAGGGGGTCTGTTGTTCTTCAAAACAGAAGCCCATGAGATGCAATTCATGCAATTCAAAACAACACAGTCACTCATAAAATGAGATCCCATTTAGACCAAAGAAAGCAACAATAGCTGGTTAAAGCTCCATCCCACATCGACACAATTTATTCTCAGGATTTGGGGACTGTGACAGGAGTTGATGGGCCAGTGCTCCAAGGACCTCTACAGAACCCTGCTTTTCATGAAATGCACCAAAGCTGGCAGCTAGTTACACTAAACATAATTGGAGCCTAACATGGTAACATACCCTGTAATCCCAGCATTTGGGAGGCCAAGGCACAGACAGGACCACCTCAACATCAAGGTCAACCTGAGCTATGTGGTGAGTTCTTGGCTAGTCTGGATAACAGAGAGCGATCCTGTATCAAACAAGTGAGTGGTTTGCTGGCAAACCCTGGACTGAATGAAATGCTTCTCAAAAGGGTTTTCCCCAGAATTGTGAGGGGGGTGGGGAAAGCCTTTCTGGAATGTACCCCTACCATCTTTCTCTTTCCTTCCTCTCTCCCTCCTTTTCTTGAGGGAGTGGGGGTGGTACTATTAAACAAAATCTGGCACATTGTGCCTCTTGCTTCTGCTTCTGAGTGCAGAGACTACAGGCATGCACTACCACACTGGAACTCCTTTTCTAAATTTTGCTTCCTACCTTTTGTAAAATCTTCAGTTCCTTTAAACTATTTCCAGATTGAGGTTTAATTACATTCTAGATTGCTTTTCTCTGGTCCTTCTTCTGTTGGAATTCATCACACACACACACACACACACACACACACACACACACACACACACACACACATTTTCTTTGAACCTTACGAACTAAAATATCCAAAGTAAATTTGTGGAATCCCTGTGTTTTTAGTAAAGTTCCCCACTTTTTTTTTTTTTTTTTTTTTTGGCACGTTTATCTTACTTTGAATTAATAAAGTTTTGGTAGTTCTTTAAATGGATTAAATGCCATACTTTAAATAGAAAGAGAAGGCTCTACCTAAGTGACCTATTTTTCATCTGTGGCTTGGAAAAAGGCAAGATTAGCATGGATATTGCATTTTCAAGGACCTCACCACTATTAAATAGACTGTTAAGTGCATTTTATGGCTGAAGAGTCTGTTCCCAGTTCAGTCTCCAAGACATGTTAAGTTCATCTCCACCTGCTACATTGAACATTCACTGACTAAAACCCTTTCTGCAGTGGAATATCTATGCTCTGTATCTTTTAAGTACATAACTCTAAATATTTTAGGATGAGTAAATGTAACTCCATAAAAGTTCAGAGAACGTGTTGTCCCTCCAGAAAGACTCACTGTTGGCATCCCTCAGAGATGTACAACCTTTGCTTCATTAGCTCCCGTGTCTTAAGTGCCAGGCACCAGAAAAACAACACAGTCACTCATAAAATGAGATCCCATTTAGACCAAAGAAAGCAACAATAGCTGGTTAAAGCTCCATCCCACATCGACACAATTTATTCTCAGGATTTGGGGACTGTGACAGGAGTTGATGGGCCAGTGCTCCAAACAGAGCAGAGTTGATATTGTACCTTGTAATCTAATAAAAAAAAAATGGGTTGACTGATTTTATTTAAAAGAAAAAAGAAAAGAAAAATAAAACAAAACAAGCTGGACTTGGTGGCAGATGCAATTTTGGGTCCTGGGAGATGGAGGCAAAAACATCCATGCAAGTTTAAAGCCAACCAGGACTGCATAGTGAGACCCTTTCTCAAAAAAAAAAAAAAAAAAAAAAAAATGCAGAGCAAAACAAAAGTGAATAAACATAATCCTAGTTTTATGTGTCACCTTGACAAACTAGAGTCACCAGAAGGGAAGGAGCTTCGATTAAGGAAATGCCTCCTTGAGCTCGAACTGTAAGACATTTTCTCAGTTAGTGATCAGAGGCGGAGGGTCCAGCCTATGGTGAGTGGTGCCATCCCTGGGATGATGGTCCTGGGTTCTATAAGAAAGCTGGCTAAGCAAGCAATAATGAGCAAGCCAGTAAACGACAACCCTCCATGGTTTGGGCATCAGCTGTGACCTCCATGTTCCTACCCTGCTTGAGATTTTGTCCTGACTTCCCTCAATGATGAACAGCAATTCTGAAGGGTAAGCCTAATAATAGCTCTTTCCTCCCCAATTTGCTTTTTGATCATGGTGTTTCATTTTAGCGATAGAAATCCTAACTAAAACAACCTTCAAAACTAAGACACAAGCAACCACCCAAAGTATCATCCATCTAAACCTTCGTGGCTTTCTTTGCTTGCTTAAAATCGGGTCTCATTTTTTAGCTCAAACTGAATTTAACCTCCATTTGTAATCCAAGCTGATTTCAAACTTACCACAATCCTCCTGCTTCAGCATCCCCAAACCCTCACTAGTATGGGTATTACAGGCAAAAACCCGCCAATGTATGGCCCCAGTTTGCCTTTTTATTTAGGTAGTTTTGAACACACACAAAAAAAACCATCAATAGATAAATACAAAAGTAAAAAGTAATGATGCTTGCTAAATTAAACATTTTGCTGTTCCCTCCCCATCACAGAAGTAACTCTTGTTAGACAATTTTCTTAGGGGATTACTTAATTATCTGCTTTTAATCCATTCGGGCATGCCAGGAATTTGGTTTGGTGCCCTTTCTGTCTATGATACCCATACAGAGTAAGAGTGAAAGGGATTCTTCAATTCAGAAAGTCACCAGCAGAAGATATTGACCTTGTCACATTCTCCCTGGGAATAAAGGGTAGGAAAGGAACTACCTAGGTTCATGCATCCTAAACACTCATGTTTTTCAAGTTCTCCCTTTAGTCTTCAGTGATAGACCCTAGTGGTCACTCTAAACACAGGAATGGTCTCTCTCAGGTCTTCCTCCTTTCTGATGAAAAATGATATGATGGTGAGCCTCTGGGGGTGTGTGCTGGGCAGAGGGCAGCCTGTCCAGTCATCATTACTACAGTCTCTTTTATACTCTCATTCTGAAGGTGTTAGAGGTAGGCTAGGAAAATGAGAGTGGACTTCCTGAGATAGCAGCTTCTTGTTCCCATAAAATATTTGGAGGAGAACTTTTGGGAAGGCATGGGGGAAGTTATCAAAACAGAACCTCTAGGGGAAAGGGAAGACACAGGGGCCCTTTACTCAAGCCAGCATTCATTAGAGGACTTCCAGCCTTAACTTCTCCCATCCCAGACATATAAAGCTATTACTTTCCCCTTCTCTGTGGTTTGGTCATCTGACTTTCCTGGTTGTCAATTCCTTATTGTGCCAGGGAACACTAGACAACCATGATATAATCCCCCTAGGCAACCACTGTCACTCCACCACCAACCACTATGTTTCATTTCTTGGGATCTCTCACTGGGGATTTGAGAAGACCTCTACTCAAAGTTGTGCACATCTGTCTAAAAAGAAAAGAGGCAAACTCAGATGTGGCTAGAACCCATCCAGTACTCCAAGGGCACTTTCCAATTGAGGGGGACATCCTGACCATGACTAGCATGGTGGAGCCCAGTCAGTATCCACCTCCGTGGTCTTCTTTTGCTGTGAGATGGAGGACAGTTCTGACTTTGCAAATGTTCTCTCCACACATGCACCTTCCCTTAGCCAAGACTCCCCCCAAGACCTGTGTGTGTGCGCAGAGTCCTCTGTTGGCTTTGCAGGGAGCACTGGGTTCCAGAGATCTCCAGGCTGATAGGGAAGCTGGGAAGAAAATGGCCAGAACATTAGCTGTGGTGCTTCTAGTGGGGTTGTGGGTGGGGCTCAGGGGTAGAGCTCAGGTGTAGGTTTCTCTCTCTCTCTCTCTCTCTCTCTCTCTCTCTCTCTCTCTCTCTCTCTCTCTCTCTCTCTCTCTCTCAGCTTTCTTTTTATTTATTCTTTCTGTCTTTTGAAAGTTCCATAAAAACCCAAAGGCCTTGAATTTTACCCCCCCACCACCACTACCACTTACTGAATTTGCAGCAGCCCAGAGCCAGGTGCTAGATAAACCACTGCTAGTAAAAGCTAGAGGCAAGGACCAACTTGCTCAAGCCAGATGCTGGAGATTGGGATCCACTGTGTCTTAATGCCTGCTATTTTTGCTCAGCATCTCCCAGTCTGTTTTTCTCTACTATTTCCTTCTAGCTGACTGCTTTTGTTTCTACTCCATCATGCTTTTTTTCTTTTTTTCTTTCTTTCTAGTTGCTATGACATACATGCTAAGGAAAAGAGCATTTCATAGCCTCTAGATTATGGAATTATTCATTCCAAGTGCTTATGCTTGAAGTATGTTTTTTTTTTGGTTTGTTTGAATAATGAATCTTATAAAAGTAACAATTCATTAACATTACAAAGTATTAAAGAGTCACATCTCACATGAATAAAAGCAAATAATCTGAACAGGATCTCCCTTCTTTTATGGTCAGTAATGAAAAATAGGATGAAGGCACCCACGCCTATCTCAGTAACCTCTACATAGGATACCCTGGGGAGGAAGACAAAGAAGATCTGAAAAGCGGGCAGAGTAGCAATGGTGTGAATACAGACCCAACAAGTGTATGAAATCTTGCTAGCCAAGTCTAAAAAGACCCATTATCTGTATATAACTTGTTTTTCCTTGGTGACATTAGACTCTGGGCCAAGTCACAAATATGAAGCTTGCATAAGCAAGCCATCTCCCACATAGTTTTCTAACCTGAACTCCAGGTGCCAGATAAGAATGTGGTGGGTGCTAGAGGCAAACCTATAAGGGCCAAGCCTGTCTATCAACTGTGGCTAATAATGGGACTACATTTTTGCAAGCTCAGAAGGAAGTGTAAGAGTCCTAATACCTTTGTCAGGATGGATATTGTAGTAGCATCGTGCCTTGCCAGTGAACATGTATTAATGGCCACACCCTTTTGGGTGTGGTCTCAGGTGCAAACAGGAATGCTTTAAGATAGAGAAGCTTCTGTTGTGCTGTCTCTTGGGTCAAGGGAGCATCGGAAGGGCAGAGATGGCATCTTCTGGAGCATATGAGTCTCTCACGTGGTGCTGGTTTGGGTGGCACAAAAACCTGCAAGAAATGCCCGGACTGTGAGACAACCACCAAGGACAGTGGCAGCTGTCGGGTGGATCCAACCTGAGTCTATGAAATGAGCTATGTGTGCTGTGGAGAACAAAGCCAGGGAAATGAAGCTGTCTGGACCCTTTGGATCCCAGAAGAACATGAGTGAGTCCCAGACATTGGGCACCGAGTTCTGATTATCATTGTGTCCTGGTTGCTCACTCTTGGAATTAGGGAGTGTTCTAATTGTTACTCTGAGATTTTTTTTGAAAAGAAGCAACACTTGGAGCATTTCCTAATTGGACTGGTGGGTGGATTGGTCCTAGAGTGAGGCAGATACATCTTGGCTCCTGCACTTCCCCTAGCATGCCTTTGGCAATTTGTACAATAAGCAAAGGACTTGGAGCCTGCTTGCCTCTGTTTCCAGCTCTGTGACTGATCACTAGATTGTGTGAGACTGAAGTAGAGAAGCACCCATCACATATATGTGCTCAGTGAACTTAGCAAATGGGAGCTTTGGTACCTCTCAGAGCTTGTGTGGTTATCAAACACTAGAGGAAAGTGGGAGATGGCAGGAGATTAAGCTACAGGTGGGTTCAGAATCACTACTTAGTCTCCCCTCTCCATGCCCTAGACCATACTAGCTGCTTCCTGTTGACAGACTGGAAATGTCCATCCACATGCTCTAGGGAATAAGGGTAGAGAAAGGGCAGCTTTGACCCAAGATGTCTCTATCTTCCTCCATCTCACGGTAGAGGGGGCAAAGTCATTCAAAGATTCCTCAAACAAACAAAACACTTGACTTTCCTTGTCAGGAGGCACGGGCAAAATATCCAATGGGATGTTTTCTCGCAGGAATTCAAATGGGCTTTTATTCACAGAATCAACTTCTCAACAGAGCCTAAAACGAACAAACCAACAACAAAGCACAGGCACTACATTTCTCAGGCTGCCTGCTTTCATTTGCAGGCTCATACACACACAAGCTGATTGCAGACACAAGCACTCAAGCCCTTGATCAACCCAAGTCTAGATAGGGCCTCATGTTAGACACTGATGAAGGCAGAGTCTTTGGTCGGTTTGATCATGGCCGCTCATTGCCCCCCACCTACTGACTTAAAAGGCTCTAAGTCTAAAAGAAAAGGTGGTCAATGCCTATTCCTAATCAGTAAGACCCATTTGGACAGTGATAAGGAGGACAGGTGTGTAGCGTGTATGTTTCCGCCAGCCCGCTAGTCTGGGCCCACAGCCGCGCCAGCCCCAAATAACACTCAGAGACTCTGTATTTGATACAATCCTGTTGGCCAATTACCATCATTGTCAATGGGCTAGCTCTGCCTTAATTATTAACCCATTTCTACTTATCTAAGTATTTCCACGTGGTCGTCTTATCCAGGAGGCGCGGCAGGCGTCCTGATTCTTCCCTGGGCTACATCTCGACTCCTCCCTACTGCTTCCTCTTTCCTCCTTGTCTCCTAGCCCCACCTATCTTGCTATCTCATTGGCCACAGAGCTTTGTTAACCAGTATGAGAAACATATTTACAGTATAACATCTCCCATCACAGGTGCTTTGGATCCAGTAACTCATCATTGGAGTTAATAGTCTCCTGCTCAGTACAGACCACTAGCATTTGTTTTTAGAGACACGAATGGCTCCTATGAGTGTGTTCAATTGTCACATGCCATGCCATGTGAGATCACTGAGAAGCTGGCTCTGGAGGCGGAGTTTGGCCCTCCTACTTCAGACCTACGCATGTGTTGCCTTGCGGAGTTCTCCAAAGTGTTCTGTCCTGAATCAGGCTGGGCCTCACTCCGTGACCTGGAAAGAGGGGAACAACAAACAGCCAATGAGTGAAGTCCTGTGACTATTATTCATCTCCAAGCTCTGTCTGTATGTGCTACTCACACTCACTCAAACCCAAAAGCTCAGTTACAGTAAATCACTATGTGCTGTGAGAAGACAGCCCCATGTTTTCCATGAGGTTTTCTTGGGAACCTTCCAGGCCCAGGAGTTTGAGCTCAGGCAGCATTGATTTTTTTTTTTTCTTTTTCTTTTTTTTTCTTTTTTATAGCACTATCACCCAAGCCAAATCACGGCCATGATACCATCTATACTAGCTTGGAAAAGATCATCAAAGCCAGGCTTGTAGATTCTTCAGTTGCTAATGTTACCATATCTCATAAGATGGCTGGATGTTTTTCCAGAATGGGGAAGATAGAACGCTAAAGCAAGTTATAAGGGCCTGAGCAAGGTATAGAAAAACATCAAAGTCCATACATGGATGTCAAACCTCTGCTTAAATCAGTGATTATTGGTTTATTGGTCTATGCTCCATGACAAGGAATAGCTTAAAGAACAAAAACATACGTCTAATAAAAGTTTGTTTGGGTTTCGTTCAAATTTACCTATTACACAGTAGTTAAAATACCAGACCAGTGTAAGTCACCTTATGTTCAATAGCCATTCTTAGAGGGTACACTAATGTGGTCAGAGGGGTTAAAAGGGAGAATATTTCTCCCCCTAGTGCTCCAAGGTCGAGCAAGTCTCAAGAGACTGTGGGACATCTCTCAGAATGTTCTGTAACTGTCGCCTGTTCACTTGTCCAGGGAGGACATGGAGAATCCACCTGGTGAGTTTTAGCCAGTGTTCAGCCCACTAAGTGTGTGTGTGGGGGGGGCTGTATGTGGATAAATTACCTCTACACTTCCCAGTGAAGCTGTGGTCCAGCAAGGCTTTTGACTTACCTTCACATTGTTGGAGCAACTAATAACAAGAAGACTAGAGGAGCCAGAGATTCTTCTCAAGCCCAAGTGACCCCTGAGCTCCAGATCCGCAGCTAGCCTTAAAGTAAATAAATAAATAAATAAATAAATAAATAAATAAATAAATAGTGAAGGGGATTAGTTTTGGCCCCTGGCGTGTGCTTAGCCACCCAGCAGGAATGTACAACCAAATAATAACATGACTTAAGGGATCACATTACTCAGGTATAAGGCTTAAAACCCTATGATATTTTGTTCAAGTATTTCATTCATTATTTCCTTCTTGATATGAAACATGCTGTGCAGATATACTGGTTCAATTCAACACTGAGTTCCCTACCTTCCGTCAAAAAAGGCAGGCCTACTGTTGTCTTCAAATGATGGTTAAAGTTGCTCTCTTCCCCCTCTCAGAGTGTTGGAATGGCTGACAGCGAAGTTACACCACTTGGATACTGGCCATTGAAACTGAGTCCTCTGGAAGACCAGCAAAGTCCTATTAACCTTCATTTTCAAAGCTAGTTGCTTAGTGGGACCAAATCCACCCCTCCCCCAACTCCTCTACTGTGACCCCTGTTAAACACATTTCCTCTGACTTGTCATGTTGCCTTTTTCCTAAGGGTCCTTTGTTCTTACATTGGATCCATCTGATAACCCAGGGTTGCCTCCTTTAATCAAGATCATTAGTTAAACTCTATCTCGAAAGTTCCTTCTGATGCGGGGAGATGGACCTCTTTGGTAGAGGGTTTGTTCAGTTTGACTCCACAGAACCACATTTGTAATCTGAGTGATCCAGAGGTAAGCAGGAAGAGCAGGAATTAAAGGGTGTCTGTGGCTACACAGCAAGTTCAAGGTTAGCATGGACTGCAGCAGACCCTGCCTAATAAAACAAAGAGTAATAAAGTCCTTTTTGTGTGTAACATGTTCACAAATTCTGAGAATTAGGCTGTAGACATCTTTAAGAGCCTGTTACCTCATCTTCTATTAAACGTAAGTATATATGTATAAACATATATATATCCAGTAAGATGCCTCAATGGGTTAAAATGTTTGTTGCCAAGCCTGGCATCCTAAGTTCAATTCCCAGAACCCACAAGATAGAAGGTGAAAACCCTCTCCCGAAGATTGTCTTATGTCCTCCACATGCACACCAGAGTATGCTCATGCACACGCACACACGTGCACATACACAAACACACACATATAATACACACATGCACACACATACATGCATACACATATACTAAATACATACATACATACATACATACATACATACATACATACATACATACATACATACTGAACACATACATAAAGGTATAACTTTTAAGAATTGTTATGCTAAGCAATGGTGGCACATGCCTTTAATCCCAGCACTCAGGATGCAGAGACAGGAGGATCTCTGTGAGTTTGAGGCACACACATACACAAAAATAAATAAGATAGCTTTTTTTTAAAAAAAAAAAATGAAAATGGAAAAGAAAATCTGAGGATGGTGAGGCAGAAAGATGGAAAAGCTCAGCATCCTAATGGCGCTGGACCCAGCTCCAAAAGAGCTGCTTCTACACAATTAAATGTTGTCATTGTGAGTCATGATTAATCAGCTCGCAGCTGAACGCACTCTGGCATATTTCACTGTGAGGGATTTTACTGTGCGGGGTCACATGAGATTGTGTCTGGGGCTGTGCTACATATGCTGCATTCGTGTTGAATTCCCCGAAAGTACCACGTGGTTCAGCTGTCTGTCGACTGTTCTGCGTCCCCTCCATTCTCCCAGATAGCACTTCCATATATGTTCACTTGCCTGTCTGGACGTCTACCTCTCTCTGCTTGAGTGTCCTGTTAGCCCTCTACAGGCTCAGCCAAAGGCCACGCCTGCCTCTCTCTCTACTGAATCTCATGTTAAAGGACACTCTGTCAGGAATCGGTCCCCGTGCTCAGGTCACCTTTCTTTCTCTTGGCTTTTTTATTCTGGGCAGATTTTCCCCTTGTAGAAGCAGATGGCTACCAGTGGCTTCAGGCTCACCTTTTACCAACTTGGCAACATTGATGGAAAGAGTGTCCCTCTTACATTAGGTCCATAAAAAGACCTGGACTGATCTCATTGGTCTAAGCTGAGCTAGGCATGGGCTCCACAGCAACTGTTTTTCTTTTTTTGAGACAGGGTCTCGTTAAGTAATCCAGACTGGCCTAGTCCTTGGTCACTATGTAGCTTCCAACTCTTGGCAGTCTTTTTACATCTTAAATAGAGGATTGTGTACGTGTGCCACTTTTTTAATTTTTCTTTTCACTACTCAAATTGAGTTCAGGGCCCCACGGATATGTTCTACCATTGAACTATACTTCTAGCCTCACCAACAGTAGTAACTTTGGAGCAAAGATGTAGGGTCAGTCTTGCAAGTAGCACTAAGGATGAGGTAGGGAAGGTTTTGCAGAGAAACTGAGACTTTGGAAGTAGAAAATGGGAAGTTGATGCTAAACAGTAACGTAATAATGACTGAGATCAGAGATAGAGGGATACGAGAGTCACTTTTTTTCAAACAGGGTCTTGCATGATCAGCAATTACGTTATTGACCTTCCTGGACAACCATACCCTAGGTTCAATCTCTACTATGGCAAACTGCATCCAGGTTCCTACCCTCCTTGAGTCCTCATCTTGGCATCCTTCAGTGATGAACTAACTACAATGTGAAAGTGTAAGCCAAATATATCCTTTCCTCCCCAAGTTATTTTGGTCAGGGTGTTTGTCATAGTAAGTGTAACCCTAAGACAGATACGACATGCCTTCTTGCTGCAGTAGCAAATGCATTGCCCCTGTTAAGGGTGCATTGATATTCAAATAAGGCTGCTCCATCTGAAGGTGAAGTGTCCAGGGAGGGATTCCAGATTGCCACCCTCTTCTATGTGATATAGCATGACATGTTTGCTTGATGAACAGGTCTGGAAACACCTCAAAAGAGCTTACAGACTGGAGACTATGTTAACATCCCTGAATGTAGCATGCTTGGGATAGAACTGTAAGCAGGTTGACGTGTCAGTTAGGTGCCTGTTGCTTTGAGCAATAACACATGCAATTGAGGCTCAGCTGTTTGCAAAGAAATTACATATGTAAGAGAGGAATTACAAGGAGAAAAAAAAGGATGCTAGTGCCATCCCACACACTAGCCTCTGGATTGGCAGAAATATATGGATGAGATGGAGGTGGTGACTTGATACATCTGACAGCTGAGAAGTTAGAAGGAAAAGAGAGCACCAGTCAAACCTGTGCTAAAGAGTTCTTCCTGGAGCAGGAGCTAATGAAAGGGTTTAGTCGGTAACGGTGCTTGCCACCAAGCCTGGTGACTTGTTGTGGGATATTTGATCATTCTTCCTTGCCTGCCTAATGCACCTTCTGATCGGTTTAATAGCTGAATGGTCAGTAGATAGGCAAGGGAGAACAGGTGTAACTTCTGGGGAGAAAGAGAAAATGAGGGAAGAAACTGGGAGGCAAGAGATTTGCCAGATGCAGAGGAAGTTGGATGTACAGTACTGAGAAGAGGTAACATAGGGTAATATGAACGGGCTAATTTAAGTTTGAAGAGCTCTTTGGGAACAAGCCTAAGCTAAGGCCAAGCTTTCATACTTAATAATAATAAGTTTCCCTGTCATTATTCAGGAGCTTGCAGTCCAAACAAAGGCAGGTTACAATGACCCAATGTCAGTAACCAGAACCCACATAGTGGAAGGAACCAACTTGAACAAGTTGCCTTCAGACTACACCTGCATGCTGTGCCATTTGCATACCTTTCCTCCGTCCTTCCTAGGATCCAAAGACTTGGAATCATGGCAAGAACTGGACAGTGAGAAAGGAGAGAGTGAGGTAGAAGTGACCCGAACTTGCCTCAAATGTCTGACCTACATACAGAGGAAAGGATAATCCATGAGACACTGTGTGCCTGGGAGACTTGATAGTGGCCAGGTACATGAAATGGTGACAACTGGAACACTCCGCCTTTGAACTGCTTGAGTTGAAGACTTTTAAACAAGGAGTAAAAGAGTCTCTCACAGCCTGTCTCATGAAGCTATGGAATGAATATAAACACACAGAGATGAGGTTGGTTGCTTTTGAAGGAGAGGAATTGAAGAATAAACTGTCCATGCATTGTTGAGACAAAGGTTGCAGAATCTAAGTAGTAAGATGAGGGAAGTCAAACCTTAAGGGACTGGCTCATATGAGCCATGAGGGATACTTGATTATTGCCAGCTGAGGCCCCCATGAATGCCAGGGACTGAAAGACAGTAGAGGGAAGACAGGCATTTCTGTGGGAAGTGGACAAGAGACAGGCAGTATTTGATGCCTAGGTCATCAGGCTGGATAGAACTTTGTTCATAGGAGAATGAGAAAGAAGCTATTTCAGATATTTTGGGACTTGTGTGGGTCTTTAACAAAAAATTATTCTGACTCACAAAAGCTTCACAGGTCGAAAAAAAAAAAAAGCCACTCAAATGCTTAAGCAGATTCATTACAAGCAATGAGATCAAAGCTGTAATCAAAAGTCTCCCCACAAGGAAAAACCCAGAATCAGGATTCCCCACTGAATTTCATCAAACTTTTTTGGAAAATTTAATAACAATTTTTCTTAATTTTCTTTAAAAATATAAAGTGAAGAAGCACTACCAAGTTCATTCTACACTGCCAGTATTATTCTAATATCAAAACCAGGTAAAGATGCAACAAGAATATAAAAGAAAACTATAGATCAATTTTTGTCATGAACATAGATGCAAAAACTCTAAACAAAATTCTTGCAAATAAAATTCAAAACCACATTACGTAGATCATACATCATGATCAAGGGGGTCTCATCCTAGAGATTCAAGATGTAGTTAATATACTTTAAATTAATAAATGTAATTATACAATATAAACAAAGTTATAGAAAGAAACCACACAATCACCTCTATTGAGGCATTTGACAAAGTTCAACATGTCTTCATGATAAAAGTCCTGGACATTAGGAATAAATGGAACATGCCTCAAAATAATAAAGGCTATCTATAACAAACTTAGAATCAATGTGATATTAAATGGAGACAAACTAAGACCATTTCCTCTAAAATCAGGAACAAGACAAGGATGCTGTTAGGAGGTGTGGCTTATTGAACTAGATATGGTCTTGGGAGGAAGTGTGTCACTGTGGGTACAGGAGTTGAGGTCTCCTGTGCTCAAGATGCTGTCCAGTGACTACTACCTGTTGCCCACAAGCCAAGATGTAAAAGTCTCAGCTCTTTCTCCAGCCCTATGTCTGCCTGCTTGTTGTCATATCCCACCATGATGGTAGTAGACTAAACCTCTGAACTGTAAGAGAGCCACCCCAATTAAATGTTTTCCTTATAAGAGTTCCCATGGTCCTTCACAGCAATAAAAACTCTAACTAAGACAAATGGTGACCCATATTTTCATCTTTGAAGGATCTAGACCCTTTGGAATCCTGCCTGGATTAGATTGATGTAGCTTCCCATTGATCTTAGTCATAGAACACTGTAACACCAAGAGATGCCCTAAAGAGTCTCCTACACTCCAGTTTCCCTCTGTTAGTCTGGATCAATGACTCCTTCCTAACACTATTATTATTTTTTTAGTCTGTTGAATTAAGACTATCAAAAGCCCAGAGTGGCCAGTGGGGAGTCTGAAGCTCCCAATTCACCAGAATGTTTGCTGTGTCTCCTGGAAGAAACACTTCCCACTCTGGAACCAAAACTTCTGGGGTACCAGAGCATAAGGTCACAGGAACAGGAAGGAAAACTTTTTCTAGTGGGATAGTGGGGTGATAATGAATGGAATCATCCCCATATCCACACCCTCACTCCTGAACCTGTGGATCCTGGCTATGGGAGAAACCATACCATGTATTGGATGCAGATTCAATGCATCTTTTGGAGAACACTGCTCCAGCCGTCCATGGCTACTGCTACCTAACTAGTGTAACTGTAACTGTTTCTTAAAAAGGCTATTCAACTTTACTGTCAAGCCAGATGCTTCAGGATGGTGAGATACATGGTAAGACTAGTGGGTTCCATGAGCTTGGGCCCACTGATAAAAATCTTTGACTGTGAAGTGAGTTCCTTTATGGAAACAATGCTGTGTGGAATACTCTAAGAGTGAATAAGACATTTGGTAAATTCACGGGTGGCCCTTTCAACAGAAGTACTATGTACAGGAAGGGCAAACTCATAACCATAGGAAGTATTTACTCAAGTAAAGACAAAATGCTTCCCTTTCCTTGATGGAAGTAATCCTGTGTAGTCACTGGCTGGTTCTCCTGGGGAATGGTACCCTATCAGTGGCTCAGTGTGGGTCCCTGATGCTGGTGGATCTGCCACTCAGCAGCGGCTGTTTCCAGGTCAGCCTTGGTGAGTGGAAGTCCATGTTGCTGAGCCCATGCATAACCTCCATGTCTGCTATGTGGCCACTTTGATCGTGGGTCCACTGACAAAGACAAGAATGGCTGGGAGAAGAGGCTGACTGCACACACAACAGGTTATTCCATCTACTTAATTATGGAGCAGCTCCTCTGCTGAAGTCACCTTGTGATGAGCATTCATACGGGATGCAAGTATCTTCACATCCTCCCGCCATTTGGAGAGAGTTAGCTGCCCATTTCTTTCTCGCATGTCTTTCTCACCAGTTTTCTCATCATGCTCCTTCCATTCCTTGACCATCCAGACAGTCCACTGTCTACAGGCCATATGTCAGTATATAACCGCCCATCTAGCCATTTCCCCTTCCAAGAAAAATGTATGAATGTGCAATGATTGAAGTTCTGCTTACTGTGAAAATTTTCCTTCATCAGTATTGTTGTCCACGTTTAGGTGGCATCCACACTGTCTTTTTTATTCTCTATAATGTTCAAAGTCTTAGCTATAGCCATTAAGCAAAATAAAATCATGTAAAGAATACAAATAAGGAAGGAATAAAAACTTCCTTTACTTGCAGATATGATTCTATACTTAAAAGACCCTATAGATGCCAGGTGTGGTAGTGCATTCCTTTAATCTCAGAATGCAGGAGGCAGAGGCAGGCAGATCTTTGTGAGTTTTGAGGTCTAGTCTACGTAGTGAGAAACTGTCTCAAAAGCAGAACAAAACAACAAATAAACACAAAATACCCTATAGAATCTACAAGAAAACTCTTAGATCTAATAAACACATTAAAGTTACAGGATACAAAGGATATGTATGTATGTATGTATGTATGTATATGCATATATTATTAACAATGCACTCTTAACAAAAAGAACAACAGGAAAAAAAAAAAAAAAGAACCTGAAATAAAACTAACTGTTCTGGTGGAAGCTCCACCCCAGCCCCTGTCACCCATATACCCAAAGAATCTAGGATAATTAAGTGGAAGCCCCGCCTCTCCCTCCCCAGACCCTGCCCTCTATGAATGTCTGAAAAACAGCAGCCTCTTCCCTCAGAAGTCCTACTATTGGTGGCTGCTCCCCCAGAGATGCCAGGGACCATGCTCACCACCTATTTAAAACCCAGCCCGGAGATCTGCCATGTATGCCCTTACGATTCCTCCCCTGCCCTCCCGAGGGTCACCCAGGAGCACTTTGTTCTGTTCATTAAACCTGGATTTATTAATTTAGTTTGATTGACTTATCACATCAGTGGGGGCAGATATTCAATAACCGGGGATTCAAAACTTATCACTAACCAAAGAAGTTATAGATGGATACAATGAAAACTTCAAGACATTACAAAAGGAAATCAGAGTGGAGAGATGGCTCATCCATTGGGAGAATCTGCTGCTCTTTAAGGGGACCCACATTCAGTTCCCAGCACCCACATCACTGACTCACAACTATCTCCAATTCCAGCTCAGAGGAATCCAATGTCCTATTCTGGCTTCCGTGGGTACTTGAACATACATGGTGCACACACGCACACATGCACTCACACATAAATAAATCAAAATAAATCTTGAAAACAAAATCAATGAAGACGCAGACCATTGAAAGGCCTTCCATGCTCCTACGCTGGCAGAATTCACAACGTGAAAATGGCTGTACTATCAAAATTAATATATAGATTTAATACAATATCATCTTTTTAAATTTTACTTTTGTTTGCTGCTGCTGGTGGTGGTGGTGGTGGTGGTGTGTGTGTGTGTGTGTGTGTGTGAGAGAGAGAGAGAGAGAGAGAGAGAGAGAGAGAGAGAGAGAGAGAGAGAGAGAGAGAGAACATATGTACCACATCATGAGTGGCAGAAGACAACCTGCAGAAGTTGTTTTCCTTCCTCCCCATGTGGTTTCTAGGAAACAAACCCAAACCATCAGTCTTTGTCAAGTAGCCATGCCTTCTGAGCCATCTTGCCAGTGTTAGTGGCTTTGTTGAGTCAAGGTGGGACATAATCTTTTATGAGGTGAGAAAGGCTCTGGCACATCTGAATGATTTAGATTGACTTGTATATCAGGTCCCTAATGTGCTAAAGCACTCAGTGGGGGGTGAGAAACCCTAAACAAAATAGACAAAGGAGTCTGTTTGGGTCACTGGAAAACAAATATAACAAGATTTGGGTCTGCTAAAATTCCTGAAGAAACAATCAGTAGAGGACAAACCCAGTGCCCCTAAGACCCTGGGAAGCTCTTAAGCCCGAGGAAAAGTTTATTGAAGGTATGAATGACAGCACCGAGGGTGGAAAAGCCTGCTTGTTCCAGTGGTAGACAGTTGTCCCCTGCAGAAAAATCTGTGTGCACTATTATCCTGTAAGGAGATATATTGGAGTTAGAGACTAGGCTAGCCTGGTGTCTCCAATGTTGGAAGCATCTAGATGAAGCACTAGCCCAGAGACTGTCAACTTGGGCAGTTTGTACATGTTCACCAGATGAGAGCTTTCCCCTGGTCCTGGGCTTATCAGAGCAGGAAGCATGGGTCCTATGTTGCCCCTTGAGGGTGGGGAGAATTGTGTTTCCCTGGAGACAGCACCTCAGGGCGAAGAAGCTAGACAGTTCAGAGAGTGACTATAGGTTGTGGAGGGCTAACTGAGGTAGTTACTCCCATCCACACCTCTGCAGCCAATGTTGATCATTTGAGACAATGATGATACAAGCAATGGAGGGCTTTCAATACTGTATGGGGTTAACAGTTTCCTTGAGTATCCCTGCAGCTGATGACTCCTGAGATCAGCTGGCGTTTGCTTGGTGTGATGGATGGTAGCCCTTCCACCCTTCAGTGAACCTGCTCACCCTTTGCAGGAAGGTTTCATTACCCAGAAGATATGGGCTAACCTCTGGGTGTTTTACAGATTTAGAAAAGCTGCTGAAAGGCATGCAAGCACACCTAAAGGAACTCGGGGGTGGGGAGTGGGGGGTGGGAGGTCAGGTCACACAGGTACAAGGCCCAAGCACAGCTGTGACACATGAGTGCTTTATAGTTGGGTGTTGTGCAACCTTTTCTGGGGCGACATGAGCAAAAATCTTCTCACCCCAGACAAGAAACTAACAACAGCTCAAAGAAAGTATTTCCTTGAAGTTCAATTTGGCAAATGAATTAATTTCTTGGGATTACTTAACCTTAGTGTGAGTGAGGTTTACTTACAGAAGCATAGATGACTCAGAGACAGCTACATCGCCAAAGGCCCACCCTAGCCTGGGTGATGACTCATGAAAGTTGCATGCCTGCATGGTTTGCAGGTAGCTTGGTTGGTGGGACAGAGTCCTCTAGACAGTTTCTCCACTTGGGGACTCTCTTGTCTCTAGCAGCTATTACTGATTATTCGGTCTTAGAGAGGAGCCTTGTGAGTCTTGTAAATTTCAGGTGGGTCCTGAGACTTGTGAATTGTGTACTCTCTGGGTGCTTTAAGTTTTACTTCTTCGTGAATCTTAAAGAGTCTTCCTGTAGGGCTGAATGTTTTGATTCAAATGAGAGTGCTCTATAACACGCAGGAAAGAAAGCTGACAACAAACAGGGTATGACAAATTGTACAACAATTCTGTGCCTGCCAACATTGAAACAATGGTTAAAAATGTTGATTGAAGGTGCCATGAGTGGGTAGGAAAAGACACTCTCAAAAACTACAAAATCCTAGTATCAGGGAGTGGGCTACCTCCCCGCTGGTTGCCATCCAGTAAGGCTCCAGAAGGCTCCGAAATGGGAACAAATGTAAGACCCTATTGCTCAATGAACTGTGTGATGTGGCTACAGGACATGGAGCAATCAAGCTAGCTTCAAGTTGGAAGTTTCCTCCCTGCTGGTGAGCTTTTGTAGCACTGAAAGATGCTATGCAGGTCCTGGGGTAAGGGGAACAGGGGGAAATTGTTATCCATGATCTTAGTTGGCCTTAGACCCTGAATGCAACATTGTCAACACTCCTGGCCAGATGTATAGATGTATCTGCTAGTACAATAGCAGCATGACTATTACTGAGATTGGGTTTGAGGCCTGCTCCACAGGTAGGAGTTTATGTCTGGTACAGTGGCTCAAAAGCCCATGGCTGGGGCTGGGGATGCTACTACTGTTCTGTTTTGTTTGCTTAATGTATAATAATGTACCTGTCAAATTGTATTCTAAATACTTAAATGTCTGTGCTCACAAAGTAAAGCTTTGGTCAGGAAGGCTTCTTTGCAGAGAGTAGCAGTACCGAAGAAAGTCAAAACTGGTCAGAGGTGAAAATTAGTGACTGTTTAATGTCCAGCCCTAAATAAGGCATCTATATCATTCCCACCAAGTCTCGAGGAGCACTGTAGAAAGAGTAATGTACTATTGGACACTAATGGGCATGACATGGACATTGCCTCTTGAACTCTCAATATCTCTGATTATCAGCAGCAGATCCTGGCAAGATTGGGCCCATTAACATTGTGTCATGGAAGGAAAGAGGGACTCATGTGACCCCACCGCTCCCTGAGGCTATATAAGCAATGGGTGGTAGCTAGGGGAAATGATGTAGCTGTGTGTAAATTGCCCACGCTTCTGTATGTAACACCTCACCCAAGTTCTTGCAAATCACCACAATTAAACTCACTGGGAACAGTTTCTTTGGTTTGTTATTGACGCCTTATGTAGAGAGAACAGACATTTGGTTGTCTCCCCAGGGAAGGTTTGAATGACAATAGCTTCAGCAATGGGTTGTTTTCTGTGAGGCCCTCCTCTTGACTTCTGAGAGCCATCTTCTTTCTCTGTCCTCACGTGGCTTCCCCTTGCTGCTTGTGCTAACAGGAGAAAAACAAAATAGCAGGTTGTACTCTTATAAGGTCACCAGTCCCAACAGATTAGAATCTCACTCTTAGGATGCCATTTAACTGTGTATCCTGAAAACCATATGCCCACTATCTGCTGGACATGGATATGACATGGACATTGAACTCACGACCTCACTGCAGCTATGGATACCTGCGTAAGATGGCGTTTGTAAGGGCTCATGGGACTTCACCTCTCAGGGAGTAGTTTATGGCAGTCGATGGGGAAGAGGGTGTTAAGTTATTTTATTAGTCACGCCTTTAGGTTGTGTAAAGGAAGGAGAAAGAAAAGCAGAAAAAAAAAGATCAAGAACAAGACAGAACCAAAGACTTTTCCAGCTTCCAGCCAAGGACAAGCATTAGAACTGATTTGTTTTTGGGGTCCACACCTAAAACTACATGACTAGTTATTTGTTTTTTGGGGGGTTTTTTTTGGTTTTTTATTTGTTTGTTTGTTTTGTTTTTTATCTTTTTCTCATCATCAGTAAAGTCTTCTTTATAAAAATAATGAATCATGGGCCAGGTTTGGTGGCACATACCAGCAATTTCAGCACTCAGGGAGCTGAGGAAGGAGGCTCTCTAGTTCAAGGCCAGCCTGGGTTAAATATCGAGAAATATCATAGAAATTAGTAAACTAAGTAAATACATATATACATACATACAAGTGCAGGATGTAGCTCAGTTTGTTAGAGCACTTTCTTAGAACGCATTAAGCCCTGTGTTTAATCCCTGGAGTCAGGATTGGTGGTGTTTGAGATCATCCTCAGCTGCATACTGTTGCAGGAATAATAAAAACCCAGAGACAGATTTTGGAGTTTAAGCTGAAGATCAGAAAAGTAAAGCAGCCAGCCGGTAGCTCTTACCTTTACTAAGCTGAAATGGGGATGCTGTCTTTCCTGTGACTGGAAACTGAATTTCAGATGAGATCCTTTGCTTCTTCCTTACATTCTCTCTAGTGCTGAGATTAAAGGTGTGAGCTCTGTTTCTCTTTTAGACTGATTCACTCTCAGAGATCCTGAACTCACAGAGATCCATCTGCCTATGTCTCCTGAGTCCTGCAATTAAAGGTGTGTGCCACTACTGCCTGGCATTTACGGCTAACTAGTGTGGCTAGCTTTGCATTCTGATCCCTAGGCAATATTTATTAAATCATAATTTATCACCACAATTCCCCTTTTTTGTCTAATATCAAAAGGAAGGCTACAACTAACATAAGAAAAACTATGTATGGTAAGTACAATAAGTATATACAATATACATAGACAATAAGTACATCAACAATGTCTAGTCCAGTTGCATTTACAAATTCAGGCAAACTACTCCATTAAGATGGTAAGCTTGGAAACATCCTGGAATACACAAAACCCTGTCTCTCAAAAACAAAATGAAACACACACACACACACACACACACACACACACACACACACACATGATAACACACATGCATTGATATAAACATACACACACATATGAATAAATTGCTAAGATTTTGTTGGTGCATCAAGAGAACCTGTGCATTACCTGATAATTTTTGTATGTCCTGTGTTTCTAATTTGGCCTCACAGTGACCTTGTTAGGTGGATACTGTTTTAATTCTCACATAGGGCAAGGCTCAGATCCAAATCTAAATTGTCTGGCTTCTGAGCCTGTCTTTGTGATTCCAACTCTATACTGCTTACTCTTACAGAATTTCTCCTGGTTCCTTGTTAACATAGCTCTAGAAAACAATCACAAAATAAGGTGTGTGGCTTACTTTACATAGCCTGCCAGTGTTGAGTGCTTAAAATAATTTTACATTATAAAAGTAAAAAACGGAGCCATCGGCGGAGGTGCACGCCTTTAATCCCTGCACTCAGTTGGCAGAGGCAGGGGATGGAAACAATGAGAAATTACAGTCAACTGTAAGACTTCCATTCACAGGACTTTGTATCCAGCATTCCTACTCTAGACTCTGGCTCAATCCCTAGAGATGCCTTGTTATTGGCAGAATGCTGAGTTTGAGTCCTCACCGTACCCGCAGTATACTTTTCTGTTTTTGAAGACAGGGTCTCACTATGTAGTTCTGGTTGACCTGAAATTTGCTATGTAGACCAGGCTGGCCTTAATCTTATAAGATCTGCCTGCCTCTACCTCCTGAATGCTGAGCTTAAAGGATTGCACCACCACAGCCAGATATTAATCATCATCATTATTACTATTTTGGTTTTTTAGGACAGGATTTCTCTGTGCTGCTCTGGCTGTACACTCTGTAGACCAGGAACTTGCTCTGCAGACCAGGCTGGCTTCTAACTCATAGAGCTCCATCTGCCTCTACCTCCCCAGTGTTGGGATAAAAGGCATGTGCCACTACTGCCCAGCTATTCATTGTTTTTACTAATATCAGAGATAATTTCAAGCAAACCCTATTTATTACTAAGGAGAACAAGTATAACTTCATGAAGCAGGTGTGTCCTCGACCTATCACAGTGGACAGCAATTCCAAAATATACTGCTTACATGACTAACAGACAGGAGGTCTTGATTTCTAATCCAGGTAGGTCCTGTCTATTGTTGTCATTGTGCTTTTGCTTCTCAGAAAACTAGAGAGATCACAGGAAATCCCTGTGAGGGTAAAAGCTGGCTACAAATGTAGTTCTGTGACAATGAAGTTCTTAGCACTCCAAGAAAAAAAGGAAAGAAGGGGGAGAGAGGGAGAGAGGGAGGGAGGGAGGGAGGGAAGGAGGAAGGGAAGGACGGAAGGAGGAAGGAAAGAAAAGCAAATAAGCATTTCAAAATATTGTAATAAGAGGCTGGGAGCAGTGGAATGTACCTTTAATCCTAGCATTCAGGAGGCAGAGGCTGGGAATGTGAGTTTGAGGCCTGCCTAGTCTATGTAATGAGTTCTAGGACAGCCAGGGCTATATAGTGAGACCCTGTCTCAAATAAATAAATAAATAAATAAATAAATAAATAAATAAATAAATAAATGAACAAAACAAAAATATTGCAGCAGAACCCTACTTTGTAATTGTAAAGTAAGACAGAACAAAGAAAGGATGGGCCCATGAATCAATCATGTAATCATGTGATAAGGCAAACACAGCCAGATATTAATGATGGCTTGAAGAGAATATAAAATTCTTGGCACAAATATTTTTCTCCTGCCCTGTGTGTAAAATTTTTGCACAGCCAAACTAACTGTCCCAGAGCATCACCACGATATTGCAGCAGCCTAAGGCCAATCAGATGATTTCGACTTCCTCCACTCCCCTCTGCCATACGACAGCACACATTTAATGACCAAATGGCAAATGTGCCATGGGCTGCTGAAGTCCCCAGAAAATGTTACTGTCAGTTCCTTTTGTGCACACTGTGGTAAGTAGAGACAGCAAGAGGAAAGGTGTACCTTACTGTAAGTACAGAGATGACCCCCCAACATTTTTATAGTGTGTACATGCACACACCCAAGGGAGCTTGTCAGGATACATGTATGGAGGTCAAAGGGGACCAAACTCCAGTCTCTCTCTCTCTCTCTCTCTCTCTCTCTCTCTCTCTCTCTCTGCTTTTATTGAGACAGGATCTCTAAATACAACAGCTTCCCTGGCTTAGTCAATCAACTTTTAAAATATTTACTTGTTAATTTTATGTGTATTTGCCTGTATGTTTGGATATGCCCCCGTGAATGAGCATATGGGTGGCTGTGAGCCACCAGTGTGGTTTCTAGAACCTGGGTCCTCTGTAAGGACAGCAAGTACTTTTACTACTGAGTCTTCTCTCCAACTGCATTTTAAAATTTTTAAATTCTTTCACTCATATTTCCTTTAATGAGTCTATTTCATGTTACTTTGATCAGACACATTTAAACTGTACAGCAGTGCTGTTTTAATCTACTTACATGTTGGGAAATGTTGAGTACAGTCAAGTGCACTAAAAGCAATGGTCCTGTTCATCTGCCTTCAGGACCCAATAACCTTCCAAAGACTCCTCCTCCTGGAAGTATCACCTCTGGGGTTAGGGTTTCAACACAGGAAGTAATGTGCTCTGTTTGACAAAGTCTTTCACTGTGCCACTTGGTGTGACCTCAACTTCCAGATTCTCTTGCCTCACTTCTTCACATCTTCGAATACCAGGGTTCCAGTGTGAGCTTCCACACCTGTCTCTTCAAGGCATGGTTCTGCAGAGGAACAAAGTCATTCAGCAAAATGTGGGTGGGAAGCTGAATGCAAATGCTTTTCCCATCTGAGACTGTACCCTCAGCCTGTTAGCACTGTTAGGTGAGATTGGGTGCTGTTTCAATGCCACACTCACTAGCGCCATGAAAATAGGCATTACTGCTGTGGAACAATCTTTTTGTATGCTGTGAATATGTATTACTCTCATTGGTTAATAAAAAAAAGCTGACTGGCCTATAGCTGGGCAGGTAGAGGTTAGGCGGGGCTTACAGGCAAAAAGGTAGCAACAGGAAGGAGGGCAGAGTTGCCAGGCGGCCTGGAGAGGAGCAATATGAACGAACATGCTATGCTGAGAAAGGGTATTTATTGCCACATGGCAGAACATAAATGAGAAACATGGGTTAATAATGTAAGTTGTAAGAGCTGGTTAGTAAAAAGTCTAAGCTGTCGCGGAACATTTATAATTAATAACAAGTCTCTGTGTGGTTATTTGGGCGTCAGCTGTGGGACAGAGCTGGCTGGTGGGACAGGAAAGTCCACTTACACATGACTGTTCTGTTCTCATTTAAAGAACAGAGTAGCTAGGCAACAGCTAAGTATCTCACACAAGACAAGGCAGCCAGTAGGTGACTGAGCCAGAACCTGATCAAACTGTCTTGTGTCCTGGACAGTGCTCCTGTCTTCACCCTTGTGACCCTTCCTAGGCTCCACCATGTTCATATTCCTTCTCTTTTCCTTCCAAAGTTGGACACGATTAAAAAGTGGACAGAGATGTCAATGATTTTATTTTAAAGTTAGTTTATTTCCTATAAACACCAATTGGGAGGATATGTAACCGAGTGGACATGCCAGCGGTTACTGATCTAAGGAAAATAATTTTCCAGACAGTTGGCACTAGACAGTCAATCACAAGCAAGAACGTGTTGTGCTAGAGTCACCATATCACAGACTGAGACCCACATGTATCCTCTGTGCAGAGAAGCAGTCAGGATGTACAGGAAGAGGTCATCCAGAAAAGACTCCTGCTGCCAAAGTCACCATCAGATGGGTCACAGGACTGAGTCCATTGTGGGGAGAAAGCTCACATGTTCCTCCGAAAAAGAGTCTTCTCAGCTGGGTGGTGGTGGTGGCATAAATCTTTGCAGGTGGATCTCTGATTTCGAAGTCTAAAGAGCAAGTTCTAAAACAGCTGTGGCCACACAGAGAAACCCTGCCTTGAAAAAAAAAGAAATGACAAGAATTTTCTCCATGGAAGCAATTATCTCCCCATCTTGCACTTTTCGTTGTTTTCTTTGCCTTGGCTGGTCTGGAATATAGTACATATACCCTAAGCTGACCTAGAACCTGCAGCAATCCTCTTATCTCCACCTGCCGCTGGAGTGCTGAGATAATGGCATGTGGAACCACACTTGGATTTTTCTTTTTTTCAATCTTTGTTTGAGATGCATTCTTGCATAGCTCTGGCTAGCCTCAAACTCTCGGTCATCTTGCTTCATCCTCTGGGATTTACACATGTGAGTCCTGGAATTACATATGTGAGCAACCACATCCAGCCTTATCTACTGCTTCTTACTTCTACTCTGAGAAATTAAACACAGCTATACATGCTCACATACAATATTTCAAACTGAAGTACCTACTCAACAATCTTGAGAATAGAAAATCTAAAAAAAAGTCAGGTGTTGGGACATGCACCTACAATCCTAGCTAACTAACACTCAAGAAGATCACAGTAGGTTTTAGAACAGCCTAGTATACATAGAGAGTTTTGTTTATCTAGGGCTATGCCTCAAATAAAACAAAATCTAAGAGGAAGGAACTTTCCGAAGCAGTGCCTCCCACAACACACAAAGAGCACTTTCTGCAAATGGTGTGTAATGGATGTCAGTGCTTGTCTTGATACTGGTGCTCTACTCTGTGTAGAATTTACTTTCTGTGTGAGAACACAAATGAATAGTAAAATCATGTGACTGGCTTCCCAGCTAAGTCCTATTCAGAGAACAGAAACATGTTACATTTCACAGAACGGCAAACCCTGCCAACCACTGAACTGTGTTTTCTACCATTTGACTCTAGAACAACTCTGGTGGGACAGGAAATTACATCATAAGATTCCAAAGCAGGCTAGGTGATGGTGGCACACACCTTTAACCCCAGGACTTGGGAGGCAGAGGCAGGTGCGTCTCTGTGAATTTGAGGCCAGCTTGGTCTACAGAGTGAGTTCCAGGACAGGCACAGCCTATCTCAAAGGCAGACACACACACACACACACACACACAAAGATTCCACAGTAGATGAATGATAAAATCAAGCACAGTAAAAATTAGCTGCAACAGCATACAGAATGGGAAAAGATTTTTTATCAATAACACATCCAATAATGAGCTAGTATCTGAGATATATAAATAACTAAAAAGAAGCTGGATATTCATAAGACAGACAATGCAATTTTAAAATGGGATACAGATCTAAACAGAGAATTGTCAGAAGAGGAAACTCAAATGGCTGAGACGAAATGTTCAACATCCCTATTCATCAGAAAAACCTCAAACTAAAACAAATTTGAGGGTTCATCTTACACCTGCCAGAATGGCTAAGATCGGTGAAACAAATGACAGCTCATGCTGCCAGGGATGTGGAGTAAGGGGACCACTCATTCGTTGCTGCTGAGAGTGAAAACTCATAGAGCCACTACAGAAACCAGTGTGGTGGTTCCTCAGGAAGATGAGAATGGATCTACCTCAAGACCCAGCTTATATACCACTCTTGAGCGTATACCCAAAGGGTGCTTCATCCTGAAACAGAGGCACTTGCTGGCCAATGTTCATTGCTGCTCTACCCATAATAGCCAGAAATTGGACACGACCTATCAACAGATGAACAGTTGGAGAAAACGTGGTACATTTACAAAATGGAATATCACTCTGCTGTCAAAAAACTATAAGACTTATAGGTAAAATGGATGGAACTAGGGAAAAAAAATCATCCTCAGTGAGGTAATTCAGATCTAGAAAGACAAATATGGTATGTATTCACTTATATGTAGATGTTTGTGTTAAATCAAAGACAAGCAAGCTGCAATAGATAGAACCACTGAGATTAGGTATAGAGTAAGGACTGGGAAGAGGGACAGATCTCCCTATGAAGAAGAAATAGATAGTTATTGATGGATTCGGGGCTGGCACGGGAAGATCAAATGGGGAGGAGGAGAGATGAGGTGGATGAAAGAGAGGATATGGGAAGGGACAGCTAAATTAAGGGCCATTTGAGGGTGTCATATGAAAACCTAATACAGTAGAAGCTTCCTAAATTATATACATATATGAAGACAATCTAAATAACATTGCCAAATAATGGGAGACTGGGTCCCAACTGGACATCTTTCATTACTAAATGAAGCTTCAGTATAGGGAATGGTACTAAATTACATTTCATTGAGTTTTTGGGTAAAGTGGTCCCATGGGAACCCCTAAACAATCCAAGACATTGCAAAGGCTGTAGGTTGCTCTCCACAAACTGACAAGGCTCTATTGCTGATATAACACCTATACAACTCATTAAACACAGAGAAGTCAAGCTCCTGCCTACTTAGAGCCTTCACCCCTCCTGACCAGTGTTCTTGGTATCTGAAAGTACTTTGTACACTAACAAAGAAGAACTGTAAACACCAACCCAGCTACAAACTCTTAAATCTACAATGGAGACCTGACTGCAAGATATGGTAGTGCAATGGTGGCACAAAGCTTATGGGAGTAACCAACCAACATCTGATTTTGAAAGACTTTAGTTTGCAAACAAACAAACAAAAAAAAAGGATAAGAAGTTTCCCACAAGTCTTGGCCCACAACAAGGAAATAGGCACCAACCCTGAAACAAATGGTTCCAGATGAACAGACCTGTCTGGGTCACACCTGGCCAATGGACAGTCTGGGGACTTTCCAAGGTACATTCTGTGGTTTTTTTTCCTTTTTCCTTTGAAGAAAAACAGGTCACACCTTTGTAATCATACTTTGTAATCAATCACCTTGTGCCCCACGCATGTATGCTGATTTGCGGGTTTTCTCTATAAAGAGAGTCTGGAACCTTTGAGGGGTGTGCAGCTTTCCCTAAGATTGCTGACACCCGAGTGCGCACTTGTTCAATAAACACCTCTTGTCACATCTCCTGGTTTTGGTGTTTGTGTCTCGGGGCTCTCCCATCACCCCATCAGGACCAGAAATTAGGGTCTTACAATTTGATTCAAGGCTCACTCCATGAGGTGAAACCCATAATCGATGCTGTTTGGGTGACCAAGAACCTGATACCAATTGAAAGTCTTTTCTTCTAGACAGCTGGGACCTCATCCAAGAGTTCGGGGTGGCCCTGAGTGTCCAGAGCATGAGTTTTTAAAGGCAGAGGCCTCATCCTGGCATCTTACTCAGCAGCTACAGGAAGCTAGCAGTTTTAACAGAAGCTAAGATAAGTGGTTAGCCGGAGGCAGTTCCGCACAAACAAGCAGTTTTAATAAAGGCTAAGATAAGTTAGCTGTGACATCCTGACCTTTGATTCCCAGAATAGAGTTAGAAACTTTTCCAAGGGATTCTCCATCAAGGGGCTCTGGCTCTAATTAAATCTGCAATGGCTTCAATAAGAATACAAGAAGGGTTGTATTGGGCTGGGTTGTGGTGGCACAGGCCTTTAATCCCAGCACTCGGGAGGCAGAGGCAGGTGGATCTCTCTGAGTTGGAGGCCAGCCTGGTCTACAAAGCAATTTCCAGAAGAGCCAGGGCTGTTACTCAGAGAAACCCTGTTTTGAAAACAAAACAAAACTAACTAAAAAATACAAGATAGAGACACCTCTGTGCTCTCTTGTCCCATCACAATGACACCATGCTCATAAATCACTGCCTTGCTCAGCCTCCTCATAGAAGGTTTTTCCTGCAAGGAACAAATACAGAGACCCACAGCCAGACAATATGAAGAGTGAGAGACTTCTGAATACCGAGCTGGAGACAGGATGTTTCCATCAAATCTATCCCCATGGGCATAGGGAACACAGCTGAAGAGGAGGCAGGAAGAATGTTAGAGCCAAGGGGATAGAGGGCACCAAGGAACAAGGCCTTCTAAACGCAGTGTGACCGGGCCACATATGAACTGGCATAGACTGGGTAAGCATGCACAAGGCCTGCGTGAGTGTGCACCAGAAGAGGCCTTAGAGCTGAAAGGTCTCTTTCTGCTCTCTCTTTCCTAATCTCTTCCCCCTGTTCCCCTGGGGCAGACAGGACTTTTCCCATCTCCCTCATCTCTTCTGTCCTCTCTGAGTCTCTTTACCTCTGTTCTCTTTCCTTCCCCCTTCGCTCCCCTTTCTGATAAAACTTCTCACTTAAGCTCTGTCTGCCTGGCATGTTTGTCCCTCCACATGGGTCATCCTGTCCTGCCAAGGAATCCACCAAGGTCCCCCAAGCGCATTATCATATCAGTGAGACCAAAACAGGAAAAATATACCTTGCAAGTTCAGATTTCTGTGTGAAGGTTAAGATTTCTGTGAGAAGTTAGAATGAATTCTCATTTGTTCTATGTTTGTTCTACCCATCTGCACCAGATGTGCATAATCACATATATGTGCTCAGGAAGTATGTGAACAGCAAACACATTAGGATGTATGCTGGCCCCTGATTGGACCCTATGGGAAATACTGATAGCTTTGTGGGGTTACCTTTTTAAGCATCTGCAAGGCATAACTCATGACCATTTTCTGGGAACCCAAAGACGGACCCAGTCACAGAATTCATCAACCTGACCAGTATTTAATTAACGCTTGCTTTAATTGAATTTAAATTAATTTTAATTAAATAGATGTAATTAAATAATTTATTTGTGTGTTCATGTGTGCAAGATGTGTGTGTGTGTGTGTGTGTGTGTGGGAACACATGCCTAGGTTCAGGTGTGGAGCTCAGAGGACAGTCTTGTGGAGTTGGTTCTTTCCACTTTTACCCAGGTTTAAAGGGTCAAATTTGGGTTACCAGGCCTTCTCAGTACACCCTTTACTTACGTAGCCATCTCATCAACCTTAAAAAAAATGTTCTTTAACTTACTTTGTGGAGTGTGTGTGTGTGTGTGTGTGTGTGTGTGTGTGTGTGTGCGCGCGCCACAAGCTTTAAAAGCCTATTTTTTCCTTCAACTGTGGATCCTGGGGTTATAGAACTTAGGTCTTCTGGCTTCCCTAGTCAGGTGCTTTCACATCTCACTAGCCTGACCTTGAGCTTATCCTGTGGCCTCTACTTCCCTACTACATTACCATAATGTTTTATCCAGTGCCCAGGATGGAATACAGGGTCTTCTGCCAGTGCTTAGCAAGCATTCTACCAACTGAGCTAATGATGTGTTTTGTTTTTGAGCCATGTGATTCTCTGAGTCTAGGCAGACTTCAAACTCAAGGGGATTCTCTTCCTCTGCATCTGGCACTACAGGTGTGTGTCACCACACACAGCAAAGTCAGTTGATTTCTTGTAGTGATGTATTATGTATGATTTATTAAAGCTTGCCTGAGGATTCAGAAAGCAAAGTCAGCCACATGGTATAGAAGCCAGGCGGTGGTGGTACATACCTTTAATCCCACTACTTGGGAGGTAGAGGAAGATGGATCTCTATTAGTTCAAGGTCACACTGAAATATATTCAGTCCTAAAGAGAAACATCTCAGACAAAATTAATCTCAGCACTTGGGATTATAAGCCTTTAATGGCAGGACTCATGAGAGGTATTTTAGACAGGAACAGGGTCTCAGAGAGAGTGCTCATTTCTCCAGCCACACTGAGGATAGGAAGACATTGAAGCATCTAGCCACTTTGAGGACAGCATAGCAGTCTGAGTGAATCTAAGGAACAGTGAAGTCAGGAGCAGTTTAAGGATGGCCTCTTTGGTCTGTGACAGGTTAGAGTAAGAGCTAGTGGCTGGCTGCTTTGCTTTTCTGATCTTCAGTTTGAAGCTTGAACCCCAATATCAGTCTCTGGATCTTTTATTTTTTGAGCTGCAATTTCTATCTCATCCTCCATTATTATATGTTGCTTTCTCTCCTTGGTCAGGTAGATAGCTAAGATGGTTTTTATAAGCTAAACCTTGGGCTTTGGCCTAATCAGATCCAGTCTAGGCAAGTGGTGACTTCCTCTAGTGAAATTTCAGGGTAGACATAGAAGAAAAAAAAAATGTCAAAATTAGTCTACCCAGACCAGAGCTCAGCAAAGAGACATAGGCACATGTCCTTGTTCTTGTGGAAAACACTATCATATCTTTAATGACTGTTGTCAAGACCTCTCATCCACAAGACTGAAAAATACCCTGAAAGTGAGAAAGTGATTTACCAAGCAGCACCACAGAGTAAATTGCTTCACATTTGTTAAGTCGTGAGAACACAAAAATGATCCCTAACTCAAACAGATGGGAGAGACAGTGGTCCCAGCAACTTCATTTTTAAATATGAAATGTGACAACTATTTGGTATATGTTATCAGAGAAAAAAAAATAAAGGTGGCCTCATAAAAATGTGACCACAATAAAATCAGCAAAACTGCCGAGCAGTGAGTTGTCAGCATCGTTAAGACCGCCAAATTCATCACAGTAAATCTTCCTGTTCTGATACTTGTTTTACAAACAAGAAAACAGAAATTGAGAGGCTAGCAAACTGTGATTAAGAGCATATACAAAGAAACCAGCAACACAGGCCACTGGGACTCAAACCTATAATCCCAGCATTTGAGACTTAGACAGGAGAATTATCACAAGTTTAAAGTTACCCTAGGTTATAGAGCAAGATTCCCCGAGAGAGAGAGAGAGAGAGAGAGAGAGAGAGAGAGAGAGAGAGAGAGAGAGAGAGAGGGAGGGAGGGAGGGAGGGAGGGAGGGAGGGAGGGAGGGAGGGAGAGAAGAAAGGATAAAACAAATCACAGTCGACAACAGAGAGAGAATCAAGATTTGACCATAAGACTATCAAATCCATGCTTTCTTCTAGAATATCATTCTGTATTTCAACTAGTAAATCCCTACTGGCAGGAAAATAATTTAAAATACAGTTGATATCTCAAATGATGTGTTTAGCTCTTATAATTAATACATTTAATAAGACGCTTTCTTAAATTTAAACTCATTTAATGTTAGAATATTTTAAGGCAACAGAAAAAAGCAATGATCTAATAAATTTGTAAATTGAGTAAGCTGCACTAGAATCATGCTTCCCAAAGTGGAAGGCAGCTTTGTTCACCTTTGAACACCTTTGAAAATTATTCACAGGGCCTTTTGGATGATGGCAAAGGGGACACTCAGTTTCCTAATGTACGTACATATTAGCAATGTCTTCACAGCACTGGAGATTTGAATGACAGATGGTTTGGTATGACAGATATCTTAAATCAAGACAAAATTGAATCAAAGTTTAAAAAAATCTTTACATTTTTAAACAGTTACTCAAAAGCTAAAAAAAAAAAAAGTGAAATGATAGTTATTATACCACATTTCCTGTCTTTCTGCTAGATCTTCCATAATAGTCTTCAGGGCCAGCAAGATGACTTATTTGGTAAAAGTGCTAGCCCAGAAACATAGTCACCAGAGGTGGAAGGAAAGAACCAACTCCACAAAGCCATGTGCCACACAGGTACCATAACATGTGTACCCCTCCCCACTTCACCTGTCCCCCAACACACACTAAATTTTAAAATATAGAGAGCAATATAGAATCTATCAAGTACTTTGAAATTCGGTGTCAAGGCTAGGACTGAAAATTATGTCTTTTAATCCAGTTTATTACTTCTTGCATTCAATTTCCTCTAACAACAAGAGAAACCTTACCATAAAGAACTAATTCCCATTGGTGTACCATCCGTAAAGCAGATGTTTCACACTGACTGTGATTCAGTTCATCATGATACTTGCTCTTGTAGCCAGCATTTATATTTGTGAGATGCTAGAATCTGTAACAATGCAGAGAAGGAAGCTAACAGCTGCACAAGGTTAAAAGTAATGGGGGCCACACAGACTGAAAAAAAAATTGCGAAAATCTACATCAAATCACACACACACACACATACACACACACACACACACACACACACACACACACACACACACACAATTATTTTGATCCCAGTTGGAAAGCAATGGCCAGATAACATGAGATTTTCCTCTTGCTCCATATTAAATGATCCGCATGGATATCTTTCAAAGACACCTAAATTCCTACTTAATAGTGAGTTGTAAGTAAGAGATAACTTTAGGGAGTGATGTGTCCAGCATCTCAAGTAAACAAGATTAAACATTAAAGTACTAGGTATGAGACTAGCCTTGAACTCTTAATCCTGTAACCTTTCTCTCTTGAATGCTGGGATTTCAGGTATGTACCAATCCATCTGGCTCTAAAAGTTGACTTTTTATGCCAGAGACTCAAAATGAAAGGGCAATTTATTTAACTTTTTTCTTAAATTTTTATTTAACGTGTATGGGTGTTTTGTCTGCATGTATGTGCTCCGTGTGTGTGTGTGTGTGTGTGTGTGTGTGTGTGTGTGTGTGTGTGTGTGTGTGTGTAGGAGGGAGGGGATGAACCTGGGTCTCTGGAAGAGACCGGAGCCATCTTAACTCTGCTGAGCCATCTCTCCAACCCTGTTTAACTTTCTAAAAATACTTTTTAGCTGGTGGGTATGAGGCACAAAATGTTCAAAATGCTAGCAACTGTCCCCTGAAGGTTTTGTCACTAGCATCGTCTGGATCCAGTCACAGACAAGGTGGTATCCACATGGATCCTAGAGAAAGGTTCCCAGACCACACTGGGACTCCCATTAGTTGCCAAACCACAAAGGATTATTTTTGTTTCTAGATGAAGAATCCTACATATACCAGGACCATCTTTATTATAAAAACCTGAGCAAAGAGCTCTCAGAGCTACTACCCTTTTCTGAGGAAATAAAAGACTACTTTGAAAGAAAAACCTTCAAATCGGGATGCCCTAAACATTAGGGCATCCTGTGTGAGAGCTGAATCTGAATCTGGCTCAAGTAGGCTGTTGGAGGCGGGTCCCATTAGATGAGAGTATAGGTAGCTGATGGTATTTCAGGCAAGAAGTAAATGTTCAGTCGATTTTAGTGGCAGAGAAAGCATACTCAGAAAATCCAATGAACAGCTCACATGTCGTACATATTTTAGATCTTTTTTTTAATTCTTCATTTAAAAATTAAGTGTTTATATGAAGCATTTGTCATAAAGAAAGGAGTTGGAGAAATGGAAGGGGAAGAAAACAGTCCTTCAAACTCTTAAAACCTGGTTTGATCAGCTTAGAGTCTCCAAGATTCTTTACCCCACCTCATTGATGTTCGAGGTCAATTGACATCTTATCTGGACCGCCCCTTGTGCCCAGCAGTGTTAGGCAGTAAGGGTACAAACGGAAATCAGAGAGCATGAATAAGTGATTCCTTTGTGCCGCATGGGTGAGCTCAAAGAAGGAGCAACTAACCTAAATTGGAAAGTTAGGGAAGGCTGCCTGGAGGAGGCGCTGCCTTCCCGGATGGCGCTTGAAAGCAAAGAGAAAACTTAGCGTTAGAGGGTGTGCCCTTTGCAGAAACGGGCCAGCCAAGGGTGCGCTTTTGTAGAAGACTGAATCTTGCCTATCATCTATTGACAGGTGTGGGAAGAGCCTGGGGAGGAAATGAAGGAACCAAAACTTGCTTTGTCAGGACAGTGGCAGAGGGTGCTTCTTTTTGAGCACCAGAGGAGACACTTGCAAGCCACGCCTGGAAACCCTCATCTCTGTCCCCCAGCCTGGCCAAGTGTCCTCAGCTACACCCATGCATGGCTTAGAGTGGTGACTTACCCCAGGTCCCAGCTGGGGCTTCTGCTGCCCAGGTTGACTCCGGGGGCAAATGCCGCCTATTCACTGCAGATAGGGCATCTGGCAGGGCTCTGCAAGAGGGCTTGTCCCTTTCGTGTGTATTCCTCTCCAAGGCCATCTCCACATCGAGTGCCTTTCCTGCTGCTTATTCTGCCAGGTCTTCCTCCCATCTATACTTCCAGATTGGGGGAGTCGGAGCCCTCGAGGCTGATGTGGGGGAGATGCCCCGTGAGCACAGGTTGGGGGGGGCACTGATGGCGTCCACTTCTGACGCTGCAGCGATGTGGCTTGGGCAGCTGGCCCACCAGGCTAAGGGAGCTAAGTTCCCACTTTCTTCCCTCTCAATTCTCCGGGAAAAGTCACGTGGCCGTCGGTCAGGGCAGAGGTGCCCAGTGTTAAGCCTCGCCCAGGATGCTGAAGGAAAGCACCAGGGATGAAGGGAAGGCCTTAAGGCCCAGGTCTGCAGCCTTCCTGCCTCCCCATAGCTGCCCCTAGCCAGGAGCTTCATTAGCCTTTTTTCTCCCTCCCACCTTCGTTTGCCTCAGAGCTAGTTGTTTTCTTTTCCTCAGATTGCACATGTTTCCATTCCAAGCCTACTCACTGAGCTTAGCCTGCTGAGTGACTTTGTGGAAGTCACAGGGTCTTCTGGGACTATGTCTGTGTAAAGGAGAGGACTATCCCTGGCGCTTGCTTACAGCAAGATATATTCTAGGCATGGTTTTTGGAAGGGGATGGAACTGTGTGAATAAACAAGAGTCCTCCCGGGAAAGAAGCTTTTGGAGCGGACTAATTTAATTATTCGCAAAATGTAGGAAATTCTAATTCTTAGAATAATTTAGGAAAATTCCGATGTAAGACATCACCTGGATAAATAAAACCGGGATGATTGCTCATTTTACGTTCTATTCAAATTCTGTTTGGTTCACAGCCCTATTTGGCAAGTTCTACCGCAGAGAGCAAAGAATGGTTCGTACATTCCTAAGAGGGCACGAGAAGGGGGCGGTGGAGAATAAGTTGGCTCTGGGTGCCACCCAGCCAACTGTTGGAGGGCGGTGCAGGAGGGTGGTGGTCTTTTAGGCGGGTTTGAGATCTGATTACCTTTAATTCGCCTCCGAGGCCAGGCCTGGCGCTAATAGACTTCTGTCAGCGGAGGTCTCCGATTTCTCCACTTGCCTGGGTTTTAGTGGAAGCAAACCGGCAAGCAAAAAAGTATACTGGTGGGCCGGAGAGGAACACTCCCTCAGCAGGTTTGGGCTGGAGAGTGGGTACTCCCCTCCCAGGGCGCAGGGCGTGGTCGAGGACCGTTCAAGACTGGAATCTTGGAGAAGCTGTTCTGACCTTGCCTCACTTGTGCTCAGTCCCTCCAAGCAGCAGGGGCTGGGACCCGCTCTGAGACCCATCTTAGAAAACTCTTTTGCATAGGTAACATCAAGAGGTTCAAAAACAAGTCGAACGCTACCGGGTTAGAGCAGGATTGTTTCTCTGTCTAGAGTCCATGGCGGGCAGGGAAGGAGAGAGACCCCGCAGGAGCGTGGGATGTAAAGTGCCTTCAGCCCCTGGCAGTTTGCGCGGCCTTTTGTTTTCACTAACGCTAACCTAATTCTCCAGGTAGGGTCAAAGAATTGGAGAGATTTAACAAAACAAAAACAAAAAATAGGCCGCTTGACTAAAGTCAAAGGATGTAACTGGTTGGGATGCTTTCTGGGAGGCCTCTCTCACTCTATGCCTACCCCGCCCCAAATATTACGGTTCTGCGGCAGCACAGCTGGGGTCCAGGTGGAGTTGGGTAGACTCGTGGCTCTGTAGCTGGCTTTCTTTCCGATCACATTCTCAAAGGACCCACTTTAAAACACCCAGACACACACTCGCGTTCCATGCTACTAAGACTCTTCCTGTGAAGCTATGTAAAATAAATAATTTCAAATGGAGCTCTTAACTGCTTCTGAGCCAGTATTTTTCATCACTAAATTTCACTGTTTGATAATTTCTAGGACTAATTCGCTTCGAGACCTTATCCCTTTCACGACATGGGCCGAGGAATGTAGCTTTTAGGAGAGTCTACCTGGTAGTCCCAGGGCCGGAGAATAAAGGATGGTGTCAGGGGGCTTGATTCAGAGCCTGGCCAGAAAGAGACCTGGACCGGAAGGTGGGGGTGGAGAGGTGAGGGTGTCTAGCGTTGGAGCTTCAAAAACAGCTCTGGAGTTTTCCATCTGCCCGTCGCCCCCTACAGGCCACATCCACCATCGCAGCTACAGCTCCGCTCGGCCAGTAGAAGTATTTCACATTTTTCTGAGTCTCCAGATCCTGCCAGCATTCCCGCAAAGGAACAGGGTGAGAGGCCCACTCAGGATCTTCACCCTGAGGTTACATTAGGAGCCCTAGGCTATGAGAGTGAGTTGGTTGTCTGGAAATCCCTGTCTGAAGTGGTGGGGGATGCTTAAATCGGTGTGTAACTGAAAGTCTACCATCTTCCAACCCCTTTGAAACCAACCCGCTTTCTTTCTTTATGTCCCTTTTTTCTTTTAATTTCCTCTTTTTTTATAAAAACTGTAATAAAAAGCAGGTGACAATTGCACTGTTTTTAAATCTAAATCTTAGAGGGATTTAATCCCCCTTTATCACACCGGTCTGCATTTGAAAACATCAAATGGGTTTAAAGCTTGCCTCTTCCTACTAAGTGCTCGAATTCATTTATGTACAATATTTACACTTCCTCCTCCGCTCTAAACCTTCACCATTTAAACAGTTTAAGCTTAACTCTTTTCTAGGGTTAAGGCTAAGCTTTATTTTCCCGATATTTTTGCCAGGGCATTCAATAACCATTAGCTGCTGGCGTTTGGGCACGAAGCCTCCTACCCTTCAAACACACGGGGAAGAGGCTGTTTGTTGTTCCAGCATAAGTGGCTGGAAGGAAAGTTGCAGCAATCTCTACACCGCGCCGCCTAATGCATCGCTGGAAAAGGCCCTGCGGATCGCCAGCGGCAGCTTGTATCCTAGTGTCACGCAGCGTGCTCAGGCTCGGCCGGTATTGCTGCTATGCGCGGAAATATGAGCGAGTAATTTTATAAGTAACAAAGGATCAGGGATGGAATGAGGCCCCTGTTATCCAATGTCATTTAGAAGCCTTGGATCAGCAGCTTCTTGAGGCTAAAAGTGAATTCAAGAAGCCCTGCCTTTCCCTTTTCCCAGGGGTGCCAGCTAAATTTAGAAGTAACCTCTGTGTGTTTGCACAAATCGTGTACCATTTGCTGTTTGTGTAAAAACCGATTAGCCAGACACAACTGTGAAACAACTTGTGACTTTTATAGCTGCAACACACAAACCAATTTAGATCCGTTTAGTTTTCCTTGTAAAAGGAGATTAGAAGGGACTCGCTGAAGGTTACAGTCGCTCCTCCAACACTGATGATTATCAGGTTCTTGTTTATCAAGTTAAAAACTCTCACCCCAGCAGCCTGATTTATTTTAGGACTCGGCTCCCGACGGAATGTTTACTCAGGACACACTAACATTTACCGTTCACCAGGAAAACAGAGTCGGTATTGGAAGGAAGCGTCTTTCAGAGGGACCCCCAAGCCCACGCCGGCCACCAAGAATGAGGCTCGGGTTCCGGTGGCACGCACGAGTGGACAAGGCTGCTGCTGACACTACCTGGGTTTTACTGACAGGACGCTCACAGGGTGGAGATGACATCGCTGCTAAGGACTGACTGTGCTGGAGTTAAAAAACTGATTTCGCATAAGTAATTGTAACAGCTAAATTAATTACAAAATAATTAGAATTGATGCCGTTTGAGAATGTGCTGGTGGTGGCCCAACCGGCCTCCCACACCTAGACATTTCATTTCTATTTTAACACCAAAAAAAAAAAAAAAAAAAAAAGGAAACGTTTAAACACCTGGAATGGATACCTACAATAATCTACAAGGACATTTCCCACTCCTACATTATAGTTCTCTCAAAAATCCTAACCTAACTAAGGTAGGAGGGAAATGGTGGAGGTAAAAATGCACTTGTCTTTAGAAGGGTGTTTATTAATTATGATTTCTTGGCCTTCTAAAAGGCTTAGGGTTGGGAGGAGATGCTGCTGCTTCGGGAATCCTCCAGAAATCCAGTAAATGAATTGGTCATTGCCATGGAAAGAGGGATCTTGAAAATTTTTCTGAAAAAAAAAAAAAAAAACATTGCCTATCATCTTAATGAAAATAATGCCATCCCAATGCTAAACGTAGAATGTTATTATGTTAATTAAAAAATCAATGGGTTTTAGCACTTCAACGTCAGGAATTAAAAGGAATTCCAAAAATCCAACGTTTACTTGCTAACACGGGATGTTTGGTATTTTTCTCTTGAAAGGGAATTAAAATGACCAAAATCTCTTCCGTTTGCCTGGTGGAATATGGTAGACCGACAGTTCTTTGAAATGAACAGGAATGCTGTTTAGATTTTTTAATAGCAACTTCCTTTGCAGGAGCCGCTAGTCACTCACAGTAGCTTGATAGGAATGAGATCGTCATCGGTATTTTGGCTTTATATGCAAACTAATGGACACATGTTAATATAATTTAAATTAGGAATATTCTTCCATTTTCAAAATCAAATGTTTCTACACCCAAATTATGAGTTTGCAACGTTTGAAACTGCTAGATTTTCTGAGGGGAAGACAATGCAAATTCCATTTTAAAATCTTTCCATTTGCTATACAACCAAATAAAACACTAGGCTGAGCATTTTAAAAATTTATTTACAAAGTTGTGTACAACACGATGGAATAACATTTAGAATACCATATATATTCATTCATATATAAACAGACTTTTATAATACAATGACACTTCGCCTTTTTGAAAATTTTTGTATTTAAAATCTTCCAACGTCTTTATACATTCTTTTATCTCAGATAAAACTGCGGAGAGTGAACCTTCAAAAAAAATGAAAGTTCAGAGCTCTAAATCTACTGAATTTATTTTTTTCTTAAAAAAATAAAAACCCCAAAAGGAAAGTCAATGCTTTTTATACAAATATGTACAAAGAATTTCCCTCCCACCCCCACAGTACTGAGAGCAGACGCCGTCGGGGTGCATTTTTGGAAATTCGGTATCAGTTTACCTGTACGGAAAGCTATTCCCAGCGGGCGCGTGTTGAGTTTGCTCGGCCAGCTTAGGTGAGCGAGGGGATGGAGGCCGCTGTTGGTCGGTGTTGGGGAGTCGGGGGCGGGTAGCAAAGTCCAGGTCTGGGGACAGGGACCAGGATCAGGGCAGAAGGACCAGGATCGGGCGCACAGCCTGGAAGCGCAGGCTCTGCAGGAGGCCGCCGCCCGGCCGAGCCACCGCCGGCTCATCACTATTGCGCGGGCCACTTGGCTTGAACGGCGGCGGCGGCAGCGGCGGCGGCTGAGGCTGCGGGCTGCAGGAACTGTCCAGACAGAGGCACGCTGAGGATGGGCGCGATGGTGGCAGTCGTCCGGCTCAGCGACAGAGGCTGGTGCGTGGCCATGAGCGCCGCGGACTGCACAGTCCCGGGCGCCCGCAGGAAGGACTGGGTGCCGCCGCCTCCCCCGCCTCCTCCGCCACCTCCAGCCCCGCCCGCGCTCCCGCCACCCCCAGCCGAGCCCCCGGGCGCCGTGGGTCCCGCGCCTATGATGTTCTCGATACTGAACGACGGCCGCGCACTGGGCTCGGACTTGATGAGCGACGTGGTGCCCGCAGCACCCGCCGTGCCCGCGGCTGCCGCCGCGGCACCTAGGGTGTTGAGCTGCAACTGTAGGCTGGGGCCGAGCTGCGAGCCGAAGGCGGCCGCTTTGCGGCCCAGCTCGCCCGAGGGCAGCAGGGGCACCGCGGGCGGCAGCACGGGCGCCACGGGCGGCAGCGCGTACGGGTACTGAAGCGCCGCCGCCGCCGCCGCCGCTGCCGCCGCCGCGGGATGCGAGTAGGCGCCCGCCGCCGCCGCGGGGTGCAGGCCGTAGGGGCGGCCGTAGGGTCCCGCGCTCGCGGCCGCAGCCAGGCTGTAGGCGCCGAAGCTCTGCATCATGAGCGCCGTCTGCTCGCGCAGGTGCTCCTGCTGGTGGCGCTTGAAGCGCTTCCGGCGCCGCAGGAAGCTGCCGTTGTCGAACATGTCCTCGGACTGGGGGTCCAGGGTCCAGTAGTTGCCCTTGCCCGGGTTGCCCGGCTCGCGGGGGATCTTGACGAAGCAGTCGTTGAGCGACAGGTTGTGGCGGATGCTGTTCTGCCAGGCGGGGAACTTCTCCCGGTAGTAGGGGAAGCGGTTGCTGATGAACTCGCAGATGCCGCTCAGGGTCAGCTTCTTCTGCGGGCTCTGCAGGATGGCCATGGTGATGAGCGCGATGTAGGAGTAGGGTGGCTTCACCAGGCTGTTCTTGGGCTTGCCCGGGGTCAGACCTCCCGGTGCACCGCCGCCCGCGCCGGGCCCGCCGCCGCCTGCCACCGCGTCCTCGCCGCCCTTGCAGCCGTCGGCCTCGGGCGCTCCGGCGTCGTTGCCCGGCCCGGCCGCGGTCGCCTCGGTGGGCAGAGCCAGAGGTGGTTGGTGGGGCGGCTGAGACTGGCCGTGATGAGCGGTCGCCGGTGGCCCCTCGTCCGCCTCGTCCAGTCGCAGCTCCGGTGGCCCCGCGGGGCTGTCGCAGCCCGCGTCGCTGTCTTTCTCATCCAGCCCGTCGTCGCCCTCGCCCACCACATCGATGTCCACGTCCTCGGCCGTCAGCACCGTCTGGCCGGACATATCGCTGGCGCTGCCGCCGCCGGAGAGGGTCATCCCTCCACGGGGTTGGTGGCGGCGGCCGGGAGCAAGCGGAGAGTGAGGGGGTCCGTGAGGGGCGGTGGCGGAGCTCAGGGAAAGGGGGTGCGGATGCCCCCCGAAAAGAGAGCGGAGGGGGAAGGGAGGGCACAGGTAGCTCGGGGCCCTCCTGGGTCAGGTTCACACCCGGAGGCCCGACATCGCGCGGTGCGGGCGCTGCGCTCTGCCGCCCGCAGCCGCACTCCACGAACTCCAGCGGTCCCCGACGCTCCCCTACGAGGACACAGCCAGCTACTGCTCGCGACCCCGAAGGTTTCTCCACGCCGCCGCGCCCCCTCACTTAGCCAGCCTTCCTCGGCTTCCCTGGCTTGGGCGTGGGGCTCAGAAGCGGTCCAAGCGATAGCGGGGCGCCGGGTGCCGAGCAGCTCCGAAGGGCGCGGACAGGGGCAACCGCGGGGGTGGGGTGGGGGGTGACAGGGACGCCAAGCCCGGGTAGTCGAAAGTCCCGTTTTAAGGACTGGCCTGATAGATTACTTTCTACTTAAAGATCCAGCGGGAGGCGGGGCCACGTGACCGCGCGTGACGTCAGGGCCGCGGTGGAGCCGGCCAAACTCAAGTTGGTTCAGGGAATTGTCAACAAAGGGACGAGAGAAGCTTGCAACTCCTGACCGACTAGGCGCTAGCATCCCCCAGGCCCCGAGGGCTCTTCGGGCTGCAGGGAGACCCCTGCCCACGCTGGAGCCGGGCGCCGGGTCCAGGGAGGGCGTGAGTGTGGGTGGGTGGGGGCGGAGAGGGCGTGGGCCTAAGAGAGTGCTCCGGACCGTAGGGCTCCTACCGCCCTGCCTTCTCTGCCCCCTGCCCTTTTCTGCCTCCCCTACTTTGCTAACATTATTTAGACCGTCTCTCAGTGCAGAACAAGGTTGTTGTTGAAGAAAACTTACTATTTTGCTTTGCATTGGGTTTTTGTTTGTTTTCGATTCAGGGATTAAGGGAACATATCCGGCTCCCTTTTTGCTAATTAAGCCCCAGACCCCCCTCCCGTCTCAGGGCTATTCCAGAGACAAGACACCTGCTGACATGCTCCCACCTCACCCCCAAACCTAACGAACTACTCCTGGCTCGACCCACCTTGTCCATTCATACATACATACATACATACATACATACATACACGGTCACAACACCATCAGCTGGGGTTTCTTGGGGTCAGAAAATAGCTATCGATTAACCTATTCGGATAGTTACAGAGAAATAAAAAGGACGTAAAATAACAGGGAACCTATAAACAAAGAAGCCGTAACTAGCTGTTGGAGTTGTTAAACGACTTAGCACAGAAAAAGTCAGAAATGAGCTGTAAATGGAGCGGGTATTGGCAGCGGCCTGGGTAAGTGGAGAGGTGGGAAAGAGGCCTTGGGCCTTGGTATTAGACGTCGCGCGCATACTGAAGTTGGGAAATTGTGGGGAGCGGGTGTAGACTTACTGGGCGGAGGGCACGGCCTTCAAGGAACCACCGTGCTCTAAGATTTGCTGGTGGGCTTGTGCTCCCCTTTGCTTCTAACTAATGTTAGTTATTTCTTAACACATAGACAAAACCTTCGAGATTTAACTTCTGCCGGATCCTGTGTCAAAGAAGAGACGAGGCTGTGTGTACAGCGCACATGGAGTTTTCGTGGCAAGGAATGTCAGCATGGTAGGAAAGACTGGGAATTCCCAGCGATGCTCGTGGTGGGGACTTGAAACTGACCCGGAGTCAGCACCTAGCGCTGCTGTGGCTGTGGACTGGGTATCTTGCAGGGGAGATGGTTCTCTTAACCATGGTGTTTCTGAGAATGCCTCCTTTCTTCCCCCTCCCTCGTCTTTAGGCCACTTCTTTGTCAGAGGAGAGCAATTGCTGGTTGTGGCCCTCTTGAAACCCGATTAGTCTGTGTGCTGAAGGCCTGGGAGGGGAAGCCTTTCCTCTCAGGGTCTAAGAGGTTGAGAGAGGAAGTCAGGGAGGAAACAATTTCCGCACTCCTTATAGGAATACTGGGAAAGTTACGTACTTCCAGCTTGCCAGTGTGCTTTTCATTCCCATGCCTCGTCCCCTCACTTTCACAGGCCCATCAAATTAATAAAATATTTTTTAATGTGTAAATTTGTTTCCCACACATACACACACACAAGCATTAGGACACACAGATTGACTATTATCCATCCCCATTACACAATTCTCCTAGCTATACCACTAGCCTTATGAATATGAACTTCGATGATGATCCGGGTTGGGGCCCCTGCAGGGTGGGCTGGGGGGGGGGCACTGACTTATCCAGAGAGGTCTGGAATCTCCATGTTTTTTGTTTCCAGTTGTTCTCGGGGTTGCGCCTGACCCTAAAACGCTTGTCTAGAGCTGATTTCTGCTGCTGCACCACTTGTGACCTGCTGGCTCATAAAAACATCTACTGCGCTGACTAGACATGTCGTTTCATGAAGCCGACAAGAGCGACGAGCTGGGGCTGGCTGCCTATCACCCTGGGCAAGAGGTTACAGTGGCAACCGCCCAAGCAACTCAAAAAAAGGTGGGGCGGAAAAGAAAACACAATCCAAATTTACAAATATAGGAATGCCTTTTGCCCAGCTTGGATTGCCAGGAGATGGCCGCAGGCGCAAGGCTCAGCTCGGACCGGACCGGTGCGTGCTGGGCGCGCGCGGGAACCCAGGCTCTGAGGCTGCTTTCGCTGACCCTTTTGAGGTAGTCTGCAAATGAGCCTAATTTCGATTTCTGCGTTGGCCTGAGCTGGCTCAGGAGGCTTTCTCCGCATAGCTGTTGGCAGCCTCTTTCCCTCCGCCAAGGCCGGATCTGGGCGGTCCATTCCCGTGTGTCTCCTTGGAACCTCTCTAGGGAAGGGGTGGTGAACAACTCCCAGCTGCCGGTTCCATTTGTTGCGCCTTTTTCCTTCGACACAATAAAAGTCAAATTAATTGATTCATACCATTAATTACGGTGCGTAGCGTGAAAAGCAACGCTTCCCCTCGGTTAGAGCTCTATTGTGCTAATCTCTTGTTCAATCAGTGTTACCATCTGATGCTGGGTCCAGCCCCTACAGAAACTTTTCGACTCGATTAGCTAAATGAAGAGACGTGCAGAACCTACTTGCTGCTGCCCCCAAACCCGAAGCCCTCGAGATTTCCACAGGAGGCCTCCGAGATCCCCGCGGTCGCTCTGTTTGGGGACCCGCTGGGTTTTCCTCCTGCCTGGTGGACACTAATGTGGATACGGCCTCTGTGAGAGAGAAGGCAGATGAATGGCAGTACAGGTGGTAGACAGGAAGGTTCCAGGGACCCTCTTCGCGGGAAGCCTCCTGAAGCCTGCTGGATTCGGAGCTAAATAGCAGCGAGACTGTAGCTTGCATATAAAAACCCAGGTCCTCAGTTACTGCCAAACTTTGGGACAGAGATAGGGAAGGGGGGGGGAGTTGATACACACGGAGGGGAGGAAGATTGTGACACAGGGAACAGAAATGGTGGGCAAGGATAAACATTCAGTTGCCAAGGATTATTGGGGGGCATTGAGGGAGAAGGGGCGCGCACACACAGAGAAGCACGGAAGTGACAACTTGGGTTAGCTAGCAAACTTCCCACGAGATATTTAAAAGGAGGTGGCAGCCAGCGGTCTCACCCGCTCAAATGTTGGAAACAATGAGAGGGAAGTGGACAGAAACCCCAGCTTCTCGTGGGGCTGACCAAACAGTCTGGGGAGGGCTGGGGAAGCCACTGAAACAGGTCCAGCGGGGGGTGAGGTGGGGGTAACCAAGGTTCTAGGAACAGGAAGCAAGAGTAGAGTCAGGATCGATAGGAAGGAAAATTGAGACGTCTCCAGAGGAGGAGAGATTTAGTGTGTGCGTCCTGGAAGGGGAGGGTGTGGATGGAACAATTTATGACGGAGAAGGGGGAAATTAATTACAACTCAATTTGGATTCTTAAGTGGTCAGCACGAGAGGAGGGCTGGGTCATGGTCCACTCAGGCCCAAGCGACCCCAGTCGCCATGTCTCCCTAAGTCAGGGACTATGGCATGGTTTGACCAAGTCATTAATGTAGGCGAGTGATCCTCATTCCTGCGCACAAATTCACTAGCAATCCGGGAAGGTGAGGCCACCTCTGGAGAAGCAAGGGGAGCGCCCCCCACTCAGCGCAGCTACTTTCTTTAGCAGAGAAAACAAACCATGGGTGGAACCATTTGAGAGCCAGCCTTCCTTCCGGGATCCATTATCTACCCCCAAACCGAAGTCTGTTCCTTCTGGACAATTTTCACAGACTTATTAGACCATCATCAACCTCTTTGAATGGCTGCCACTAAAGAAGGTGGGAAGGGCGGAGGTGATAGCTGGGGTCCCAAACCATGCATATTATTCCCACTGCCCAGTGGATATGGTTTTCAACACACTTTCACCCCCAAATACCAGCCCCCATACCTTTTCAGAGCTTTTGGGGGGAGTGTGGGGAAAAAAGGCTAATTTAATATTCTTGTTTAGATTTACACCTCAAAACTTCATTTATTTTCAGTACCTGGTACTCACAGCCTGCGTGCTTATAAATGGTGAGAGACCAGAAGGAAAGGAGAAGAGAGCGGGGGAGAGAGAGGATGGTTTCGAATTTATTTATATTGGAAATGTATAAACATCCATTCTGTAAAAGGCAACACGTTTAATTAACGATGAGAGAGCAGTTAGGGGCAGAAAGCTAGTAAAATTGTGTGATAAATTTATGGCATTGTTAGCGTGCTTTTAATTATGGCTATTATGTTAATTATTTCACATTAGCATGGAGTTATCAGCAGCATGTCAGATTTAATCAAAACGAGCCTTTCTCTCGAAAATTGTTCTTTTCATTCGCGAGGAGAAAGATCCTGGGCAGGATCGGGGCTTAAAAATGACTTGGCATTGAAAGCTAGAGTCTTGCCGACACTGCTCGATGCGACACCGCGGGCCAGGCGTCCGCTGGGTCCCTCCAGGCTAACGGTAGTTGCTGGAGAAGCCGGGGGCTGGGTTTTTAGGAATTCACCATTTTCACCCCCTTCGGAGCCGACACTTCATCACGCGGGATCATTCTGTCAAACAATATGATGCTGCTCATTTTTATCTGTCCCGCTTTACAAAATCCCTATTCAGCCGGCCGAGGAGCTTTAACAAAAGCCTCCGAGCCGCACCGCGGCCGCTAGCGGCCCCAGCTCCTCCGCGAGCTGGAGAAAAAAGGGGAAAGGGGCCCGGGCGAGTCTCACTGATGTCCGCCACACGCAACCCTCCCTTATACCCCTGGGCTAGGGTGCCAAGGTACCGGGTCCTTGTGTGTGACTGTCCCAGCATGCCTGTCCCCAGCCCGGGCTGGCCCTCTGCTGTCCTTCGGGTGCGCGCAAAAGCTCCTTTTTCTGGCAGCGAGAGACTTGCCCACCTAGGCCATATCGATTTCCTAATCACCGCCGATCGATTTATTGGGAGCAAATAAATAGCCCGTTTTGGAAACGTTTCAATTGTGGGTCTGATGGTGGGGCGCTGAGACGGGGAGGGCGGGGGCTCCGAGGGGCCGCGACCACCCGTGGACCTCCAGGGAGTGCGTGGTGGTGGTGGTGATGCGCCCGCATCTCGGGGGCCCACCCACTTCCCCCAGGGTCCGCATCTTCCCTTCCTCTCAGCTCCCCTGGTGGTGGGGCATGACATCTGGGCGCCCTGCCCTTCTGCCCTAACTTCCAGGCACGTGCGCATGCCTTCTGATGCTTTTGATAACCCAGAGCATCCTAAATCAGGCCTGAGATTCGTCAGCCTAACGGACTTCCTTTCCGGCTTTCGACACCCTTCGAACCTCGGTGATCCTCCGACCTAGGCTGCACCTCCCGGCCGCTTCCTGCGCGAGACCACTCTGGCCCCCTCCTTTCCCGGGACAGGCCCGAGGACCTGCCAGCTGCTACCTTATTTTTAGCGCAATTCCATTGGCGCAGTTATATTTAACTCGATCCACTCCTCCGAGGAGGTCGCTTGGACATCGAATTCTCCACATCGCAACTCGGTCCCGCCCGCCTTGCCTTGGGGGAAGATTCTCAGGGATGGTGGGTGTGTGTGTGGAAAAGTCTGACCTAAGAATCTTTGCCATCTCTGGACCCTGCAGGAGAGAGGATGATTCTTCAACCGTCGCTAGACCCTCTTGTCAATGCCTCCTGGGGATACTGCCTTGCGAGGGGGAGGGGAGAGAGGGAGCATCAGTCCCTGGGAAGGACGCTCTTCGGGGAAAGCATGCAATCCATTTCCTATTTATGCATGCCCCCAAGTACCCAAATGACCTAGAACACATATTAGAACGCTGTACATTAAAAATGATTATGGTTTTGTGTTTATGCAGGAATTCCCTTTCCGCTCTACTCGGAAATACACGCTTTGAGAAACTTAATTTCAAATGATACTTTGGTTCCTCAGTTCCAGCTCAGGCTGTCCTTTCCTTGGCAAAATCTAAAAACACCATGCCTCTGGCTCGCTCAAAACCCGGGGAAATACTCGGACAGCACACAGAAACATGGGAGGCCCAACGGAGTTTATAAAACCCAAAGCAGTGTGCTGAAGGTGCAAATATACATGTGACATGATCCAGGATTGCTAAACAGACTTTTAAAGTCTCACATAATTTTAAAAAGTGACACCATCCCCTCACACCACCACCCTGCTCCCCATGGGCCCAAATAGGATGTTTCTGGCTCCCTCTCATTGTAACTTTCCTATGATATAGGGTCTCCTGGAATTTGGAAGGGTTGGGTATTTGTTTATAATTTATGCATTCAGAAATTCTTAATTGGTTTGTCTTAGGCTCTGGAAAATGCTAGTGATGAAAAGAATTCGAGGTCTGAAGAAGAGCTGGCTACAGAACCTCCCTTCCCAGTGCAGGTGCTATGTCAGGAAAAGGGGCTGCGCAGCAGGGCCCTGATGGAGTGGAGAATGAGAAGGGGATGAGGCTTTCCGGTGCAGGGGTGAGAGCTGGGGGAGGTGACACACCCTTAATCCCAGTAATCCCAGCATTCTGAAGGCAGGAGGAAGGCCGGCATTTCAAGCCAACCTGCACTGGGTAGGAGGGACCTGGCTCAGAACAAATAACACAACCAGAAAAATTGCAAATCAAACCACACACACACACACACACACACACACACACACACACACACACACACACACACACACACGGTAGCTATTGACGTTAGGGTATTGGCGGAATATTAGAAAGAATGGAATTAAAAACTCTAAATACCTTGGGAAAAAGTACTAGGTTTAGTGCCTAACAGTACTCTGGTGGAGAGCCAGGGGTACTTAATAGGGAAATGAGTAAAAGTGTGACCAGAAAAGGGGTGAAAGTAGAGGAGGGAGGGTGTAAAAATGGAACTTCAGGGCTGGAGATGTTAAATGAGAGATGTTTTGCTGCTCTTGTAGAAGACTGGAGTCAGTTCCCAGCAGTGATGTGGGGCAGCACACAACGGCCTGTCACTCCAGCTGTAGGGAAATCTGATCCACATAAACCTGCAAACACACATAATTAAAAAAAAAAAAAAAAACTTTAAAAAAATAAAACCTTGCCTAGAAGTTGTGTCTGGGCTATTGTGACCTCCTCCTTTTTGCCTAGCTGGGCTATTGTGACCTCCTTTTAGAAGGCAAGAAAGAATGCTGACTAATAAGCACATAGACATTTCAATGTGAACATATGCAGTAAATACTCTCAGCAAAGTAATTATGGGAGAGATTATTGAAAAGGCCAAGTGGTAGACCCACTGAGTTTTCTTACCTTATCACATTCATACAAGCCAGGCAAAGGATATAGAGTATGAGTGAGAGAGCAAGTAACATCTTCAAAATGCTAACTACAGGTGGGGTTTTGTCCATGCCCCACTCCCCATGCCATTGCATCACTAGCCTTCAGCCCGGCACCTGAATGTATAGGACTCAAATAATGGTGGAAAGAACAGGTGAGTAAGACACAACAGCTCTGATGGAGCTTGGTTAAGTTACAGTATAATAAGTTAGTTATTCAGACGTATCATAGAATGTTACAGGAGTGCAGTGTAGTCTGCCTGGAGAGGAGAAGAGGAAAATGTAGGAAAGTCTCTCCAAGGAAATAAGCCTTAAACTGTCTCGGGTGATGAGTAGCAGGTGGGCAGATAAAGAGAGGAAGAGTTAGGGAGAGAGCAGAGCCTGAATCAAGATGCAGAGCTATGCAAAATAGGGGCAGAAAGTGGTTTAGGAACAGCTGAGAGGAGATAGGGCAGTGCCTGGGCTTAGGAGGGTGTGAGTGGAGGAAAATCATGAAGGTCCTTCATATACACCTGAAGCCCAGATCAATGGAGCATATCTGAAATCCCCACACTCTGGAGGCAGAGGCAAGGTGGTCTCAAGTTTAGCGGCAGCCTGATCTACGTAGGAAGTTCCAGGCCAGTCTGGGGTACAAAGTGAAATCTTGCCTCAAAACAAACATAAATAAGCAAATTAAGCTCAGCATTGAGAGTTGAAGGTAGTAAGTACAAGAGTTCAAGGTCACCCTTGACTACATAATGAGTTGACTACAGGAGACCCCAGTGTCAAAAACACATAAGCAAGGCTGGAATTGTTCCATGGTAGGGTACTTTTCCAAAAAAGCCCTGGGTTCAATCTCTAAACAGCAAACAACAACAACACAAACATCCAAACAAGTAAACCAACTCTCTAAAGATAAGTAAACAGGGGTTGGGGATATTGTTCTGGTTTTTCTGGGTTGCTCAGTGGGTAAAAGAACTTGCTGCCAAGCCTGACACCTGAGTTTAATCACCAGGAACTACATGGTAGAAGGAAAGAACTGATTCCCACAAATTGCTCTTTGACCTTCATGCATGTGCTGTGACATATGTACACATATGCATGCATGTGCATGTAAACACACATGTAATTAAAAAAAGAAAACAAAGTCTAAAGTTGATAAGAAGCCAATAAAATGTCTTAGGCATATGATCAGAATAGCATTTTGAATGGTCCTTTGGGGCATGGGCAAGGAAGATTAAAGAGAGCAAAAGAGTAGAGACAGTAAATCGGTTATTGAAACTGTCCTTCCGAGATAAGAGGTCAAAGGTTTAATCTCTGGGGTTAGAACTGAAGAAAACATGGGCTGGAGAGGATTTAGAAGGTAAAATTGATAGGACCCTTTGCTTTTTTTTCTTAGAGGCAATGTCCTATATGTAACCCAGGCTTGAAGTTGTGGCAACCCTTTTGTCTCAGCCTCCCCAGTGCTGGGATGGCATCGTCATACCTAGTTCAGTAACTGTTTTATAAGAGAGAGAGAGAGAGAGAGCTCACAGTAACTCCCCTACATGAAATGTGGGTGTCTGGAAGGGAAGAGAGGGAATACGGAGCAGGGAATGCCAGAGGAATGGAGACACAGGCTAGTGGAGCAGCAGCTGCCTAGCAGGGGAAGGAACTTATGTTCAACCTCCAGTACGTCTGAGTGGGGGATACTTCAGTCTCCTGTTCTTCGGTCATTCACATGGGTGCTAAGTCATCTAGAAGTGTCAGTTAGGGGCATGCTGGTCACTTTCCTAATTAAAAATCTTTTGATGCTACCTCATTGTTCATGGAAGAAAAGATTCTTTTTTTGCTGGGTGTGGTGGCATGGCTCTACAATCTCAGCCTTGCATAGCTTTGGGGTACATAGTGAGCTCTAGTGTATAGTCTAGCCTGGACTACAGGGTAAGGCTCTGTCTCAAAGAACAGGAAAAGGAAGAGATAGAGAGGGAGAGGAAAAAAGAGAAAGAATAGAATGAGAGAAGATAAAGGCAAAAATGAAATTTCGAATTCTTTAGAAAGATGTGACCTCTCTCCATCTCTATGTCTACTTCTGTGTCTGTCTCTATCTATGAATCTCCCTCCTCCCCTCCCTCCATCCCTCCTTCCCTCTTTTCCTCCCTCTCTCCTTCCCTCTCCTCCCTCCTTCCCTTCCTCCTATCTCTTTCAGCAAAGAATACAGCTCAGTGCCTTGTGCATAACTGGCAAGCTCCTAACCACTGAGCACTCTCATATCTACGCCCCTCCTCCTGCTCCGTTACTGGGGACTGAACCCATAGCTTTGTGCCTGAGAGGCAAATAGGCTACAAGCCCAGCCCTTTTGCTATTTTTCATTTTGAAAATAAGTTACTCAGGCTACACTGAACTTGCTTAGTTGTACAGTCAGGCCTTTGACCCTACAGCTTCATCCTGCAGAAGAGCTAGGACTGCAGGTTTACATGCTTCAGTGTCATGGGACTACAGTCCAATCTCAAAACACTGTGACCTTCATCCTTCTCTTTCTATGTGACCTTGAGCAAGTTCCTTGGGCTCACTGTGACTCATTTCCTTGCTTGTGAAATGAGGGTGATAGTAACTTTCTCTATGCATGTGTGTGTTTTCTTTTGGCTTATTTATTTGCTTGTTTGTTTGTTTGTTTGTTTATTTGATGAAGCACACCCAGAATGCTCACTCAGGTCAGGGTTTTACCATTTATCTATTTATTGTGGAGTATACCTTTGAAATGCTTTTGCCTTTTTCTGTTTGTTTTCTTAGTTCATGGTAATGCGGGTTGAACCCATAGCTGCACAGGTACTAGGCAAGGGCTCGACTATAACAAGGTAGTCAAGCCCCTTCCTTTTAAAACATTTTACTTTTTATTTTGAGACAAGCTTAGGCTATTCTTGAATTTGCTCCTTAATCCAGGCAATCCTCCTGTTTTAGATTCTTCAATTGCTGTGGATTATAGGCCTATTCCATTTCACCTGTTTTTTTTTTTTGTTGTTGTTTTTGTTTTTTTTTTTTTTTGTTTGTTTGTTTTGTTTTGTTTTTTTGAGATAGGGTTTCACGGTTTAGCTCTGGCTGTCCTGGAACTTGCTTTGTAGACCAGGATGGCCTCAAACTACAGAGATCCACCTGCCTCTGCCTCCCGAGTACTGGGCCTAAAGGCATGGGCCATCACTGCCCAGCTTTTTGTTTGTTTGTTTGTTTTTTCTGGATGGTTAGGTGGATATTGTAAGCTTTTGAAAGTGACAGGGAGGATCGACTATGGTAACAGTATGAAAGGAACGATGTGATTAGACACATTGTTGCTACTCCAAAAGAAGATGTGATTAGACACATTGTTGCTACTCTGTTGTCAGTGTAGAGAGTAGCCTGAAAGGCCTGACCTGGGTTTCGTCCACACTGAAGTTGGGGTGCTGGTGTCATTTGGGACATTTAGCAGATTGAAATCTGGAAAAATAGTGATTGTGGAAATACATGAGTCACAAATGGGAGATTTGTACATACATTTAAATTGTCAGTGGAACATGTCTTGAGTCCCAGTTCTGGGGCTGCGGTACTGGGATCTGAGGTTGAGAACAATGTCTTCCAGTCCAGCTTGGACTATATAGTGAGACTCTCTCATACAAAGCAAAACTTCTAGTCTAATAGTCACACTTTTTGATATTATTATTTCTCTAACTCAGGGGCTTCCTATGCATAGCATAGGCTATCTTCAACTTCATGGATCTCCTGTTTTAGCCTCCAGGGTAGTAAGATGATAAGCTTGAACCACCAATAGCCACATTTTAAAAAGCAAAGAGAAATGCATAAAATTAATACATTTTATTTGGCTCAAGACATTTAAAATATTACCACTTCAGCATATATTTGATATAACATTTATTGAGAGTTTTTTCATCCTCCTTTTTGTTCCAAGCATTTGAAGTAGTATGTATACTTTAACCTTCCAGTAATTATATGTAGGTTCTAAATGTGCCATAGCCACATGTTACCAATGACTATCTTATTGGCTAGTTCAGATACATAGCTCAAGAGAGGTATTAGAAGATGGCTGGGGTGACGTACACCTTTAGTCCCAGTGCAAGGGGAGTGTCAGGTGAAGAATCTCTTTGAGTTTGAAGCTAGCCTGGTCAACATCAGGATTTCCAGGCCAGCCAAGACTATATAAGGAGGGAGACCACATCTCTAAACAAAACCAAACCATTAAAAATAGATATCAGTTTCTTCCTGACTGCGGTGGCTCATGCCTTTAATCCCAGTTCTTGGGAGGCAGAGACAAGTGGATCTCTATGAGTTCAAGGTCAGCCTGGTCTACAGATAGAGCTCCAGGAGAGCCAGGGCTACATAGTGAAACCCTGTCTTGAAAACAACAAAAGGAAAACGATAGGTAATAGCTTTTTTTTTTTTTTTTCATTGTATGTTCCATTGAAAAATATCACTTTTTAATTTCATTAAAATACCCATTTTGCCTCTTTCTGTGAATTTCCCCCACAGTCACAATGACTAACCATTTATCCCTGCTGGCCTAGAATAGCTTGAGATGAAGGCTCTTTTTCTAGTACAGTCTCTCTCTCTCTCTCTCTCTCTCTCTCTCTCTCTCTGTCTGTCTTGTGTGTGTGTGTGTGTGTGTGTGTGTGTGTGTGTGTGTGTGTGTCGCGCGCGCGTGCTCGCTCCCAATCTTATGTACCCCAGGCTGGCTTTGAACTAGTTATGTAGCTAAGGATGACTCTAAACTCCTGATTCTCCTGCTTGCATCTCCCTCCCAAATGCTGGCATTACAATTGTGTACTTACACTCCCCATTATGGTGACATTATCATTCATATTTATTAACATACTTTGTTCTTACTCCCCACTCCCACCTCCCCTGAATATTTTCTTGTAGTTTCTGTGAGTAAGGAATTCAGATGGGGCACTGACTGCCTGTGCTTCCCCAGAATCTCATGCAAAGGCCTAAAGCTACTGACCCGGGCCATCCCTGTTTGATTGGGTCCTATCTCAAGGCTGTTTGTAGAGGTCTGTTTCTTGCTAGGTCAGCCTAGGTCAACAGTGGTGATCTCTAGACCTGACAGTGGGCACACTCCCAGCTAGTGAAAGACAAGAAATGCTAGCTGTGCCTATCTGGATTTCAGAATTGCTGTGGCCCAGTTGTACTTGGTTTTTTAAAATATGAATATTGAAATTTCTTAAACATGTCTTCCATTGCATGTTGACTACACCCAAAAGAATGTAATTTGTCTCCTTGCCCAAAGGTCTTCAGTGTCAACCATCCTGGAGTCACTCACATTTATGAAACGTAATCTTTCAAGTTATAGCTACACTTGAACTTTTGATTTATATGATGGAATTCTGAACTATGAAGTTGATGCTATAATTGGGTAAGTCTTTTGGTATCTGGAGAGAAGGTGGCTATGTTTTGGATGAGGAAACAACATGCCTAAGAATAATTAGAATTATGGCTTAGACTTTATATTTTGGGCCTTGTTTCCCTTGTTATAGCTAGCCTTCCTTGCTTGTGAAGAATAGTATGTGAGGATTTGTTGTTTAGCTCTGTCTTGCTCCTATAGGTTTGGGAATGAGGGGAGTCCAAAGAATTCTTAAGTCTGTACTATGTCTTTCTTAGTCTAAGCTGCCAGTTACAACATAATTCTTGTCTGTCAATATAATTACCTAGGTATCCCCATCTTCCTCATGTATTGATGAAAATGAACCCCATTCTAGTCCTAGAGGGTAAATTTGCTTGATTTAATCCAGATATGATGGTTTTATTGATCTCATCCAAGACTGATTAAGACATCTTCAAGTGACAACCATTCAGGCTGTTGGGACAGAAGGGTTCAATTGTTCAGGGGAGTCAGGAAAGGTTTTCGTTCCTGATAAAAAGATCCCCAGGGAAGAGCTCCTCTCCCGCTGGACACTAGTGTGTCTACACATCACGCTCACACTTGTCAGCTTGTGGCCCCCAAGGCTTGTGGAGGAAGTGAAGCTCTTAGGTTTTGGAAATGCAACTGAGAAACAGAACGAGTCAAGAGGAAATCCAAACCTTTTTATTTTAAAATCAGTCAGTAGCTGTGGTCAAGACACCAAAGTGAGACCCTTCTGCGAGGCAGTGCTGGCTTTGTGTGTGGGGTGTCAGTCCCTCAGGTGCATGCCAGAGAATATGGAGAATAAGGGACATGAAGGTAATGTGACTGCTTGCCGAGAGTGGTGGGTGTCCTTACAGAGAAGTGATTGTAATGGCCCATCTCCTCCACCCCTCCCTTCCCGCTCTCTTCTCTTCATGTCTCTGCCTCCAGTCTTCCTTTCTGTCCTTCTGTGAAGCCTCTGGGTGCTCATTCCTGTAGCTGATCTTTATTTACACACAGTTTTATGTAATTCTCCCAAACAGCCTTGACGAGTAGATTCTTATTTTGAATCTACTATTCAAAATCTACTATTCAATCTACTATTGAATCTACTATTCAATCTATTGTTGATAGGGTCTCTTGTAGCCCAGGCTAGCCTCAAACTCACTATGTAAGGAGAGGGTTGGCCTTGGACCCTTGAGCCTCCTGATTTCACCTGTCAAACGTTGAGACTGTGTACATACTGGTCATGCACCACAACACCCAGCTAACCTTAATTAGTTCTTAAACCATGAACTCATGGTTACATAGCTAAAAAGTGGCTCAAACACATGTGGCAATCAGTGTTTTTAGCCTGGTAGCAGTAACTAAAGGGATTTGGCTGTTTTTTGTTGTTGTTGGGTTTTTTTTTTTTTTTTTTTTTTGTATTTTAAGACAGGGTTTCCCTGTGCAACAGACAGCTCTGACTGTCCTGGAACTCGCTCTGTAGCCCAGGTTGTCCTCAGACTCACAGAGATCCCCTGCCTTGCCTCCCAAGTGCTGAGATTAAAGGCGTGGACCACCACCACCCAGGTTTTTTTTTAAATTGAAGTACTGAGCCTGAACCTAGGGCTTTAGGCTTGTCAGGCAAGTGCTCTCCCACTGGGCTGTATCCTGGTAGAATTCTTTCTTTTGTTTCATTGTTTCACTTATTTATTTATTTAGTTTTGTTTTTTTGAAATAGGGTTTCTTTGTAGTTCTGTCTATCCTGGGACTTGCTTTGTAGACCAGGCTGGCCTGGAATTTAGAGATCTGCCTGTCTCTGTGTTCCAAGTGCTGGTATTAAAAGTGTGTGCCATCACCACCTGGCAGAATTCCTTTTTTTTTTTTTAAAGAATATTTGCAAGCTAGGTGTGATGGTGCACTGAGGTAGGTCAAAGCTAGCCTGGGAAGGGAAAGGGGGCATTTTACTAACTCTTGGTATTAAACTACTTATGTATTTGGTGGGTTCACATAAACGGAAAACTGAGCAAGGCCTATGAATTTTATGGGAGCCAATATTGTGGTTTTAACAACAAAAATATAAGTGTTTATTTCCCTTTGAACAAAGAAGATAAAATTCTTAAAGCAAAACAAAACAGATTCTGCTCTCGGCTTTTACCTGCTGTATCACAAAGGGAAACTAGGCTAGATTAAGATTTCAGTCCAAGATCCGCTCACCCACCCCCACCTGTAACAAGCTGCTAAAAGGTGCCAGCTACCCCTGATATTTATCCTCTCCCGGAATATTTTATGCTTAAACCATGGCCCAGAAACTGTGAATCTTCTTGTATTAGCTCAGACGGCTCTAAGCTCAGTGTCCTGGTGGGCTGCTTACAGAAGGCTGGCCTGGTTTTGCATGCAGCTTTCCTCCCTAGGACCGGAAGACCGCTTTCAAGGAAACTACCTAAAGGGTATTCTGTCTGTGGTGGTTTTTAGCAATCCCCAACTCACCGGGACTCTTTAGGAATTTAAATTTACTCAAGCACAATGTCTTAAAGAGGAAAATGTTTTCTTTGTGATCTGATTTGGGTGGTGTTCAGAGAAAGAGGTATTTAGTTTGGAGGTAAGCAGGTTCTCTTCTGGAACCTGAAAAGGAAATTCACAAATGCCCCCAAGGCATTTACCCTACTTAGATGTTCACTCTTATTTAAAAGACCTAAACTTTCACTATGCTAATTTCATTTACATACCTCTGCAATTGTTTACACAGTGCATTTTGCCGGTGGTATTGTTTGCCTAAGGAAGAAAACATAGTAGCAATCTTGTCTTGCAATGTTTACCGTCTGCAAGCTGTATATATTTAGGGCATCATGCTAAAATATTACATGCCAGGAAATTTCAATAAGCATGTTTAAATGAATTCTAAGAAACAAGACAGAAAGGAAATATGCCTCTTTGCTTCGAAACATTTATCTCACTGGGTGGAAAAGGGTACCGTAAACCTTTGAGTGATAGATAGTCCAAGAGAAAAATGCACATTAATCTGTAGTTTAATGTGTTTTCTAAATGTCTTAATTGCTTTTAAAGTCATGTAAATAAATAACAGGCAAAGGATGTGAATTAATATCCCAAGAAAATGATTTTCCTGATACAAGGCCTCCTACTTCAAAGAATATTTATAAGGCACAGCAAACAATTTTCAGCTAAGAATTACAAAATCTGAAGATAGCAAATCTGAATACACCAGCTGCTAATGTGGCAACATTTTGTTCTGTTTTCTGTGGGCCAATCATTACTCTCAACATTCTCCTTACTTGTTTGCTTGTTTGTTTGCTTATTATTTTCTTTTCATAGCCTGAAGCCTCATGAAGGTCAAGCTAATTTTGACTAAGGCAGATCTTGAACTCCCTTCTACCTTCCAAATAAATGCTGGGATTACAGGTTTACATCACCACAATCTGCAATAAACATGTGCTATTTTCTGAGGGAAGGACTAACCTTCCCAGGGAAGAGACCAGAGTTTCTTTCTCTTTCTTTCTTCCTTCCTTCCTTCCTTCCTTCCTTCCTTCCTTCCTTCCTTCCTTCCTTCCTTCCTCCCTCCCCCTCCCTCCCTCCCCCCTCCCTCCCTCCCTCTCTCCCTCCCTCCCTCCCTCCCTCCCTCCCTCCCTCCCTCCCTTCCTTCCTTTCTTTTTGTTTGTTTTGTATTCAAGAAAGGGTTTTTCTGTGTAGTCCTGGTTGGCCTGGAACTTGCTTAGAAGACCAGGCTGGCCTCAAACTCATAGAGACCCTCCGGCCTCTGCCTCCAAAGTGTTGGGATTAAAGGATGCACAACCAGGATCTTGAATTTCTAAAATAATAATAATAATAATAATAATAATAATAATAATAATAATAAGTAAATAGATTGAGCCATCACATGTAACTGAATTTCTAAATCTTTTTAAAATTTTATTTATTTTATTCATCAGCTCCCTCTATAGATGATTGTGAGCCACTACATGGTTACTGGGAATTGAACTCAGGACCTCTAAGAAAGAGCAGTTAGTGTTCTTAACCCAATGAACCATCTCCCCAGTCCCAAATTTCTAAGTCTTAATGAAAAGGATAGTGCTTGGGGCTGGAGAGACAGGTGAGTGGTTAAGATCACTTGCTATTCTTCTAGAATACCCAGGTTTATTTCCCAGGACTCACTCAAATTGGGCATCTTACAACCACCTACTAACTTCAGTTCTACAAGGTGGGTGACGTATTCCATTAATCCTATCACTTTGGGATGCAGAGGCAGCTTTCTTATGAACACATACACATAAACACATACACAAAACATAAAAGTAATTCACTGAGCATATTCTCAATATCTCTCTTCCCCTTTTCTTTTTGAGACAGATTCTCACTCTGTAGCCTGGATGGTCTAGAATTTGTATATTAGATTGACCTGGAACTCATATGAACTCATATCTTCCTTCTCACCCAACCTTCTCCCTATGCCCAATCTCCAACTCTCAGTGCTGGGATTAGATGAGTACACAACCAGGCATGGACTGAGAAATTTTAATATTGAATTTCATTTGACTCATCAAACTCAGCTAATGCTCCAACCGAGTAACACATTTCTGAAGTCTGTGGTTTTATAACTTTAACCATGATTATCTTAGATTGTGAACCACTATGGTAGTTTGAATAAAATTGTGCCCTAGAGTCTCCAATTTGGATTACTTGGTCCCTGATTAATGGAGCTGTTTGTGGAAGTTTAGGAGGTGTAGTCTTGTTGGAGAAAGTGGGTCATTGGAGGTAAGGTTTGAAAGACTTAAAGTGTACTCTCTCTGCTTCCTGGTTACAGTTCAAGATGCAACCCCCCACTCTGTACCCTCCCACTTCTCTCCCCCCCCCCAGGTTCCTGTTCCTGCCACCAGGCCTTCACTCTGCCATCATTGACTGTAGCCCTCTGGAACTGTAAGCCCAAATAAACCCTTCTTTGTGTAAGTAACCTTGGCTGTGGTGTTTTTACCACAGCAATAGAAAAGTCATTAATACAACCAGTGTATGTAAGATGGATCTAAGTACACATTCCACGAAACAAGATTTACCATGTGTTCTGTACCATTGTTTTCCTCCCTCCTGGGGCACAGGAAGAAACTCAGAGCTTTAAAAGTGTAGGAAAGTGCTATACCACCACTCTGCATGTGTACCCTCTATAGTTTTTTCTTTCTTTTGTATGAAATGTTGGTTATAACAAACACAACTAACTTCATAGCCTGCTCATGAGTTGGTACCAAAAGTATGAAAAAAGCACCCTGGTTTCTGAGCAGTAATGGGACTGAACAAGCACGTTCATGTAAACTTTGAAAAGGTCAGAATTAAGTCAAGACCTCCCTGTCCCCTTGCTTTGTCCTCCAGGCTTCCCTAAGCACCCTTCCCTCCCTGCAATGTTTTTAGATTCAGCGTTTTATAGGTTGAAAGATGGAATGGCAACTTAAAAAAAAAAAAAAGACCTAATTTTTAGGACAGTTTTACCAAACTATTCCATATTCTCATACCCTCACATAGCCTTCCCCACTAACAACATGTCACAGCAGAGTGGACATTAGCTATGACTGATGAACCTACACCATGTGTCATTATCACCAAAGCCCATAGTTTGCATCTTTGTGTCTAACAGTCTATGGGGCTAGACAAGCACGATGATACACCCATCATTGCCATCCCCTGCTCTGAAGAGCCTCTGTGTTCCACCTCCTCATCTCTGTTCTCCAAACATGAGCATGACTGAGTTTTTACCACCTCCATGGTCTCCACATCAGTAACCACAGTCAACCTTCGGAGCAGAGACAGTGTCTTGCAGAATAAATAAGCTGGTAAGGATGAAGCAGTCATAAGAGACAGTCTTTCTTGTTTCTTTTCTTTAGAAAGCAATTATTTTATGTGCCCTATGTTTGTCATTTAATGCAAGCTAGTCTTATTTGATAACAGGAACCTCAAAAGAAGAGCTGCTCCCATCAGATTGCTTGTAGGCAAGTCTGTGGAGCGCTTTCTTGATTAATGATTGCTGTTGGGGAACCCAGTCCATTGTAGGTCAGGTAGTCCAGGGACACACAAGAGAGTAGACTGAGCAAGCTTTGGGGAATGACCCGATAAGAAGCATTTCTCCATGGCCTCTGCTTTAGGTCCTGCCTTGAGGTCCTGTCCTGACTCCCCTTAGTCTTAGTGATGGAGTATGACCTGAGAGGCTTAAAATAAAATAAACACTTTCCTCACTGGGTTACTTTTGCTCATCACAGTAATAGGATCCCTGACTGTGACAGAAATGAGTATGTACTAGGTTTATGGCCTATTGCCTGAGCATGGATGAGGAGGGTTGGGGAAGGAGTTGGTACTTTGGTTCACTGAGTGTTCAGTTTAATGAGCTATCATAAGAACTTGGAGTACAAGGCTGATGTCAGTACAGGTGATAGAAGTCTGGCTCTCAAGATTTCAGGAGGGAAGTTTCAGAGTGAAGCCCTGGCAATAGCATTGTTTACCTTTATACCAGCCTGCTGTGGTGATCCCATCTCTACCTCTCATGTAGTAGGTTATAACATGTGGGCTGCCACTACTACCCATTGCAGATCTGAACTGGGGTCTTCATGCTTGCACACTGGAGTCTGCATGCTTGCACGGAAGTGCTTTACTCACTGATTTATTTTCCTACCTTCTATTTATTTAATGAATTCATTTGTGTGAGAGAGTCTCATGTAGCTCAGGCTGGCCTTGAACTTGTTATATAGCCAATGCAACAGAGGATGACTTAAATGCTCTTGCCTTCTCTTCCCAGTTTGGGTTATGTGCATATATATATATATATATTTATTATACGTGTGTGTGTGTGTGTGTGTGTGTGTGTGTATCTCTGTGTTGGTGTGTCTATATGTACCATGATGACAGAGGGCAACACTTGGATCTTGGTTCTCTTTTCTTTAACCGCATGGGTCCCAGAGATGGCACTCAGGTCATCTGGTAGTAGCCATCTTTCCCTGCTGAGCCACCTTGCTGCCCCTTCATAATTTTCATTATTAAATTGTATTTATTATTAGTAGTGGGGGCAGTTTTGTGCCACAGCCCTCATGTGGAGATAGTTCTCTCCTTCCCTCTTGGGTTCTAGGGATGGAAGACACCAGGCCTGAACAGCAAGCCCTCTTACTCACTAAATCAGTTTTCCTCCCTCCAAGTTTTTTGAGACTAAAGTTTTACTATGTAGCTGATGCTGACTTGAAATTCACTATGTGGCCTAGGCTGGGCTCAAACAAGATTTATAGGAGTGTACCACCACACTTAGTCTAGTGATATTTAAAAAATTTTTTTTTGTTATTTCATATCTGCATGTAATGTGTTTTCATCAAACCTACCTCCAATGCCTCCCTCCAATTCTTCCCTTATCCCCACCCCTGACACTTTCCACTCCTGAATTCATATGCTGTTTTAAAGATTTATTTCATTATTTTTTAAGGTCTGAAAATGTGTTACTCTTACAAGTCTTACTTTTGACTGGACCCACAGTTAGAAGCAGAAGCTCTCAGCAGGGCAGCCTGCGTCTCTTGGGCAATCTGTTCCTGGCGATTTTCTTTGGTTTCCTTTATTCTCTTGGCCAAAGTTTAGCATATTCTGCAGCTTCCTCATCTTTCTTGGTGCATTGTTTCTTTGGAGCATTGTTCCTGCACCCAAGGTTTCTCTGTGTAGTCCTGGCTGTCCTGCAACTCACTCTGTAGACTAGGCTGGCCTTGAGCTCACAGAGCTCCTTCTGCCTCTGCTTCCTGAGTGCTGGGATTAAAAGCATGCACCACGACTGCCAGGAAATTTTTTTTGTTGTTGATTTTTGATGGTAGTGGCTTCCTCTTTTCCTTTTCTTTTCCTTTCTTTCTTTCTTTCTTTCTTTCTTTCTTTCTTTCTTTCTTTCTTTCTTTCTTTCTTTTGAGGCAGAGTTTCTCTGTGTAGCTTTGGAGCCTATCCTTGCACTCACTCTGTAGCCCAGGCTGGCCTGGAACTCAGAGCTATCCTCCTGCCTCTGCCATCCAAGTGCTGGGATTAAAGGCATGCACCACTACCACCTGCCTTAGCTTCCTATTTTTTTTTTTTTTAAAGGCTTGCTGACAACATATTGGCTGATACCATCTTCTTTAGAGAGATGGAAAACTTTGTGGACCCCGCTGCCCCTCCCAACCCGATAACTTTCTCCAGGTTTTATTCTGTCAAAAGGATGGCCCTTACTCAACAGCAAGCCTACTCTGGCTCCATACACCTTGCTTCATGGGAAAACCGTGTTTGTTCTTCCCATCACCATCACCCATCTGGACCACACGTCTAGAGCAACCACAGCCATGTCTGTTTCTCCAAGTGAAGAGTGGAGAAGACTGAAGGGAGCAATAAACCTCCCTGAAGCCTAGGAATTGTAGCCAAAGACTAACTGAACAATTCCAAGGAATGTATGTGTGTGTGTGTGTGTGTGTGTGGTGGGGGCGGGGGGGGGATCGTCAATTTACGAATCTTCTCCACTGGGGTAAGGAGTGAGGTGGGGTGGGTGGCAGTGGTGGCAGTGGTCTGTGCTGAAACAACAAGTAGTTTCCACACCTATTTCAGGAATGTGACCCACCTGGCAAGTAGGACTAAACAGGATATTGATGCGGTGAACCTTTACCCTGGCAAAATAAACTAATGACAGTCTCCCATATGGAGAAGGGGATGTGCCCAGACTTACATTCCTTCAACACCAAAGACAAAACTATGTAATTTGTGCTTTGGTGAGCTAAGGCATAGTCTGCTAAGTGAGGTGGGTCTGAAAAGTGTCTACACCTGGCTAAGCCTCTCCTGCTGATGGAGCAATCCAAATCAGACCAATAAAACCGAATTAGAAAAAGCTCCCAGATGGCCTTCCAGCCCCCCCAGAGAGGAGATGAGAAAGGAAGACTGTAACAACCAGGAGTCTGGTTTCTGGGAGGCGGGGGTGGGAGGCAGTTTAAATACCTGGGGGAGGGGTCATCGTTTGGCGGGCTTTCTGAGATGCAGCAGGATTTAGATGGAGATGGGGGAGGAGGGGAGCTTGGGTGGAACCTTCACTACAACGTCCCAGACTCTTTGGGCATATGGATGCCAGTGACCGGGGCAAAGCTTTTTATCATAACTATCCTTTTAGGGAAGTGCTAGAATTCACTGGAGAGGTCCCGGGTTGAGCTCACTTGCTGTGGGCTTGGTGGGTTAAGACACTCTTTATAGACTATAATATATACCTAAATTAGAGCAAGAGGTACATATTAAGCTTGAAAAGTTTCCTCCCAAGAATCTTTGACAGGACTCACACTACAATGTTAGTCTATGCCCTTCTGACAGAGCTCTTGCTTGGTTTGCTGTTTTGAGACGGAGTCTCGTGTTGTCCAGCTGGCCTTGGAATGACTGGAAAGGAACTCACTCAGATCGCCCATCTCCTCCGGAATGCCGCGGTACTCAGCATGTCCTGTTGCACCCGAGTAGTGTGGATTGTTTAATTACCGTTTTTGTTAGTATACAAAGCATCCGATTTCACTGTAATTTGTCCATACGCTGTATCTTTACACTTAGTTCTTATTTTCCCTTCCCGATTCCCCCTTTCTTCTTGTTCCTCCCCCAGACAACCTTCCCTTCTACTGTAGTTTTGAGTTGTGTTCCCTTGACATTTCATTGCATTAAAAATTTTCAAACTGTTTATTTTTTTAAAAGACATTTATTTTGATGGTCGATTGTGGTGCATGACTTTAATCCCAGCACCTGGGAGGCAGAGGCAGGTGGATCTCTGTGACATTGAGCCCAGTTCCGTCCAGGACAGAGAGAAACCCTCTGTCCAATACCTCTATCCCCTCCCCGCTTTCTTTGTAAATTTCCATTATTTATTATTTTTTTTAAGTGTGTTTAGGTACTTTACTGCATGCATATCTGTATACTATGTTCACGTCTGGTGCCCATAGAGACTAGAAGAGGGTTTGGATCCCATTGTACTGAAGTTACAGATGGTTGTGAGCTGCCATGTGGGTGCTGGGAATCAAATCTGGCTCCTTTGTAAAAAATAATATGTGCTTTCAACTGCTTAGCCATTTCAGATGGGGGAGGGGGAGAGGAGATATTGGGCAGTTCGAGCTACTCTGTTCTTACTGGAGGCCCTCTGCAAGTGCAGTAAGCCTTCCTAATCACTGAGCCATCTCTTTAACACTATAGACTTTAAAAAATACTTTTCTTTTGGTGTGTGTGCACGCGCTCACTCGCCATGGTGCGCATGTGGGGTTCTGAGGATCATTTGTTAGAGTCAGTCCCCTCTTTGTAACATGTGGGTCCTAAGTACTGAATTTAGATCATTGGTGGCGAGTGCCCTTAGCTGATTTGGTCTGATATTTGCCCGGTTCTATCTGTTGTCTTTAAGCTTCCATCTGAGAGAAGGAAGTATCTTCCCCACTGTTTTACTTCCAGTCTCTGTGTGCCCAGGAGTGTGCAGGGAGATGAGCAGTCTGGCAGCATGTAACCCCAGCATTTGAGAAGTGGAGGAGGATTGAGAATTCGAGGACAGCTTAAGAGAGATCTCAAGGACAGTTAGAGAGAATCTCTCTCAAGCAAACAGAAACAACAAAGGAAAGTGTTTTAGTTCATTGAGCCTCTCCTAGTCTTTTGATTGAATAATTGAATCCATTTACAATATTACACTCACTGACAGTAGGGGGTTATTGAAATTTTATCTGCTTGACCTGTACAGCAATTATTATTATTATTATTATTATTATTATTATTATTTGTTTTTCTTTTATTTGCTTTTTGTCTGAGACAGGTCTCTCTATATAGTCCTGTCTGTCTTGAAGCTCTCTCTATGTAGAGCAAGCCAGCTTCAAACTCTCAGAGATCTTCCTGACTGAGATTCCCCTGAGTGCTGGGGGCATTAAAGGTGTGTGCCACCAAGCCTGGTGACATTTAACTACAATTCACTCGGTGTGTACTCTTCCTGACAGGCTTGGTGGGGCACACTTGAAATACTAGCCTGGGAGAGGCTGAGGTGGGAGGATCTCCATGAATTTGGGGGCAGCCTGGAGTGTGTAGTGAGTGCCAGATCAGGCAGGGTACTTAGCAAGACCTTGACAAACAAAACGAAACAAAACAAAACGATTTCCTGGGTGTGGTGGAGCATACTTGGAATGCCAATGCTCTAGAGGCAGAGGCAGGAGGACCAGAAGTCCAAGGTTGTCTTTAGCTACATAATGAGTTCACATCTCGCTTGAGAAACATGAAACCCCCACCTCAAAAAAAAAAAAAAAAAAAAAAAAAAAAACCCAAAACCTCAAAACCGCAAAACCAAAATCAACAAAAAGTTCCCTGCTCAATTTGACTAGAAACGTATGATTTTACTTACTTCAGAGAAATACCTTTTCTTCAAATTTATTTAACTAATTTTTCTTTACTTCCCCCTTTTATTTATTCTTCTTTCATATATTACATCTCAACTGCAGTTTACCCTCCCTCCTTTTTTTCCAGTCCCCCCACTTTTCAGATCCATTACTCCGCTGTCTTCCTTCAGAAAAGGGCAGGCATCCCAGCGACGTCAACCAAACACAGCATATCAGATTACAGTAAGACTAGACGCATCCCCTCATATTAAGGCTAGACCAGGCAACCAATATAAAGAGAAGGGTCCCAAAAGTAGGCAAAAGAGTCAGAGACAGCCCCTGCCACCATAGTTAGGTGTCCCACAAGAACACCAAGCTACACACCATAACATAGATGCAGAGGACCTGCATCAGCCCCATGCAGGCTCCCTGATGGTCACTTCAGTCTCTATGTCTGGTTAGTCCATTTTGTGAGTCATTTTCTTGTAGTGCCCTATAATCCTGCCTCACCCTCTGTAGGAGTCCCTGAGCTCAGCCTAAGCTTTGGTTGTGGGTTTCTGCATCTGCTCCTATCAGGTGCTAGATGAAGCCTCTCTGATAATGATTACCTGTGAGTATAGCAGAATATCATTAGAAGTTATTTCATTGATTGTTTTTTTTTAAAAAAAAAAATTTATTTATTATGTATACTGCCTACATGTACACCTGCAGGCCAGAAGAGGGCACCAGATCTGATTATAGATGGTTGTGAGCCACCATGTGGTTGCTGGGGATTGAACTCTGCATCCCTGGAAAAGCAGCCAATGCTCTTAACCTCTGAGCCATCTCTCCAGCCCCCCAACTTCTTCTTCTTCTTTTTTTAATTTAATTAATTAATTAATTAATTAATTAATTAATTAATTTTGCTCATGTTTAGTTCTACGCTAGGTCTCTGGGCTGTCCCCTCTGGTTCCTAACCCTGCAGGCAGTGTCAGTCACGGGCTCCCTCTCGTGGTGGCATGAGTCTCAAGTTGGACCAGTCATTGTTTGGCCATCCCCACCTCTGTACCGCCTTCACCCCAGCACATCTTGTTGTCAAGACCATTTATTTACCTAGAATTCAATCTGGTATTCTTTTATCCATATTAAAATTTTGTTATTAAGTTCATTACTGTTTAGGATTTTTATACCATTTTGATGAGTTGACACCTTTATGATTTTTAAGATCTTATTTTTATTTATGTGTGTTTGTGTTTGTCTGTATGCTACATGTATATGTGTATCCATATCACATTTGTGCCTGGTGCCTGTGAAAGCCAGAGGGCCTGGGTCCGATTACCTGCAACTGGAATAAAAGAGGTTGTGAGACACACCATGTGGCTTCTGGGAATCAAACCTGGGTCCTCTGCAAGAGCAGCCAGTGCTCTTAACTCTGGAGCCATCTCTCCAGCCCCAGAATTGGCCCCTTCCCCTTAATTATTTTTGTTTTATTAAAAAAAACCAAAAAACAAAAAACCCCTGTATATGTGAGTGTCTGTGCACATGAATGTGAGTGCCCTTAGGGGCCAGAAGAGGGCACCGAGTCCTTTGGACCCGCAGCTGCAGGCAGCTGTGGGCCACCTGACACGGATTCTGAGAACCTAACTCAGGTACTATGGGGCAGCAAACAAGTGCTTAACATTGTGAAGCTGTCTCTCTAATCCTGAACCTTTTGTTTTTATAAAATACAATTTTATGCCAGCTGGTGGTGCCATGCACCTTTAACCCCAACTCTTGGGAAGCAGAGGCTGGCAGATCCCTGTGAGTTCAAGGCCAGCCTGGTGTACAGAGTGAGTTTCAGAACAACTAAGGCTGTTACACAGAGAAATCCTGTCTTAAAAAAAAGTAAGTAAAATAAAAACATAACATAAAAATTATCTTTGGTATCAATCTTTGCTAATAAATCTACTTTGACATTAATATTCAGTCTCCTTTTGATAGTTTTAACAAGGCAAAACTTTTTTTTCAAGTTTTGACATTAAAAAAAGCTTAAAAAGATTTATTTGTTTATTTATTTATCTTATTATATGAGTGCTGTATCTGCTGTATAACTTTATGTCAGGAAAGGGCATCAGATCCCACAATAGATGGTTGTGAGCCACCATGTGATTGCTGGGAATTGAACTCAGGACCTGTGGAAGAGGTGCTCTTTAATTGCTGAGCTGTCTCTCCACAACCCCCTCCCCCAAACAAAAGAGACTTATTCACTTTTATTTTATGTGCACAGGTGTTTTGCCTGCATGTATGTCTGTTTATCATGTGTGTTTGGTGCCCATGAAGCCTAAAAGAGGGCGTTGGATCCTCTGTAACTAGAATTGCAGATAGCTGTGAGTCATCAGGTGGGTGCTGGCAACTGAACTCAGATCCCCTGCAGGAGCAGCAAATGCTCTTAACTGCTGAGCCATCTCCCCAGTGCCCTGGGTTCTATCCTTAGTGTCGTCTATAGTGGATATCTTGATTTATTTTTTTGCTTGTTCGTTTGTCTGAGTCAGGGTGGCAAAATATAGTCCAGGTTGGCCTGTAACTCGGTCTTCCTGCCTCAACTAGGATTATAAGTAAGAACTGCAGGCTCCACCGGGGTCTTTCCTTTTCTTTCATACATACATACATACATACAGTGTGTGTGTGTGTGTGTGTGTGTGTGTGTGTGTGTGTGTGTGTGTATGTGTTTGTGTGTGTGTGTGTGTGAACCTCATACAAACTAGAGTTATCTAGGAAACAGAACCTCAGTTGAGAGAATGCCTCCATCAGTTTGCCTATAGACAAGTGTGTAGTGCATTTTCTTGATGAATGATGGATGGGGGGTGGTACCAAGCTGGGCAGGTGATCCTGAGGAACAAACCAGTGAGCAGCACTTCTCTGAGGTCGCTGCTTTGCTTCCTGAGGTGGCTTCCTTTAAGGATGGACTGTAAGCTGGAAACCAAGTAAGCCCTCTCCTCCCCAAGCTGCTTTTAATCATGGAGTTTTATCACAACAATAGAAACCACACTAAGACTTTATTTTTCTGTTCTTCCCATCTCTTTTCTTTCCTTCTTTTATTATTATTATTGTTAGTTGTGTGTGCATGCATATGTGTGTGCTCTCATGTCCCAGTGCGTATGTAACCATGAACATCATGCAGGAGTTGTTCTCTCCTACCTAGGCAGGATGAAGCAAGTGGGTTCCAGGGATTGAACCCAGGTCTTCTGCTTTGGAGGCAAGCACCCTCACCTGTTGAGCTCTCTCTCTGGCCCTTCTGTTCTTGCTTCAGTTTGATAATCCCTGACTTTCAATGACTGGTGTTCATGCACTATATTTATTGTGATTTTTTTTTTTGTGTGTGTGTGTGTGTGTGTGTGTATCCGTGTACTGTGTGGGGCACATGTACTGTAGCATGGATGGGGGAAGGCTAGAGAACAACCCTGTGCTCTCCTTTTGCCACATGATTCCCAGGAGTATTCTGAACTCATTGCATCAAGCCTGGCCATAACCAACTTTTTACCCAACGCATCATCTTGCCGACCCCAAGTGCAAATACAGTTTAATTAATTAGTTTTCCTTGATGCTGGAGATTGAATCCAGGGGCTTGCACACACTTTCTTAGATTCACTGAGCATTTGTGGAGGTTGGCTTTGAACTTACTGTGTGGCTCACGCTGGTCTTGAACTTAAGATCCTTATGTTTTTCATAGTAAATTGACTTGAGCACTTTTTTTTTTTTTTTTTTTTTTTTTTAAAGCAGTATCTCACTGTGTCATCCAGGCTGACCTCTAACTTGTGACCTTCATCTCTGACCCTCATGCCTTGGCCTAACTTGTTACAGCTTTATTGTCATTGTTACTGTCACTTTAGAATGTATAGTATAGACTTTCTTATCCATATTTTACACTCAAATAATGCTATACCACTTCATACATATTATGTACTTTGCACTAGCACATGTATTATTCCCTTCAATGTCTTTGTTGATATTTGAGACAGGGTCTTGTTATGTAGCCTTGGCTTGCCTGGAACTCACTATGTAGATAAGGTGGTATCAAACTCGTAGAGATCCATCATGCTAGGCTTCCAGACTATTTTTGAAGACAGGATTCTCCTTCCTTAGTCTCCCAAGTGCTAGAGTTTAGGCAGGAGGCCAGGTTAAAGTAAAAAGATTTTCAGACAATGTCAAGATTTGTAATTTGAGGTGGATGTGATGGTTGGTGCCAGTAAACTCGGCACTTGGGAGGCTGTAGCAGGAAGGTGACTGCAAGTTCAAGCCCAGCATAGACATGTGTGAGACCTTTATCTAAAAACAGTAACAACAACAATGAGAAGCAACAACCAGCAAGCAAACAAAAAAGTAATTTGAACACTGGAAGTGGTATTACAGACCTTAATTTCAGCACTAGGCAGGATGAAGCAAGATCAAGAGGCTAACCTGAGCTATATGTTGAGATTTTTGTCTGCAGAACAAAACAAATCTAACACTGGGCTCTGGTGGCACATGCCTTCAATGCCAGAACTCGGGAGGTAGCGTCAGGGGGATCTCTGTGAGTTCAAGGCCAGCCTGGTCTACATAGTGAATTCCAGCTAGCTAGGGCTATGCAGAGAAACTCTGTCTAGGAAAAAAAAAAAAGCAAAAATGAAAAGAATAAAACAAATCTAACAAGATAAACAAATAAAACAATAATTGGAAATTAATCTTTTTTTTCCTCCCCAAGACAGGACTTCTCTGTATAGCCCTCGCTGTCCTGGAACTAGCTCTGTAGATTAGGCTGGCCTCTAACTCAGAACTCAGAGATCCACCTGCCTCTGCCTCCCGGGAGTGCTGGCATTAAATGTGTACATCACCATATTCGGAGAAATTAATCTTCTTAAGAAAAAATAAATGCCTCAGTCTTGGTTCTGAACGATTTACTTGCTCTGGTTCTTGAGAGATGCTCCCCAGTTAAGGACACTGCCTGCTCTTGCAGAGGACCCAGGTATGGTTCCCAGCACCCACACATCAGTTGATAGCCTACTGTAGCCACAGACCCAGAACTCCTTCATGGCCTCCTTGCACACCTGGCAAACACATGGTGCATGTATGTACAAGCAGACACTCATACTTAAAATAAAATTTACTTATTTAATGTATGGATGAGAAATATTCTGTTTTTGTTTTGAGACAGGGTCTTGTTTTGTGGCTCTGACTGGCCTGAAACTTGAATTGCAGACAGGGCTAGCCTTGAACATACAGCGATCCATCTGCTTCTGCTTCACCAATGCTGGGATTAAGGCATGTACCAACATACCCAACTGAGAAATATAACTTAAACAAAGGAATACCTGATTAAAATGCTGGTTGGAAGTTACAGGTTTCATGTACTTAAAATAATCAGTTAGAGAAAATATGTATTATTTTCAATTTGAGTCTTTATACGAAATAGTAAAGTTGGGTCTTTTCTTTCTATTTCCTAACTTTAACAGACACTGTGTTTTCCATCTGATGGGTGCATAGGGCATGCATGCGGCGTGCATGTGTGTATGTGTGTGTGTGAGTGTGTGTGTAGATAAGAGGACAACTTCTGGGCATCTTCTATTCTGCATGTGTGCATATGGCGTTCATGTGGCATGTGTGTGTGCATGCGCACATGTGTGTGTGTGTGTGTGTGTGTGTGTGTGTGTGTGTGTATAAGAGGACAACTTCCACTAAGTGTGTCCTGGGGATCATACTTGGCTGTCAAGCTTGTCTGTATACACTTTTGTTCCATGAGTCATGTGACTGACCCCACAAACAGGGCTTTTATAACTTTATTTTGAACCCTGTCATCACCTGAAGGTCAGCCTGTGAAGCCAAAGAGACTGTGGAGAGCCTGGACGTGTGGTAGGGGACAGTGGCTGGTGCTGGGGAATAGGCAGTGGAGGAGGTAAAGTAGGGAGGAAAGGAGCACTAAGGAGGACCCAGAACTGTCATTCTGAGCCCCTCTGCCAGGTGCTGCTGGAATGCAGCGTCAGTCTTTATGGCAGCCCTCTGAGACAGTGCTGGCAGACCTCTGTTTTACTGATGGGACCCAGCAACTGAAGGAAGTCACTGGACAGGAGTCAGTGGGGAATGAAGCTAAGGTGTGAACCCTGGTCTGAGTGGCTGAGCACACACAAAGAAGAGAGAGGTCTTACCTGCTTGGGGGTGGGGTTGGGGGGTGGGGGGATGGGGTGAGAGAGAATGGCTAGGGCAAACTCCTGGGCCATACAACTGCTCTTGGGTGTTTCCCAAGTTGTAGTCAAGTCTTTAACAGGATGAAGACCCCTTAAATGGACCTGCTGGCTATGCAGTACTACCCCACATGGATCAGCCCTCTACAGGAACCAGTTAACCCTTCCCAGGTAAGGTAATCAGACGAAGGTAACCGTCACCTTTTCTTTCATCCTGTGCTTTTATTTTTCAAATTCTAGAGCTGACCTCTGAACTCAATCTGCACTTGTCTATTGATGCATAAATAGCTGTAATATCACAGTAAATTAAATTCTGTTTTAAAGGGTATCTATTTAACAATCTGTCAGAAGTTTCAGAGCATTTGATTTCTTGTCTTCTCTGTCCAGTGACAGTTTTATCTCAATGTGGCTTGATTAATGAAACCTTTTATTTGGTGTAAGCATACCTATTATAGCCATAATTTCTTAATGCTTGCTTAGGCAACATTGAGGTCTGGAGAAAAAGGACGGAAAACTTGTAGCTTCTGGAGCTGCGTTGGAACCCTAGATGAGGTGGAGCTGGGAGGCCCGGGCCTTGCCAGTGATGGGCTGAATGACAGAGCACCCGTTTTAGGGCCTCAGCTCAATTCCCAATTAACTCAATGGTGTTTAAAAAACGTAAATGTTCCAAGTTACTGACATCTAATCTGCCTTCCCCAGCAAAGTTGCCTTTGCGAGCCAGTCACTGAGGGAGGTGGGGGGCGTGGCAGCAGGCATCCTCTGGAGCAAGGAATTTGCAAATCGTAGGTATCTAAGACGTTGGATGAAGGCAGAAATAAAAGAAAACTCGGAACCTGAGAGTTTTAATGAAGCCTGGCACTGATAGCTCTTGAGAAGCAGAAATGACTTTATGATGGATATTCCCCAGTAACCTTTTCAGAAGCACTGGATTGAATTGTTTGTTCCTGCCCGGTCCGTGTTCACCTCGCAGAGCAGCCGCGGTTCCCGCTGGGTTGAAGCCTTCACATCCTTCAGGCTCTGCAAACTCTGGGGTTGCAGCTGCACCTTTGTTTTACCTTTCTGTTAAGCACTTAGGAGCATGAACAGTGAGCAGTGAACATAAAAAGTGAAACTTGTTCTGCTAAGAAATTATCTTTTATGCAGTCTTTCTATCTAGATATTTCTTCACTATTAAAAGGATAGGCTCCCTCCTTACCTGTGTGTGCCTGCTATGTCTGACACATTTTTCCTTTGTTAAGTGTCACTGTTTTAGTTTGTGGTACTTGTGGTCTTAAGCACCATAAAGCCTATTTGGAAAGAGTCTCATTATTAACACTAGAGGTAGAAAAGAGAACAAGATAATAGTATTAATAACTAAGGTGTTTAACAAGACCGGTGGAACACACCTGTTATTTAAAAGCCATGATCATTGGCATTCTTTGTTGAGAACTGAACAGTCAAATGATATTGCATAAAATATTTAACAAAGCCTTTTAATCCGTGAGTGCACTAGCTTGTTTATTAATCTGATCACTTGAGTTTGTGACTTTTTTTTATTACCTATGCATACTTATACAGACTTTAAAACAGCCATATTTTCTTTCTGGAGTTTTAGTTGTGAAAAGGAAAATATTATAGGGAATAGTTCTGCTAGAGGGGTAGCATCAGAATTTTTATTGTCAGTTTAGCAATTAAATGTGTTCACTGTAATAACACTGAAAAAAAAAATTAAGTTCGGCCTAACTTTCAAAATTAGAAGAACATGCAATAAAATAAGAAAGTGATAATAGTTAAACATAATGTTAAAAGAAAAATATTTTCTGTGTTCTTTTGGAAAATATATACTATTTTTTTTTTTCAGTTAAAGACCTCCTTTTCCAAGCAAACACAGAAACTTCTTTAATGAGATTCTGAGTGGAGGATTATTATAATTCTCCAACATGTGTCTCAGTTTTTAGTTGATTTCGCATCATGCTTTTTAACCTTCGACAACAAATATTGTTGTACCATGAAGACAGCAAATCCAAACAATTACATATGTAGTCCAAAGGCATACCCAGAAAAATCAATATTTGACATCTTTGCAGCTTGCTCTTTGCAGCCGCGTTCAATAGCGCGCATTCATTACCCACTTAGATTTCTTTCAGATTCGCCGCCTTTGTCACCAGAAACCCATCCCCCCACCCGCCCCCTCCCTGTACCCCCCCTTTGACTTCCACATAACTTCTTTGCCCTGTACTTTTACAGATGCCTTCTGGCTATAAATACTAATGAAATCTCTTTGCTTAATTCAATTTTGCTGGTACACTTACAGTTATGACCTAACTTTCCCACGAGAGAGGTTGATTGAACATCCCACTGCCTTATGGATGGGAGCAAACATTCTCGGAGAGCTGGACTGACGATTTCCATAATTACAGAATTCACAGCCTAATGACCTTAAAAAACAATAAAAAGATCTCTTGCTAATTCCATTTCTGTCACTGACATTCAAGATATTTCATTTTTCATGGGACAACAAATTTACTTTTTTATTTTCCAGAGAGCAGGTCTCTCCTTTCCCCCCCCCCCAGATTAAATTTTCTGAATACTGAAGTATTCTATTGAATATTTAGCATTTCTTTGTCTTTTAAAAGTTAGAATATTTATGATCCTTAGAATGAGTTTGACTGATTTATAGCAATCAATTATAAGAGTACGTTTTCAAATAGCCCTTTTAAAAATGAAGAATAGAATAATTAAAAAGATCACAAGTCCTCCCTTGCATATAATTATTTCATTATTTCATTACAATGCAGAAATTATTTTTGCTGACTATGAGCAATTTTAATTGAGTGAGATCTGTGTTAATGTATGATAGAAAGCAGTTCTTCCTAAGAAATAAGACCATTAATTGCCTAAATTTTTATTCAGTACAGTGAGTCTTTTGAGTCATATTGCAATATAAACCCAATCAGAGGGTAGAGTGGGTACAGTATCTTCTCTGTGTTGGGGACATTCGGTGAGCATGACCCACCTGCTAGTTTATCCTTTCAACAGGTTTATTCCTTATTAGGCATTTGTTTTGAAGAAAACAAATCTACCCAGATCACCACAGGAAAAGCTTTGACAATGAAACATTAATGTCTAGACCATAGGACTATAATATAGTCAGCGTGAATGAGCAAAGCCAAACATATCATCTTCTTCAAAATCAAAATGCTCAAGCATCACAGATGATGACTATATATGTGTATATTCCTTAGGTAAGGTCTCAGGTAACTCAGTTTGGCCTCAAGTTCACAAAATCACTGAGGATGAACTTGAACTGATCTTGCTGGCTCTACTTCCAAGAGCTGCGATTACAGGTTGAGACACATACCTCATTTCAAGTATAGTTTGTGTTTGCTTTTTCAGATAGAAGTTTCTTGCATACCCTAGGCTAACCTCAGCCTTGCTATGAAGCCCAGGCTGACTTCAAACTTGCAATTCTTCTACCTTCATCTCTGGGAGGTGACTAGCTGTTGTGTATTCTTACTTATGCATAGTTTGAATTGCAAAATTATTTTAGAACTCACTGATGTTTAAGTGGCCAATGATTGAATGAGAAGGACCTTCTGTGTGTTAAACAGGAGCCTAGCATCAAGCTATTCCTTTCCCAAACCTTCTAAGGGAAGTGCTGATGTTTTTCTTTTCCTGGTAAACTCATTCACTACTGAAAAGAAAAGTTGCTTATTACAGAACTGTTTACAATTGTAATTTAGAATTTTTTTTTCTTCTTCTTTTTTCTTTTCATGGGAGGAGAGGTTTGAGACAGGGTTTTACTATGTAGCCCTGGCTGTCCTGGAACTCACTCTGTAGACTGGGCAGGCCTCGAACTCACAGAAACCCACTTGCCTATACTTCTCAAGTGCTAGGATTAAAGACATGTGCCATCACTGTTCAGCTGTGGGAATATTATCCTTGACCCTCACTAATGTTTAAACTATGATGAGACTACCAACATAATCCTGGGCCTTGATTTTCTCCTAATTCATAGCTAATTGGGATTTAACGCTATTCCTTGTGCCCTGGTAATTAAACACCAACCTGATTAGCATCTCCTATTAGTGAAAGAGCATATTTGAATCCAAGCAAAGAGAATAGTGTTAAGGCTTCCTTCGGAAGGCTGTGCATGAGAGGTTAGATACTTAGTGCAGGGGAAGGTATCTGTAGTCAACTGGATGGCTCTACAAAGAAGCAAGGAATTCTCTATTCAGAGGAGGAAAACCCTGTTCTAAAGGACTTCTCATGGGAGACAGAGGGTTTACTGTGGACATTGACTTGGGGTTTGCCTCCCCCCCCCCTCTCTCTCTCTGTGTGTGTGTGTGTGTGTGTGTGTGTGTGTGTGTGTGTGTGTGAATCTTGGGGGCAGGATCAGAGAACAGTTTACAAGAGTTGATTCCTTCCTACCATGTGGGGCCTAGGTATGAAACTCTGGTTGTTAAGACTTCAGGACAAGGACCTTTACTCACCACTGACCCACATTGTCAACTGTACAGAAGTTTTCTCAGCCACAGAGAACAAAATCTCCACAGGATTGGAGACTGTTTTCACCTAAGAAATAGTTGACAAGTCAACAGTTACCTCTTCCTTTTAGCTTCACAGTAAAAATTAGTTCCAGATTTTTTTTTTTCCTCAGGAAGGGTGGTGACTTCCAGGATAGAGGGAGAATTGGATAAGTTACATTTTTTGTATTTACAGCCCTATGTATGCACTCAATAAAGCTCATACACCTAATGCTCTTCAGGTAATTAATTATCTGAGTGATATTTACTTGTGGGAAGGTGGGAAGAACAATTTAAAGAACAAACTTATTTATTGAATACTGTACCAAGTATTTTTTTTTTTTTGCAGCCTGACAATAATAACCAAATGAAATATTTTGCTCCTTTTAAAGATGGGAATTTTGAAATTCATAGAAGAATTTGAAGTTATTTAGGGACATAAGTACTCCATGAGTTTCTTAGAAAGATCAAATGATGTCATGGAGTTGATCATGGTCCCCCTTTTTCTCTGAATTTATTACCTGCTTCCTCACTGAAACAGGAGGGTGGATTGTGAGATTTATGGTAATTTATGGTAGATGGTGTCCCAGAAATGCAGAGTTTGTTTCTGCTAGGTCATTTCTGATGATGATGATGATGATATATATATGGTTCCAAGACATCCTGGGCTGCAGAGTGACAATTGTTCAACCCTGCCTCCCTCAATTAAATAAACCTTTTGTAGAGCAAGTTGATTTTGGGCATCTTTTTCTCTGTTTAAAATTTAACAGGATTCCTGATGGGTGCTTTGCTCATTTACTGCAGACTGTAGGGTCTCTAAGGATGGTGAAAGATCTGTCGGTTACCTAGCTTGTATCTGTATATGTATGTGTGTGTGTGTGGGGGGGGGAGCGGGGAAGGGGAAGAGAGAGAGGAGAGAGGGAGAGAGGAGAAGGAGGAAGAGGTAGAGGTAGAGGTAGAGATAGAGATAGAGATAAAGATAGAAGAGCACCACACTGAAAGAGACAGTAGGTAATCTGAGCTCCATAGCCTGCATTTTGCTTTGTTATTTGGGTCACCGTGTTTGCTAAAAATCCAATTAATGGCCCCCTCTTGAAGTGATACTTATTGCTGATGGGCATTGCTGAACTGAAATGTTTAAGCATATGCAATGTATCTCCAATAAAACTCAGATTTAAAAGTCCCCTAATGATGTAAGTGTTTGACAGTCTTTAATGAAAACTGATTGGAGGAATTTCAGAGATGGAGTGGTTTAATAGTAGCAAGCCTTTTTCCTTCATGTGGAAGGAATTGCAGTGTTGTAGAATGAATCAAGGGATTTTTCAGGGTGTTGGGAACAGGACTGGGCCAGTTCTTGGTTTTTGTGTTGTGTTTTGTTAATATTTGACTTTCCTGCTGTGTGTCTAGGGCATGCCTCTCTCACTGAAGTTCTCTGAGGCAGTTCTCTCTGGGGCAGAGCTCAGGTACCTTAGATTGTCTGGGGACTTAGATAATTCTCCCCTGAGTAATTCCATTCATGGCTTGATCTCCTTTTGCTATCGAACCGATGCCTCAGCAAAGGGGTAGAGGATTCTGCTGTTTGTAGCGAAAATCCTGTGCCAGGACCATTAACCTTGAAGCTCTATACACTTTTCAGGTCAGGCGATTACCACAGTTATCCTATTTACTTATTTAAGAAGGTGGCAAAGAGTGTTTCCAAAAATGGACTGATAAATGTGAGTGGAGAAGAAAAAAAATCAATTTTTTTTTGAACAGACAGATTCAGAATTGCAATGACAGAAAGAATGCTAGGATTCAGTTAAAATGTCTCTGAAACAGGTCTGAGCGATAAAATGGTCTGATGTATTGGAGTGTACCTGCATAGAAAAGAGGGCTTGAGTGTTCCAAGTGCAACAGTGCTTAGTATCTGACCAAACCTGCAATGTTAAGATGTTGTAAAGCCTTGGTTTGCTTCATGCCAGCACTGTTTCTGAAACTTAATATGTAGAATAGATTTCAGGGCGGCTGCTCTCCTCAAGTCAGAACATTCCCACTTGTTCATTTCTCCAGCACAACTTGAAATCACTCATCTGCTCCAACACACACACACACACACACACACACACACACACACACACACACACACACTTTTGAAGATTATTGTGCTCTATTTTATATGTATTAATGTATATAATATAATGTATATATGTACAGCATGTGCATGCCTAGTGCTCATAGAAGTCAGAAGAAGGTGTTGAACTAGAGGTTGTGAGCCACCATGTGGATTCTGGGAACTAAACCTGAGTCCTCTACAAGAGCAGCAAGTGTTCTTAGCTCCTGAGCCATCGCTCCAGTCCTTCAACTCTTTCTTTTGATGGGTATGTTAAGATTCATTTCTGAGGGTACCAAAATGATCTGCCTGAGGCTGTATCCACTAAACAGTGTCAAGGACGATCCCACACCAGATCTGCTCTTTTCTGCTTCCTTACACTCTGCTTTGTATGCTTTCTGCTTCTTGCTTGAAACTAAGGGAGGGGGACAGTACCATTCTGTTTGAAGGACTAGGAGAAAGCCATGTGGTCAGAGTCTGCTGGTACAAGTGGGATTCTGAGTCCAGATATTATTCACAACCCATTCATAGGAGAGCTCTCCTGTCTTTTTCTCTTCAGGAAGAGTTCACTATGTAGTCCAGGCTGGCCTCAAAGTCAAGGTCCTCCTGCTTAAGTCTCCTGAATGCTACAATTACATTCTGCAATAAAATAAGAACGGTACTTTAAAGTTACTCTTATTAGATTATTTTTTTATTTTTAATGTGTGTGTCCATGTGTGTGTTCACATGCATGCATGCATGCATGAGTACTACAGTACAGCACATGTGTATGTCAGAGAAAGACTGTAGAAATTTGTTCTTCTATCTGTGGGTCCTGAGCATCAGACCCAGATTAGCAGGCTTGGCGGCAGCCAGTGTGTAGGCAGAAGTTTCTGTCCCAAGCAACGGAATAATATTATTTATACATGCTTGGTCAATAGTCAGGCTTGTTAAGAGTCAACTCTTCCACTTAAATTAACCCATAACTCTAATTAATGTTAAGTCACATAGCTTGGTACCTTTTCTCAGCATGGCATTCTCATCTTGTTTCTCTGCCTTTGCCAGTGACTCCCTGACTCTGCCCTTCCTCTTCCCAGCATTCTTAGTTTGGTCGCCCCACCTATCCTTCCTGCCTGGCTACTGGCCAACCCACATTTTATTAAACCAATTAGGAATGACAGTTCTTTACAGTGTGCAAAAGGACTATTGTACAGCGCCAATGCCTTTACTTACTAAGTACACCTTGCTGGCCAACACATTCTCTCTCTCTGTCTCTCTCTCTCTCTCTCTCTCTCTGTCTCTCTCTCTCTCTCTCTCTCTGTCTCTCTCTCTCTCTCTCTCTCTCTCTCTCTCTCCCTCTCTCTCTCTCTCTCTCTCTCTCTCTCTCTCTCTCTCTCTCTCTCTCTCTCTCTGGGCTCTCATGTGGTCTGCACTCAACTTTTAAAACATTTGTTTTATTTTTTTTATTATTGTGTGTTGTGTGGCTTTGTGCATGTGGGTGCATGTTCCGTAACATCATGCACAGGGAGGTCAAAGATCTACCTTTGAGAGTTGGTTCTCTCTGTACAACTTTGGTTCCATGGATTGAACTCAGGTTGTCTGGCCTTCATGGCAAGCAGTTTAACCCACTGAACCATCTCACTGGTGCCCAGATTGGCCTTTAGCTCCTGACCTTCCTGCCGCCACCTCCCATGTATTGAGGTTAGAGGCATCAATCACCACACCTGCCTGGGTAATCTTTATTTTACTAAGTTGCATAGTTAATCTCTGCATACATGTCATAGCAAAAAAAATAACATACTTCACTCATTCACATCTCTTAAGATGGACCATCTTAGATGAGAATTGTGATAATCAGAAATATGGGGCTGTTGTTTGACTATGAAAAGTCACTCACGGGACATGTATGAATGCTCCGTCTCCAGCTTCTTAAACTCTTTTGTGAAGTTATAGAAAGTCTAGGAGGTGGCATCTACCTGGAAGGGTAGGTCACCTGACCCCAATTCTTGTGGCTCTGTTTCCTGTTATGCGCCTAAGTGGAGAACAGCTTCCACCACAGGCCCACACTGCTGTGATGTTTTTTCTGCTCATGCACAGGGCCAAGTCATCATGTACTAGACCTTTTGAAACTGTGACTCAAATGTGACTTTCCCACTTTAAGGTCTTTCTGTCTGGTGTTTGGCCAAAGTGATGATAAAATGGACAAATACAGTGGCATTCACCAGTGACAACTTTATGCTGTTATCTAGTCCTTTCAACACAGATGCTATCTTTTGAAGTAAAAACAAGATTTTGGACATGGACAATGCATCTCTTTTTTTCTCAACTCTAGCCATGTGTTGGACGCGGAGGCCAATCCACAGATACATATCATGTATTATGAGTTTGCCATCAATTCTGTTGTCAGTGTGACATATCTTTTCTTGCTTTAAATTTTTCCTTTCTAATTTTAAACTCTCAGCCTTTTTATAATATCCCCCGAACTAATTTTTCATCATTCCACTAGATCTATAGTTCATAAATTTGTTGAACCATGAACAAAAGCAAAAGGCTAGCACATGCAGGTATGAGCCATATGCACTGTTTTAATGAGTAGTCGCCATGACATATGGAGGAGGACTGCCCAATTAATTATTGGGTTTGATGGAGTTGTTGCCTGCCTGCACGACTTAGTCCAGGGGCCCATTTATAGTGGTAAAATCCTGTAATGGGCTGGTCTGACCGATAAACAAAGTAAATAAATGAACCAAGTTGATTTAGTAGCTCACATAATTTGCTAGACTACCATAAACATATTATACTGCTTCTTAACAAGAGGTTTACATACTTTTTGGAACTGTGTAGAATTTCACGGTGACATTCCATTTCTGTGTTTTTTTGTTTTAGCAATTGAATAAGTTTCTTCAGCATGTGGGAACAAAAAGACCTCTGTCCTTTGAGAGCAGATGGTGTGAATAGGAGGTCAAATGAACAGGTGTTTCTCTCTTTACCACAATATTTTATTTATTTATGCATTTATGTATTTTTGAGAAAAGGTTTCATCTAACTCAGGGGAGCCTAAAGTACCCCGTGAAGGATGACGGAGCATTTCTGATTCACTTGCCTCTGCCTCCTAAGTGCGAAGATTACAGGCATGTCCTATCACATCCAGTTTTACACAGTGCTGAGCATTGACCCCAGCATCTCATGCTTGCTACCTTCCCAGCAGAGCTACATCTCTAGCCCCTCTTCTCCTCTGATAGTCTTATTAGGTAGCTCAGGATGACCTCAGAATTTCTTGATTTAGCCTCCACATACTGAATGTGTGTCATTGTACCTGGCATTTCTTTACTTTCATTTTTTGGGGGAAAGGGATCTTGTTCTACAATGGAGACTGGTCCAGGCCTCCTATCAAAGAAAGAAAGAAAGAAAGAAAGAAAGAAAGAAAGAAAGAAAGAAAGAAAGAAAGGAAGGGAGAAAGAAAGAAAATAAGAAAGAAGGAACTTAAGGCAAAAGTATAGGTATAGGGATATTTGAAAGATAGTAAAGGGTTCTTCTACTCAAGTTTGTCCAACACAAGTTCCTGTTGAATTTACTCCATGATATCAGCAGAGGTGCTTACCATGTTGTCCGAGCTGTCCATGTCAGCCACTGTGTCTTAGCTCCTGGACATCAGCTGGTGTTGAAAACTCTCTCCATCACAGTCACAGAGGTCTTGGTCAGGAAAGCATGCCAGCAGTGCCCTCGGCTAGATTTACCCAAGTTCACATTCGTTTTTCTCTTTCTTCGGGTATTACTATCAGAATTAAGTTTTTAAATAATGTTTTGCAGCCCAATATACACTTAAAACTTGTCGTTCACTTGTACACCCTCCCTTCTATTGTATGGCTTTCTCTTTGGACAAACTCCTGTTTAACAAAAAATGTATCCGTATCTTCCAGGACTTCTATTTTTAATTATTATTATCATCAATTATTATTATTGTTGTTATATTATTATTATTGGCATCATCATTATTAGTTATGGTGCTAGGGATTAAACCCAGTATCTCATGCATTCACAGGGTACATTTTCCCTATGTGAATTAGGGGGGGCTCCACATTGTCTAAGGTTGCTTGCATTGTCTAAGGTCTCTGCAATCCCACTGTGAATTGTACAGGATGCTGAACAGTCGGTGTCTTGCCTTTAGCTCTCTTGATGTTTCAAGTTGGTATTCGTGGACTTTAATTTTCTCTACTTTGTCTATCTACCTAGGTCTATTGAACAATCTGTTTTCTTTTGCAAGTCTTCTATTACTACTTCTATTAATTAAAACATTTAAAGACAGCATTGTTTCTTGTTCATAGATTAACCAGACCATGATGAAAGCAACATTTTTTTTTCATGTAGCACGCTCCCTCTCCCTCATCATGATTCTCTTCTAATGGCATGTACTGTTAATATTTTTCTTCCCTTGCCCCCTCCCCACAGTTCCATTTGGGTTATTTTAATTAACAAAGTTTTAGTGTGTGAATGTGGGCATATATATATATATATATATATATATATATATATATATATTCATGGCATGTGTGGATATATATATATATCATGGCATGTGTATGGCTACCAGGGGTTAACTTCTGGGGGTTCTCTTTTACCATGGGTTCCAGAGCTCAAACTCAGGTCCTGAGGGTTGTGTAGCAAGTGCTATCTAAGGAGCCATCTCACTGGCCCGATTCTTCCATCTCTTACTGGAGCTGGGATTACAGGCATGCATCACCACACTTGGGGACAGAATCATGTGAGACCATCACCCCACCAAGTTAGCTCCTGGTGGTCCTGACTTGTGGCTTCAAGCCTGGCCTTTTGCATCAGCACTGTAAGCCCTGAGCTGTAGCCTGTTCTAGCTGCCAGTCAGTGAGATCTTCAGCCCTCTGTGCTCCAGGTGAGCCATATTTCCCTTGCTTTTCTGCCCCATTTAGTCATTCTTTTCCTTAGCTTTAACTTGAACTTCAGCTTCCATAATTTACCTAGTCTTGCTAAATTTACTTCTTGCCATTTCTGGTTTTCGGGAACATCTCAATACATCGAGGTGCCTGGCTTCTCCTCATGTGACTCAGGCAGGTGCTTGCCTGGCTCCATGACTCTGCTTCCACCCCGTTAAAAGAGATTCTGTTAACAAGTAGCCTGTCTTAGTGCCAAATTTCTCAGTTTCATCACAGCTCCAGGCACTGGCACTTTGAAGATTCTCAAAATGGTGGCTGTGTCACAACACCTTTATCATCACACATAGAGTGATTCACGGCGACAGATATAGAAACAGGGGGAACAGCTGTGAGCTCCAGAGAAGGTGAAACAATTTCTTAAAGTCACATGGTAAGGTTGAGGACATGGTCATTGGTAGAGCACTTGTGGGGCACAGACAAGCCCTAGACATGATCCCTGACACTTCAAATGAATAAATGAATAAACAAACAAACAAATAAATAAATTTAGTAGCTAGGTGTAGCAGTGCACACCTTGATCCCAGCGTTTGGAAGGCTGAGGCAGGTGGATCTCTATGCGTTTGAGGCCAGCCCATTTTACATTGTGAGTTCTAGGACAGCCAGAGCTACAAAATAAAATCCCGACAGATATATGTAAATAAAACTGTACTCAGTACTCTCAGCAGTGTTAAGACATTTGTATTCTTCGAGCACTCTCTTTTCTAGGGCATATTTTCAGGGTTTCCTTCTACATCCTTCCTTCTCAGACACACAACTGAGTAAGAAGTCTCCCTTGTCTCCCAAGAAAAGTTAGGCTTGGTTAGAAACCCAGAGTTGACTTTGACTTTGAAAGTCATTATCTTCTGAGGCACAACGACTGAAGAGGAGACTTTGGGAAAAAAATGGCTCTTTTCAGTCTTTCTTATAACAGTCATGTGACTGTGCCCAACTCAATCTCCCTGAGATGCTTTTTATCGGTCAAATGATAATGTTAGTATTTGTGTTACAGCATAACCCATGGCACTAGGGATGAAAGCTAGCAGGAATTTGGTGGGTTATTGTCAATGTTAGCATCACTCACCTCAACTAGTGCAAGAGTCAGTCAAAGCCCCAGGACATTTCATGCCATCCTCCTTGTCCCCATTCTGCTCTTCCCTTTCAATCTCTGCAGAAGTAGAGATTGGGTGTGACCTCCCATGGTGCTTTGGGAGATGCGTCACATGCTTGTAGGACTTCCACACCAGGTTCACTAGGTGCACACCCTTTGTTGTGTGTTGAACGTCAGTAGCCACTGGCACAGCTGGGACTTTGTGTTACATAGAGCAATGACAGACGTGTGGTATCAGATGCCTGTTGAGCGCCTGCTAGTTTGTCCTGGGGTCAGTCATCATTAGAAGACATCGCTCCCAGAAGGCTGCCTGGATCTGTTAAAAAAAAAAAAAAAAAAAAAAAAAAAGACAGGGCTAAAGTTATATCTCAACTGTAAGACCCGCAAGAGCGTGGTCCCTCGAGCTCCCACTCAGGAAAGGCGGCCCCCCCAAATCACTCACGAGAAGCGGTCTTGATGCAAACGCATAAGGTCCTTTATATTCCAGTATACTGGGGTCGTCAGCCATGGCAGAGGGCTTAGAGATGACTGAACGACCCCTAGCACAGAATTGAGATAGCTTTTATAGGGTTACAACAATGCCCGCGCATCGTGAACCAATCACCTCGTATCATCCAGTGCAGACCAATTTATTTAAAGCATCCAAGCCCGCTCTTAGACCAGGAAGTCTGCTTTCGCACAGGCTTCTGGGTTTGGCTACACGGCTCATTTCCTGTGTCCATTCACTCACAGGCTACCGTAAACATTAAAGTAGGTGTCCATCAGCTTGGGATTTAAGACTCCCAGCTTCCTGGGTTTTCTGGGGAATTAGGCTAAATTTTTCCATCCTAACACAATGACATAGTGTTTTTTAGCATGCTCAACAATCTGGGTTCAACCCACTACCAGAAACAACAGAGGGGCACCAGTGGTAGCAACATGCCTTGTGGGCCAATCGTTCTAGAAGACAGGACACTGACCTCAGCTGGGTTTGCATTCTTTTTCTCTCTCTTCCTGCACAGCCCCACCCTCACCCCATCTCTTCCTTGGGAATCTAATAACAATAGTGGATGAGCTGAGTAGAAGCTCCTCCCTTGAGATTTATGATGTAGATGATTTCACTTTTTCTTTCCTAGTGTTCCATGTGGAAGTCAAGGTCGGTGTCACCTCGGTAGGCTCCTGCTGAAAGAGTATGAGAGGCCCTCTTTCATCTGCAGCACGTCAAGGGCTTTGGAGCATTGGGAAGGTGTCCTTTGAAGTTCCCAGAGGAACCAAGGGCAATGCACGCTGGACCCGCTCAGTAGCAAGGAGACTCCCCCCGATCCCTGCCAAAGTCTCATTTCTGGGATGTCACCCTCCTGTGCCTGGGAATCTCAAAGCATAAAATGTGAAAGGGGTTTTTATGCTGAGCACAACAGCAGGCTGAGGAGCTAGTGTGCCTAAGACCTGGAATTTCTTTCTGGCTCTCAGCATGAGTCATGATTGTTTCCCTTGCGTCATCCCCCGCATGTGACTTTTCATCTTACATTCTGGCTTTGCTCCGGGGGACTGCACTGCCCATGCCAGAGACCTGCTGAAAGGTCATCCCAGAATGGCTGTGTTGGGAGGGGCTTGCTTAGCAGTGTGGGTCTGAACTGTGATCTTTAACATTCCACTTTTGGGAGGGGAGGTTGTAAAAGTAAGAGTAAATAATTCTAAACGAGCCCCAAATTCAGATTTTTGGAATGGTAATAGAACCAGAAGATTTTTTTCTCTCTCTGAATGACTATAACCAGGAAGTAAGCTTCTGCCATCCCCGCCAAACCCCAAACGGAGTTTATGAGGAGAGGTTCTTAAAGAGAGTGATCTGGATATATTCTTTCACGCCTAGGGAGATCTAGCCCATATAGTTTCTTTAAATAAGCCCTGAGAAGCCCCTGTTTTTTTCTGGCGTTTGTAATCAGATGTTGCTGAGCCTGCATCAGGCTGGGTTTATACATCATTTAATCTTTCAGACACGGCTTGAACCTGTGCAGACTGAGTTGAGTTTCTTCTGCTACAAATCTACATCCTTGGTGAGTTTTTGTTATTGTTTCAATGTCATATTTTTCTGTGTTGTTCCTGAAAGTCTTGACACTTCTTACACGTATACACACACACACACACACACACACACACACACACACACACACACACAGGTTTTTTTTTTTTTTTTTTTTTTTTGAGATAGGTTTTCTCTGTATAACAGCCCTGGCTGTCCTGGAACTCACTCTGTAGACCAGGCTGGCCTCAGACTCACAGAGTTCTCCCTGCCTCTGCCTTTGGGTGCTAGGATTAAAGGCATGTGCCACCACTGCCAGAGTCACACACACTTTTAATGAGCAAGTCTTGCTGTGTAGCTGTGACTGGCTTGGTACTGTTATCTAACTCAGACTGGCTTCTGATTTGTGACAATCTTATTTCTCCAGTGTCCTTAGTAAGATTATTGGCCCACACCACCACTTTCTACCTGGAATTTTTTGTTTTTAAACAATTTAAATAGTATTCATTACATTTTACACTATAGGAAATCCAGTGATTCTTGTTTTTTTAAACGTGTATTTGTGTATGTGTCTGTCTGTGTGTGCTGGTGCCCATAGAGGCCAGGAGAGGGTGCCAGATCACTCGGAGCTGTAGTTCTATCTAGGGTTTGTAAGCCACCAGATAGGGGTGCTGGCACCTGCACTCAGGCCTTCTAGAAGAGCAGCAAGGGCTCTCGATGGCTGGATTGTCTCTGCAGCCCTCAATGAGAGTAGTCATTTAATAGCAGTCATTTGGGTGCTGGAGAGATGGCTCAGCTGGTAAGATCACTGACTGCTCTTCCAGAGGACCCAGGTTCAATTCCCAGCACCCACATGGCAGATAACAACTGTCTGTATCTCCAACTCCAGTGAACCCGACATCTTCACAGATACTCATGCAGACAAAACACCAATGCACATAAAATAAAAATATCTTAAATTAAAAAAAAAATCAGTCACTTGTGGGGACAGACATCTACTTGGTTCTTTAAGCTGGTGATGTTAACCCACAAAATCCAGTTATGTATAGGAATACTTTCAAGTTTGCTTTTTAACAAACTTTCTTTTAATATTTTATTTTTAAATTTTCTTTATATGTATATTTTATTTAATTTTTTTTCATGTGGCTTATTTTGATCATAGATTTAGCCTTCTCCTAATTCCTTCCACTGTGGTAGACTCAAGTAGTCAGGTTCAGCAACAATTACCTTTACCAGCCCAGCCATCTCACGGGCCCTAGTTTCAGGTTTGAAAAAGAATGATGTTCCCTAATATTAACAGTTTTATCTATGTCCCTCTTTTAGGAAAGAGATATGTGATGAAAAGGAGAGGAAGCAGGAGGAGCTGTCTGTCTTGGCAGCTCCTTCACACCTGTTTCCATGGTGTCCATTCACAGCTGTAGTGCTCCCTACAATGTGCTAGAAGAGAAGCTGGACCTTCAAAGAGAATATTTTGTGCCACCTTTATTAATCAAGACACTGTGGAGCACCTCACTGACCTCTGGGCAGCTTCAGGGATGAGTTTGGATCTAACCAGAGGTTGTCACTTCTGAGATTCACCCCGTGTTGCAAAGCACACACAGGGGAGAGATGCATGCTAAGTGTGGTGTGCTGGCTAGCTTGGGCTGGCTTCCAAGCAGCTGGCTAGTGTTTAAGTCTCCATTCTCTTAGCCACTCCTGAGTTATGTCTAGGTGAATAGAAAGACCCATGGAAGGTAAAACATGATTTTACGTACATAATGTGAGGCCCTGCTCAGCACACAAGGAACAGTAGACAGTAATACGAGGTTGAATACGCAGTTAAATTCTGTGTTCCCCTTTCTGCGCCTTTTCTTGTAGGCACTTGCCTATTAAAACAATTTAAAAAGTAGATTTGGGTCAGTGAATTGGCTCATCAGGTGAGGGGGTTTGTTGCCAAGCCTGATGGCCTGTTTGATTCCCAGTACCCATATGGTAGAAGAATAGAAACCCAGTCCTGTAGGGTTGTCTTCTGACTTCTACATGGGGACAATGCCATGTGCTTTCTTACACACACACACACACACACACACACACACACACACCCCACACACAAATAAATATAAAATATTTTTAATTACAGGCTGACTTGTTGTGCTTATGAACTATATTCCAAGTTATGCTCCTTTATTGTCAACTTGATACAAGCTAGAGCCATCAGGGAAAAGTCTCAAATGAGAAAATTCCTCCGTCAGCTTGGTCCAGAGGTTAAGTGTGCGGGCTACTTTCTCGGTTAATGATTGATGTGGGAGGGCCCAGCCCACTATGGGCAGTGACATCCTGGGCAGGTGGTCCTGGGCTGTATAAGAAAGCAGGCTAAGCAAGCCATGGGGAGCATGGCAGTAAGCAGTGTTACTCCACGGTCTTTGCTTCAGTTCCGGGTTCCGGTCTATGTCTCTTTATGATGGTCTAGAAGCTGTAAGATCAAACAAACCCTTTCCTTCCTGAGTTGATTCCTAGTCCTGGTCTGCATTCAGATCAATAGAAACCTTACTATGGTACACTCTAACAAGATTTTAAATTAAGACATTTCTTTTTGTTTATTTCCTATGTGCATGTGTGTGGGCATGTATGTGGCATGTGTACATGTGGATGACTTGCAGAAACTGGCTTTTTCCTTTCATCATGTGACTTCCAGGCACTGATCTCAGTTTGTTGGGCTCAGTGCTCCCATGAGTCATCCCTTAGGCCCAGGGTTTTAACATATTTCCTGGGTATATATGAAGTACTGTGGCTGGGGCCATGAGGAATATAAATAAGTGAATAATTAGACCTCTCCTTGCTTTCTAGACGTTTGCAATCAATAAACACTACCTGATTGTAGGCTCAGAAAACAGTTAATCGGGCAGGCTACTACCCACAAGGAACTTCTGTAGAGCCATGGTAAATAGGTAAGTATATCATTCCACAGGCTACAATTTGAAGCGTTTGGAGCTTTCTCAGGATTAATGATATACATCTTGGTTAAAATTTTGAAGAGATAGTATGTTTGAGATTTTGTAAAAGTCTGTACATCTATCCCAGGTAACAGCCCATGGACCTGTTGGGGGAGTGAAATCGGTTTCAGGATGGCAGCAATACTGGATGGAACCAGGAGACAGGGAGGAAGGGGGAGGGAGAAAAAAAAAACAGGTTGATCATTTTGAGATGACATTAAATTATCTTTTGACACCAGCTGTATCTTTTTTATCACAGAAAATGGAAACAACTCTGTCCTTGACCTTCAGAAAGAAATTGACTTGCCTAGCTTAACTATTCAAACAAACAACTGTGTACTCTCCTCAATTCCTGTGATGATTTTGATTTACTGTAAATGACGGGATTTAATGAACTAAATTATGCTATTTAAATGCATTTTGTGAATGGTACTGTAGTTTGTTACAAAGCATTATGTCTATGCTAAATTGTGCTGTAAACGATATGGTACGGAACATATGTGCTGTACTCATAATTTAACCGTTGTTCTGCGGTGCTTCTTGCTAGGACGCAGCAAGGAAGGAGCCTTTATTTACCTGGTGAAATGAAGGTGATATCTCAGCGAATCACTAGGTCTTGCTGACCTTGGCAGAATTACAATGCTAATATTTTCACATGGATGAACTCTTCTCGAACAATTTCTCTAATGTATATGGCAGGAATAGGCTTTCCATTATAGCTGGGTATATATGGTAGATCTTCTCTTTCCATTTTTCCCCTTCAACAAACATTTACTGCAGTCATTGCAAGGATAATTCCACCTCTGCCGAGGTTCACGTCTGCTCCTGGCTTCTCAGGACTCCAGTAGTAGAGCACAGAGGTTTCTCCTGAAGGAACACCGATAGCCTTTCTGAAAGGCCCCAGTTAAATACACCCCACTTTGCTTCTTTCTTAACCATTCAAGAAACAAAAGGTAGACTATTTAAGCCAAAATCCTGCTTTATTCTGCACACAGCTACTTTGATTTCATTTAGGAGCAAATGGGCTTCCTAGCAGAGCCCAGCATTAGGCCGCAGTTTCCTTACGTGGAAGATTTATTTTTGTTATTACTGTTATTATTTTTCTTTTTGGGTTCTGGAGATTGGGTCTCTATGTAGTCCTGGCTGTCCTGGATTTTCTATGTACATTAGGCCGCATGTAGGATTTATAAAATAGAGGTGTTTGTGCTTTGTCTGTTGAGTTTTCTTGAACCAGGTAGAACGTGCCCAGTTTTTCTTTACAAAGTTACCAGTTAGGTTTGCATGAATAAAGGGAGAGATGGTTGAATTCTCCTTGTAGGAGGAAAGCATTAGATACAAGTAAAAAACATACTCCAATAACAATACCACTAAAGATATTTTAATTTTATTTTCATTTATTATTGTGTGCAATGTGCTTGTGTCTGGCACATATGTATGTGGATGGGTAGGGCAGATGACAGTTTATGGGGATGTGTTGTAAACAGAGGCTTCTCTGTCTTGACTTGTCCTGCAGCCACTTCTAAGTAATGACTCAGAGGCTTAATATTAATTGCAAACTGCTTGGCCTATAGTTCAGGCTTATTACTAACTAGCTCTTACATTTTAATTAGCCCATTCCTATTAATCTGGGTTTTGCCATGTGTCTCATGGCTTTACCTGTGTTCTAATATATCTTGCTCCTCCAGCGGCTGTCTGGAATCTCCCAGACTCTGCCCTTCTCTCCAGTATCCAGTTTGGCTTTCCCACCTAGCTATATTCTGCTTTGCTATAGGCCAAGGCAGCTTTTGTTACCAACCAATGAGAGCAACACATTCACAGCATACAGAAGGGTTATCCCACAGCAGTGGGTTCTCTTGTCTCTCTATCCTGTGAATCCCAGAACCCAGTCCCTATGGCTGAGGGACCCACTGAACCTGCTTGTGGACCTAAGTGTTATTATTATTATTATTTCTTTTTTGATAAATCAGTTTAAAAGTTTATTGCTGGTGGGCCAGAGAGGTAAGCACAGGAAAGGACATTTGCCTGATGATGAGCCGGGAGCCACATGGTGGAGAGAGAGATCTGGTTTCTGAGAGTTGTTCTCTCACCCTCCCTCCTGCTGCACACACACATATACACACACACACTGATGCACACATGCAAGCACACACAGACACACAGACACACACATGCACGCATGCACACACATACATGCATGCGTGCACACATGCAAACACAGACTCACACGCACACACACAGACACATGCATGCACACAGGCATATACACAGGCACACACACATGTATATGAACACATGCACACATGCATAAGCACACACTCATGAAAACACACATACACGCACACACACACACACACACACACACACACACACACACACACACACACGCATGCACAAATACAACCTGTTAAAAAAGTTCATCGTTAGAGAGAAATCCACCAAATTTTTCAATCACTTGGGATGATGCTTCTGTTTTTCTACTCAGAGGCTTTTCTTCACAATAGCATAATTCTACTTGTCAGAAAATAAAGAAACATCCATTTCTAGGGGCTACCAGGAGAAGAGGTTCAGGAACAGTTGATTGACACTTAGACATTCCTCCCTTATCAGTTACTGCTGCCTTTGTGCTTTGTGGTGTTTGAAAGAAAAAGGCCCCCAAAGGGAGTGGCACTATTAGAAGGTGTGACCTTGTTGGAGTGGGTATAGCCTTATTGGAGAAAGTGAGTCACTTTGGGGCAGGTTTTGAAGTCTCATATATGCTCAAGCCATGCCCAGTGAGACAGGTCACTTCCTGTTGCCTGTGAGTCGAGATGTAAGGACTCTCGGCTCCTTCTCCAGCATGTTTGCCTCATGCTACCATACTTCCTGCTATGATAATAATGACCTAAACCTCTAAGCTATAAGTGAGCACCACAATGAATTTTTTTTTGTAAGAGTTGCCATATTCATGGTGTCTCTGCACAGTAATAGAAACCCTAAGCATGCTGTGTGGACCAGATCAAGCCAGAGTACCCAGAAATTTAAGAGGCCTGACACCTCCTGGTTAGTAACTTTGCCTTTGCTCAGGTGGTGGTCATTTGCCCAGCTGACATGTCTCACAGTTCTGGAAGTTGGAAGTCCAAGATTAGGATGCTATTGGATATTGTTGGTTTCTGATGAGGCCTCCTTTCCTGGCTTGTAGGCGGCTGCCATCTGGCTGCATGTCTGTATGTCCTTCTTTGTGTGCCCATCCATAGATGGACAGAGAACAAACTTCCTGGTGCTTGTTCTTGTAAGGACATTAATCCTACCACAGGAGGGCCCCACCTTTACGACTTTATTTAACCTTGGTTACCTCATTAGGCCCTCTCTTTAAATACAGTTAGAGTGGCTGGGGGCATCACAGCTTCAACATGTGGACTTGGTGGCATAGGGGAAGAAAATCCAGTCCTCGGGAACCTCAGTGAATGCCAATGAATACTTCATGTCTCCTCTCTAAGTGGGAGCTCACACTCACACTTTGTGTTGCCCAGTGAGGTTCAAAGCTGTGATGGCTGGTTTTGACTCTCAACTCCATCGCATCTGGAATCAACCGATTCCTCTTGTGAGAGTGTGTCTTGGAAAGATTATTTGAATTGGTAAGACCCACCCTAAAGGTGGGGTGGCAGCCTAGGTAAAGGGACACGGAAAAAGGAAAATTTATCTTTGCCTGCTTGCTCTCACTCCCACTGACAAGTCCATGTATCCTGCTGCTGCAGCATCCCTTCTGTAATATTAGGACCGGCCTCTTTGGGCTTCCAACATAGACCAAGGACCAGCAGCTCTTCAGGAATCGTTCTATCAATTTTGTTCTGCCCCTGACTAACTAATATGACACTTTACCAAGTGGAACCATGAATGTTGACTCAGCAAAATAGTTGTTCTTTCTTTTTCTTTTAGATTAAAAAAGTATTTTTAAAATTTTATTTGTTTATTTATTTGCTTATTTATTATTTTTCTTATTTTACATATCGATCTCAGTTCCCTCTCCCTCCCATGCCCCACCACTACCACCCTCTCATCCCATCCCCCACCCACTCCACAGGGAGGGTGATTCCTTCCAGGAGGATCAACAAAAAATCTGTCAAGTCATTTGGAGGAGGGACTAGGTCCTCCCTATATAATATATATATATATATATATATATATATATATATATATATATATGTCCTCCCTATATAGTATAATATATTATATATTATTATATTATATTATATTATTATATATAATTATATTATATATTATTTTATATTATATATTATTATATATAATATAATATAATATATATAGGTCCTCCCTATATAATATTATATATATATATATATATATATATATATATATATTTCTATGTATGGGTACGTGCATGTAACTTCAGGTGCCCAAAGATGCTAGGAGACAATGTCAGATCCTCTGGAACTAGAATTACAGACCATTATGGGACTCCATGTGGTGCTAAGAGTTCAACCCTAGGTCCTCTGGGAGAACAGCAAGTGCTTGCTCTTAAGCACTGAGCCATTTCTCTAGCTCTGTACTAAAATGTTAAAGTACAGTGTGGAGATGGCTCAGGAGGTAAAGGCATGTGCCCTGCAAGCCAGCTAACCTGAGTTCTGTCCCTAGAACTCACTGTAGGAGAAAACAGAATTCTGAAAGTTTGCCTTCTATAATACCCATCCCCCAACACACACACATATATGGGGCACAGGGTAATGTTTAAGTATAGCTGCTCCCTTTTAAGAAAAACCAAATTGGGGGGGGGATATTGATCTTTTTTCATAATGACTTATTCAGCAACTAGAGTTCAAAATACATTTATCTTCTAGCAAGATTGGAATTTGATTTATTTTGATGATTTTTTGTTTGTTTGTTTTGCTTGCCTGGAACTTGAGGACCCCTGCTTCAGCCTTGAGTGACTGCTGAGATTACAGGCCTGTCTGCCTGTCACTACAAGGAACACTTATGATACTTTTGAAGTAGAGTTTATTTTATTTTTTTTTAAAATCAAATGCATGAAAGGTTAAGGGATAAAATTTAGAAAGGTTAGGTCTCCAACTGAACTGTAAGAGGAAATCATAATATAGGCAACGGGCAGAGAAAATGAAGCCAGTGGGAAAACGTCCTCAGTCTAATGAGATCGCCTCTGAATGTAGCAACTTAGAATTAGGTACATGCAAATGGCTGGTTAATTTTGATGAGTTGCTGTAAGGAAAGAATGACTTTCTGTCTTTTTTCTGGGCCGTATTTGGCATTTTCACTGGTGATTCATTTAACACGTCTCCTGGTAATAGTATCTCTCTGTTTTCTCCAGACGCAGGAATAAATGCTACAACTGGTGTTTTTAAATATTGCGGGTCAGTGAGACGGCTCAGCTGGTAAAGGTACTTGCTGAGTTTAGTCCCCAGAAGAGCTACTCTGGAAGAAGAGAACCAATTCCTGGAAGCTGTCTTCTAACATCCACATGTATGTCATGGCACATGCATGCCTACACACACACACACACACACACACACACTTAGAAATTGAAGATACTGTATTGGCAAATAAATTAAAAGAAAAAAAATCTGACCTTGGAGCTTATCTATTTGCGTTGATTTTAGAAATAGTTTTTAAAGGAATTATTGAAATGTCACTTTTTATTCATGTGTGAATGTGAATGTGGTTGTCTTCAGGTGCCGGAAGACGCCATTGGATCCCCCTGGAGCTGGAATTATGAATGGTTGTTGGCCACCATGTGAGTGCTGGGAACTAACTCACGTCCTTTACAAGTGTTCTTAACTGCTGAACTATCTCTCTAGCCCCAACCCCCTCCTTTAATTTCTTTTTCTCTCCTTCTCCTCATCTTCCTTTTTTGTGACATGAAGATCTGCTCAGGAGTAGGAGCCACATGAATCTTATCATAAACATGCAGGTGTCCATGACAATTGGGGGAGACCATGCCCGTTGGACTGGCTGCCACAAGTGGATATGAATGGGGCAGACAGAGTTTTCTGCAAGAACAACATGAAATTATCATGCTGTAGAATCTATATTTTATGAATACCATAAACATAGAATGTTGGCTGCTTATTCTAGCAGTGTTAGACTGACAAACAGCTGAAAGCTAAAACGAGGAGAGACAGTTTGTAGAGTTAAGAGTTGTCTTCTCCTTCCCACCCGTCCTCCCGCCTCCTCTCCCTTCCCTCTCCCCTATTCCTTTTATTGAGACATTGTTTCATGTACCCAAGACTGGTTTTGAACTGGATGAAGCAAAGGATGACCTTGAACTCCTGATCTTCTGGCCTCTGCCTCCATAGTGCTGAGATTACAGACACAAGACTGTGCCTAAAATGTCAGGAATTCCTGAGACGTGTCCTCACAATCAGAATGACACACTAGAAGGTCACAAAACCAAAGAACTTATTTGAAGTCACCTTGGAAACTAGTGATGGACCTGTACTAACCTCCCATCAGACCCACGTTTCCTATATACAAGAAAGGGAGCAAGCATAGTCATCCCTTGGGACGGCTGAGGCAAAGGAGGTTTTATGAATGACAGCCAAAATACTAGAGTCACAGACCAAGATCATCTGAACGTGGAGACAAAGGTAAATGTTAGGCCTTTCATTTTAAAAATTCTGTTTATTTTATTTATTATAAGTGTGTGTGTGTGTGTGTGTGTGTGTGTGTGTGTGTGTGTGTGTGTGTGTGTGCATAGATCAGGGGAAGTTGTACTTTTTTCTTCTACCATGTGGGCTCCAGGAAACAAACCTAGGCTGCCAGGCTGGCAGCAAATGCTCTAACCTGTTGAGTCATCTTATCCACTCCTATTTCTGACATTTTGAAAATTATGTGGGGTAGTGATGGCACACACCTTTAGTCACAGCAATCAGGAGGCAGAGGCAGGTGGATCTCTGTGAATTTGAGGCCAGCCTGGTCTACAGAGCCAGTTCCAGGACAGCCAGGGCTACACAGATAAACCCTGTCTCATCACCCCACCCACACCCCCATCCCCGAAAAAACATTTTTTGAGAAGTTTGTGACTCAATCTAAGATGTTTAAGTATTACTACAATTTATCAAGTGCTAGCAGACCAGGAGAAAATACAGTCCAGGTGTATACCAGATTTATACATAAATATGATTAGATGATTTAGGGGTAATCGTAGATGATTTAGGGGTAATCGTAGTGTATAAATTTAGGTAGAGAATGAGCTACAGACCACAACATCCTTGTCCTTTGCTGTACGGGCATTCTCTCCTCCTGGATTCTGCCATTTGAATTCAAGCCAGCATGGGCTGCTCAGGGGTCTCCTGCACTTACTGTCCCTCTTCTCAGTGACCCATGTTCTATTCTTATTGTATGGACAATACCCAAACATCATTATCATTATTGTTATATATTTGCCTAGATTTTAAAGCTTCTCTGTCTTGGCCAGTGGGGATATCCTAAAAGAAAGGATATGTTAGGACTCTCGAGTGAGAGGGATGGCTTCCAACTTTCTACTCCTACACCCTAGAAATATTTAGTCTACAATATTTAAAGACATTTGTGTAAACAATTGTAATCTTTCTTTGGGGAAATTAAAACAACAGGACTTGATTGCATAGCATGATTTTGTATTTTGCAGATGTTAATATTTAATCATATGCAGAGCCATTTAGCTTAAGTGCATTAATGTAACTCATTTAAAAGAGGCCAGTAATTGTCCTATTAACTCCCAGTCTGCATGTTATCTGCCGTGCCCTGCTGGCAAGGCCAGAGGGGGACTCTTCTATTGGCACCCACAGAGATTGCTCTGATCTGTTGAAAATCCTGTTAAAATCTAATTACTTAGGCGAATCAGCCAGGGAATATCTAATGAGCTCAAGGAAACCCACTAGAAGGAATTCAGTGCTACTAGCAACTGAAATGTCCTGTCTTTCCATTACACCAGCAGCACGTGAATGCAACTGCTGCTTTATAAAGTGTGGTTCTCGCTTGTTATAATCGTGTGTCACGGATTCTCTTGGTTGGTGAAAATAACCTAATCTCCCATGAAGGAGAAATGACCAGGCAATGTTTAAATAAGTACAGTTCATTTCCTGGCAAATACTGTGTCATCAGATCTTAAAGAAGTGCACACCAAGTCTAGCGAAACCACTGTTTGGAATAGGAGTGCAAACACCTATCCTTAAATTTTGGATTTTTAATCTAGAATGAAAAACATGTTCATAAGGAAACTCAGGAAACATGATTCTGTGTAATCCCCTAAAAATATTACCAGGCACATTGATATACCAAGAAGACAATGATTCTTACTGTTTTGGCGACTATTGCTGTGAGAACCTTTGCGTGACTTGTATTTCCTTTTCTCTTTAGTGATTAGCAGTGCCTTTTTCTGGCCATGGCTAACCCAGCCCAGCGTTTTCCCAACTCAGCTCAGCATTTTCCCAAGGTTGGTGTTCCCCTTCTGTATGCTTAGGAGTCTATTTCTCTAAAATTAGATGGCTGATACATGTGCTGTTTCAGAGGAAGGCTTTGGCATTAGGTCTGAAGTATTCAAACACTGATTCTTCTTCTTCTTCTTCTTCTTCTTCTTCTTCTTCTTCTTCTTCTTCTTCTTCTTCTTCTTCTTCTTCTTCTTCTTCTTCTTCTTCTTCTTCTCCTTCTCCTTCTCCTTCTCCTTCTCCTTCTCCTTCTCCTTCTCCTTCTCCTTCTCCTCCTTCTCCTTCTCCTTCTCCTTCTCCTTCTCCTTCTCCTTTTCCGTCTCCGTCTCCTTCTTCTTCTCCTTCTTTTTAATACACAGTTTCCTTTGTGTAACAGTCCTGGAACTCACTTTGTAGACCAGGCTGAAGTCAAACTCACAGAGATCTGCCTGCCTCTTCCTCCCAAGTGCTGGAATTAAAGGTGTGTGCCACCACCACCTGGCTAAGACCATTCTTGTTAACTTCCACACTTACTAACACATGTTCTAACTTTCTGAGCCTCAGGTTGTATTTCTGTACAATGGGGTTGTTGATTATTGCATTCTGTACTGTGTGCAGTGGGCTGTGTGGGTCCGGTGAGGAAAAGCATGTAAAATGCTGAGCAGAATATCTTCCAGGCGATAGGAGCTCAAGAAATGATAGTTATTTTCCAAGACTAATTAAATTTTGGAATATGAAAGAATTGTGAAACCTAAGATTCATTAAAAACTAATGTAGGGTGAATTTCTATTATCCTAATGTATTTCTATCATCGTGTTCATATGAAATTTGTTGAAAAAATTAAAATGGACCTATTTTTAGTAGCATGTCTGTGAACTTCATTCCAAAGTTTATCAAGTTTTTAGTCAATGTATCATTTTATAACATGGATTGATGCCAGTGTATGACACCAGAAACAAAGTTGGTTTGATGATACATTACCTAGAAAAATCCCTGTCTTGGTGATAAATTATTATTAGAATATTATATAAGATTTTAATGATTGAGGAGAAAAAAAACTATCACAATTATTTTAACAATTAGCAATGTAATTATTACTTAAAATTATTATCTGGTCTATGGAATTGGGTAGTTGAAATTGTTATCTTGACATTGCTTTTATTTTCTGTTGTTTGGTTACTGTCAAAGTTAGATTTTTTGCTTTTGCCTTAAATCTAAATGGATACTGTTTTAAATCAGTCTATTTTGAGACTGATGTACAGGTTAGGTTCCCTCACTATAGTAATGCTACTCATTATAATTCAACAAGGTGATACTTTTTACATTTAACTTTTATATTTTTGATAACTCATTAGTTCATATATCAACTTTATGAAGTTGCTATATTGCACAGTATCATAGGAAATTAAAAGAAATACAGGATTTTTATATACATACAATTTTATTGTATTTATAGTATAAAAGATATACAGATAAGTTATAATATATTAGATTATTTCAACAGAATCATATTTGCTTAATATAACTTGCTAATATTTCATAATTTGAAAATTCATAGACTAGATTTTCACTAAAATATTTTGAGTTAAGTGTTCTATTTTGAAGGGAGAGATGTCAGAATTAAATGAATTTATAATGACTACTATTATTAAAAATTTTATATTTAGTAGGCATTTTTAATTTAGTTTATTGACAGGAATGATTGTGTAAAGATTTTTATGTATGTGTTTGCCTGCATCCCTTAATGTGTACCTTCTGTGTGACTGGTGCCCATGGAGACCAGAGGTGTTATATCTTCTGGCACTGAGATGGCTGTGTTCTGCCATGTGGGTGATGGGTTAGAACTTGGTTCTCTGTAAGGATAGTAAGCCATCCTAACCACTGAGCCATCTCTCTAGCCTCTAGTAAAATGAGTTAAAATTTAAAAATTAATTTCCAATTGTGTGTGTGTGTGTGTGTGTGTGTGTGTGTGTGTGTGTGTAGGGGTACATGTGGCACAGTGTACCTATGGAGGTCGGAGGACAGCCTTTAGGAGTCAGTTCTCTCCTACATACGGGTTCTGGGGACCAAAGTGAGGTAGTAAGGATTGGTTTACAGTGCCTTTTCTGCTGAGCCTTATCTCTGGCCTTGTCTCATGTAACTAGGCTGGCCTTGAGCTCAGAGGTAAAAGATGACCTTGAACTTCTGATCCTTCCAAATGTTGGTTATAGTCTGCACTCCCATGCCAGGAGAGTGGAAATAAGTCATGAGGATTCCCGAGCCACGAATGGGATTGAGATCCTTTTATCAAGGGCTTTCCCCTATGCCCACAAAAGCAAACACAACCCAAACCAACTGAGTAAGAGCAATGAAAACTCCAGGGTAGAGTAACGACCAGAAAGCCATTTGGCTTTTTAACCTTTTTCCTAACCAGAGTTCTGTCCTTCCTCCTCCTCGCCTAAAATCCCTTTTCCAGTTCCCCTTAAGAACATAAAAATGCAATTGATAGTTAAACTGTGAAATCCACAATGAAGCCTTTGGCTTGGGAATGGCTATCCCACCTGTTAGAAATTTCACCAGGACCTACAGACTTTGGGTCTGGGCAAGCCCTTGTTTTCCTGGTTCTGTTAATCTGGCTGCATGATGTGTTTTTCTTTGTAAATGTTTGACAATAAAGTGATTTAAAGGGGAAGGGGTACTCGAGAAACACATCGTCCCTGACCCCTGAGGACTTGGCACTAGCCCTTTTGCCTTTAATCTTCGTGCAGTGAGAGAACAAAGCAGCCAGGTGCCCTTCATGAAGCAGAGGTCCAGCCCTCCTTCAACACAGGCTGAAATCTGTTGGTGCCTGGATTCCAGATTTCCCCAGCCCGAAACTTAAGGGACTCCCTGTTACTTGTAAATTTCTCGGTCTTGGGTGTTTTGTTACTGAAGCACCAACAGGATAAGGGCAGGAATGTAGGAATGCAAAACAAGACAGGCAAGGAGAAAAATTAGCATAATCATTATTATAGCTAGTATTTTGATACAGGGTCATCTCATGAAATGGTTAACTCAGCCTAAATCCTTGACAAAGTGCTTGGATTGCTGGCAGCATGCAAGACTACTGGTTATTCCTGGCCATGCTAGGGAATTCATACACACAGCCTGAGTAAACTTGCTTATCTCTGTTAACAGAAAACAGATGTAAATATATAAACTAAAAAAAAAATAGCAGAAAACATTTTGACACCAAAAGTAAAATCGGCCACAAAACAGGTAGACTTATTTCTTCCCCTCTGCTTCTCCAAACTGTTTATGTCTTACCCTTGTAAAGCACACAATCCTGCGTCCTGCCCTTCTACCTGTCCCCTGTCTCCCCCCACCACCACCACCACGGCTTTGTCTAGTACTTGGTATAACAAATTAACATGGCCAACAACCCTGCACCATTATGGGCTTACATTTCTATCTGTATTGATGCGCTCATGGTACCTTGGTACAAGGCCAAGTCACTGGGTCTGTTTTGAAAATGGACACTATGTTTCCTGAGAAAACCTGACTAAATTGTGATGGGGATCAGTAGACAGATTTTTTTCTGAACTATTTGAAACAGCTGTTATCTGACCATTACTTCCCTACCAAAAAAAAAAAAAAAAAGAAACTTTTCAAACGGCCTAATCTGATTTTTTTTTCCCTTGACCAAAAATGTGATAAAGTTACCTCAAATCACCACAAGCTTCAAATATTTTTCTCTCCCTTTCTATCTGTTTCACCTTGGTTGCTGTTGGGCCTTGCTTTCTCCACTGAGTGATATTTTATTACCAAAAAAATTAATTGCATAATATACCTGTCACTCCAAATACTAAATTACATTCTTTTCAGTGTCAGTGAGTGGAGGGTTCTACAGGCCACTTCTAGCCAGCTGTGCTATTTGACTTTTTTAAGGACCGCAGGGGACAGTGTTTCATTTTCAAATTTAGCTGTAGTTTAAAACAATATGAGTTTCTTTCAGTATTAGGAAGTACTAATATGACTAGTTTTTATTGTTGCTCACAACTTGGAAGAGTTCATTAGACTGCAATTTGAAAATTATTGCTGTGTTTACTCTGCAAACTAAAACTTCAAGCCCTATTACACTCATTCTGATTTATTCTGCTAATAATGCCCTAGAATACTTGAACAATCTTTAAAACTACAGTTAAAACAAAATTACACTTCTCCAGAAACTTATTATTATTACATATTTGCATTGTATTTATTTATTTGTTGGGTGGGGGATGAGCCACAGCACATACGTAGAGGTCAAAGGACACCTTGGGGGAGCTGGTTCTCTCATATCACGAGTTCCAGACCCCAAACTCAGGTTGTCACCCTTGGCAGCAGATGCCTTTATCACTGTGCCAACTCACCAGCTGTGGAGATTTACTATCTCATCTCCAAAGGAGAGGCAATATTGTGAGTTTTGTTTTATTTTTTTCCCTGGAAAGGCTAGAGAATATCCTTTCATTTCTTAAATATAAAGCAACTGCACTGAATGAACTAACCAATTAAGGTGAAGGCCCAACTGTTCTGTTTCACATTATTTAATTTGCCTGCTATGTGCCCTGCTAATATGGCTGAAGAGAGACAAGGCCTGGCCCTCTACACAAATAGCAGAGGCCTCTGCAGCTACTGACCAGTCAGTCTAGGAGTTCTGAGCAAGCAACTCAAACAACTACTCCTCGAACGGAGCGCCTGTGACAAAGTCATCACTGCTTGACAGCAAAAACAGGAAAGAAGACAACGGAAACTTTCTGTAAAGCTATGTTGATTGAATTGAAAGAATATGGCTTCTTTTGGACTTTTACCTTTCTTTTTAATGTAGCCACTCTTATGAATTATAATAAATGGTATTCCCAGTGCTTCTACTTGCCAAAATGAATAGCAAGCGTTCCTGGGTGCCTCCTCCCCTTGAAATCTCCTGAAATGTTCTTGAAGCCTGAAAGTCTTGGTTGCACCCATTACTCACACAAACCTGCTTTCTTACCAAATGAGTGGCCAGTAACAATCCTTCCTTTGTCAGATTAGGACAAAGGTTAAGTAAGACATCTGAGGGGAGGTGCCTGGAAGTGCCTTGGTACATTATAGCTGCTGCCAGCATCAGTTTATCCTGAAATTCTGGTGCAGGCCTCAAGGCTGTGCATGTGTGTGCTCTCAAGTACCATGGTGCATGTGGGGAGGTCAGAAGCCAACTTTCCAAAACTGGTTCTTTCTTTTTACCATGTGAGGGCCAGGGAATTGAACTTAGGCATCCAGGGTTGGCAGCAAGCTCCTTTACCTGCTAAGCCATCTCACCAATCCCCATCCATTGGAGAGAGAAGATAATAAATGCAGACCCAGGCACTGTTTGTCACATAGTAGGTGACAAATAGATGTCATTTTAGTCTATGGGATGGCAGATGGTGTGAAAGTTAGGAGCAGAGAATGAGTTCTAGATATTGGTGTGTTGATGATAACTGAAGTCAAGAAACTAAGCCTAAGCAGTGGTGATTCAAAGTAGCCCATGGAATCTGCTGCTCCCAGCAAGCAGACACAAGAAACCCCTGGCTTCATGATATCTTACAGCTTTCTCCCAGCAGTTTGCATCACATTCCCATACTTTTTGGACTATTCATCTTTAGATGAAAATCTTTGTATTCCCTTTCTTAAATAGTACCTCAGTCAGAATCTCTCTCTCTCTCTCTCTCTCTCTCTCTCTCTCTCTCTCTCTCTCTCTCTCTCTCTCTCTCCCTCTCCCTCTCCCTCTCCCTCTCCCTCTCCCTCTCCCTCTCCCTCTCCCTCTCCCTCTCCCTCTCCCTCTCTCTCTCTCTCTCTCTCTCTCTCTCTCTCTCTCTCTCTCTCTCTCTCTCTCTCTCGTGTCATTTTTCACCAGATGCTCTCCATATGGAAGCAAAAATGTCTGCAGGTGGCACCAACTAAAAGCACCCTGACTTAGAAACACAGAAGAGTCCGTCTTTCTTGTCAGCTTCACAAGCGAAGGCAAATCCTAGATGAGGAGGTAGACCAGTGGAAAGGGTCTCTACAGCCGGTCAGCTCACAGTGTCTTCCCTTGAGTCACACCCATCCAAACCGTACCCATGAGTTATCCCAGAAAGAGGTTTCCATAGCCAAAACGTAAGATGATAAAGATGCTGCTTTGGTAGGAAATGGGATTCTGTGGCTATTAGGAATAAGACTTATTTAAATTTCACTTTAAAAATGGTCTCTGTGAGTGTGTCTTGTAAGATTCATTTCCTTCTTGCTCAGGTACCCCAATGTCATTTCTGCTGATAAGGGAACTCACTGGCTTTGTCAAACAGACAAGTACTGATGGGATGATGTACTTGAGTAGATGTGTGTCAACATCATTCTAAAGATATTCCAGGGATACTGCTGCCAATCTAAATCTGTTTAAAATATTATATATATATATATATATATATATATATATATATATATATATATGCTGGATTTTTTTTTGTCAACTTGACACAGGTTAGAGTCATCTGAGAGGAGGGAACCCCAATTGAGAAAATGCCTCTTAAGATTGGGCAGTAGGCAAGCCTGTGTAGAGCATTTTCTTAATTAGTGATTGATGTGGGAGAGCCCAGTCTGTTGTGGGTAGGTAGGGTCATCCATGGGCTGGTGGTCCTGGCTCTTACAAGAAAGCAGGCAGAGAAGCCACAAGGAACAAGCCAGTAAGCAGAGCAGCATCCTTCCAGGGCCTCTGCGTCAGCTTCTGTCTTCAGGTTCCTGCTCTGCTTGAACCCCTTCCCTGACTTCCTTCAGTGAGGGACTACAACACAGAAGTGTGAGTCAAATAAAACCTTTCTTCCCCAACTTGCTTTTGGTCATGGTGTTTCATCATAGCAAGCAGTAGTAACGCCTAACTAAGACACTATGAAAGAGAAGATGGGGCTGCGGGTGGAGCTCAGTTGATGGAGTGCTTTGCCTGGCGTTCATGAAGCCTTAGGTTCAATCCCCATAACACGTAAACCTGGCCTGCTGAACACCTGTGATTCCAGGACTTGAAAAGTGGAAACAGGGAGATCAAGGCAATCTCCAGGTACATAGCCAAGTTGATGTCATGTTGGGCTACATGATGTCTCTGTTTCAAAACAACAAAAATAAAAACAATATTTCATAGAAATATATTTCATAGAAACTTGTTACGGTAGCATTCCCTGTTCTTGTCTGGGGAAGATGCCTTGGGTTAAGTGGATGGTCCAAAGCCTTCAAATAAGATGCAAAGGATAGATCGGGGAGATTTTAGAGTCTGGGGGCCTGCTGTGTGGCTGGGCCTCTTGCTTGTGTGGACAAAGTTGACTTGGGGGAGGCTTCCAGGAAAGTTTCTTCCTACCCTCATAAAAAGCAAAGGATTTGGATAATAAGTCTGTTCGAGGTAAAGAAGCAAGATAAAGTCTAGAAGTTAAAAGTCACAGCAAAGCTGGGTATGCTGATGTAAGCTTGTGATCCTAGCACCCTGGAGGATTCTGTGTTCAGGGCCAACCTAGGCTACATAAACAGAACTTGCAGGGAGAAGGGGGGGAGACACATGATCAAACTGGAAAAACTCCCATTCTGATCATGAGAAGGGAGAAAGACATCTTAAGGAAGGGAAAAAAGAATGGGAAATGAAAACTGAGTGGCATGAACTCAGACGGGGAGAGGGAGCCACCTGGAATGGGATGAGGTGGGTAACAAAATAGGTCCTAAATTGTATGGCAAAAACTGTAAAACGGACAAAAAGAGAACCAAAAAGCAAATCCAATCAATTTGCAAATATAGTCAATATGTGAAAATCAATTACACTTGCACTCATTAATATAAACAATACAAAAGGACATTAAGGTAAAATGACAGAAAAATCACCAAGCATCACCCCCCCCATACCTCAAAACAACAAATGGATAAGATGTTTCATATTTATGGATTGGGAGTTTAACACAAACTGATCTATGACTCATAACAACTGTTAGCAAAATTCTAAAGGTATTAGTATAGAAATAAAAAACTTCACATTCTTAAATATTAAACAAATATTTAAAAACATTTATTGTTATTGTGTACATATGGGTGCTTTATCGGCACATATGTCTGTGTACCATATGTGTACATTGACTGCAGAAGACAGCATTGAATCTTCTGGAACTGGAGTTATAGACCATTGTTAGTCATTGTGTGGGTGGTGGGAATCGAACCTCTATAAGAGCAGCAAGTACTCTTGACCAATGAGCCCTGAACCCTCTCTCCAGCCTCACTAGATACTAGAGTTTTGATGTGAAGAGGATGCCTAGTTGAATTCTCTGCTAAAACTAACATAGGTAATGAATGAAAAAAATTGCCTTATGGAAAGAACTGCAGTTTTTTTGGATCCTGATTTTATTTGGCAGCTTGTTCTTGCTTCTTTTTCTTTTTTTCTCTATTTCTTTTATCTTTCTTCCTTTCTCCCTTTCTTTCCTTCTTTCTTTCTTTTTCTCCCTCCCTTTCTTTCTTTTTTTCCTTTCTTTTTTTTCTTCTTTTGTTTTTCTAGACAGGGTTTCTCTGTAGCTTTGGAGCCTGTCTTAGAATTTGCTCTGTAGATCAGGCTGGTCTTGAACTCTTACAGATTCGCCAGCCTCTGCCTCCCAAGTGCTGAGATTAAAGGCATACACCACCAAGGCCTGGCTTGTTTTGTTTGTTTTTCAAGACAGGGTTTCTCTGTGTAGCCCTGGCTGTCCTGGAACTTGCTCTGCAGATCAGGCTGGCCTTGAACTCATAAATCAGTCTGCCTCTGCCTCCTGAGTGCTAGGATCAAAGGCACACACCACCACACCCCAGTTTACATCTAGTTTTTAGGGGGAAACTAAAAGTCTGGCTTGGTTTTTGAGACCCTTGTAAGTATTAATTATCAGGTATTCTTTCTTTTCCTTCTTACTTTTTTTTTTGTATATATGCATGTTTGTTTATTTGAGGAGTCTTCTGTAGTACAGGTAGCTAAGAACCTTGAACTTCTGATCTTTCTGCTCCCAACTCCCGAATACCAGGATTACAGGTATGTAACACTGTGCCCAGAGTAAATCATGAGCTCTTATCATACTCAGGGGGAGATATTAAATAAAACATTTACAATGGGGAAAATATGCCATTCCTCCCCCCCCTTTGAAGAGTTTAACTAGCCTTACCTGAATAAGGACCTCTCACAACAAAATGATGAAGGCAGAGTTTCGAAGATGATGGCATCCTTAGTCATGCTTGGTCCCCAAGCCTGTCTCACATCACACGTGTGATGGGAGATGTTATTCTGTAAATATGTTTCTCATACTGGTTAATTAATAAAGTCCTGTTGGCCAATAGAAAACTAGATAGGTGGGGCTAGGAGACAAGGAGGAAAGAGGAAGTGATAAGAAGGAGTCAAGATGTAGACTGGGGAGGAAGGAAGATACCGGCCGTGGCTCCCCATAAGATGACCACGTGGAAATACTTAGATAAGTAGAAATGGGTTAATCATTAAGACAGAGCTAGCCCATAAACAATAATGGTAATTGGCCAACAGGATTGTATCAAATACAGAGTCTCTGCATGTTATTTGGGGCTGGTGCGGCTGTGGGCCCAGACCGGCAGCAGGCGGGCTGGCGGGCTGGAGGGCCGGCGGGAAAAACCTGCCAGTAACACACGTGTACATCCCATGTGCTGATTACTCCTATGTGGAAAGATCCAGTCTTGTTTTCTGTATCACAGGTTCTATGGCATTTTGCTTTGGACTGCAATGAGGGTGACCCTTATGGGATGACCAAGCCGTGCTGCAGAGGTGCGTGAGGATGGTGAGAGGGGTCGTTTTCCTGGAGTTGAGACAGCGTGAGATTCCATGACTCATTTTAGTGTCCTGGGCTCTTCCCTGTCATGATGAGTAAAGAAAAGGTGGCTAGGGGTCTGGGGAGATGGTCCAGTTGGAAAAGTGCTTGCCACATAAGCATGAAGACCTGAATTTGATCCCCAATAGCCATATATCCCCAATGTCTACATATAAACCAGGGTGGTGGGGTGTACTTAAAATCCCAGTACTGGGGAAGTGGAGATGGAAGGAATCCTGGTCTTGCTGGCCAGAGAGAGGAAGCCACTTAATGTTGATCTTTGGTTTCTACATACACATGTATGCTCATAAGCACACATGTCCTCCCACCCTCAACGTACATTAGAAAAGGCAGCTGTAGCACTCCACTCTACCACCCTGTCTCATGCTCTTTATGCCCACCACTTAACATCTCCTAGGCAACTGCATCCAGCAAAAAGCTTTTCCAAAACAGTGATGCTTATGTCTCATCCCCAGATGCCATAGGCCCTTCTCCTAACCCTTTTTGAAAGCACATCTTAAGTTTGGTGTGGTCTCAGATGTTAAATTGCCACTCTTCCTTCACTCTGGATGTCTGCCAGATCTCTTGCTCAGGGTCTAAGTCCTATTTCATGCAGCATTGGCTGTTCCTCAATGTACTTCATCCTTCCCAGTGTCTCTGAAAACATGGTAACTGTCACATTTGACAAACACAGACATGGAAAGGAACAAAGAGTAGTTGGTTTTCTGTGGTAACAAACCATTCACCACTTATTGAGTACCATCACTTACTGAGCAATCTCATATGGGATGGCAGACATTCAGAAATGCTGTTTCCTGGGGTTGGGGAATTACTAGCTTAGTGGTAGAGCACTTGCCTAGAAAGAACAAGGCCCTGGGTTTGGTCCTCATTTCTGGGGGGGGGGGCGGGGGAAGACCAAAAACAGAAAGAAAAATCACCAACATAACAGAAATGCTCTTTACAGGTTCCTCATCTGTATGTCTATCTGTATGTCTACATGACTCCTTGGTTCTTATGCTAGCCCTGTGAAGATGCCAGGGCTGACTGAGGCTTGCATAATCTCCTTTGATTTTTATGCCAGCCCTGGGAAGGTGCTGGAACCAGTGGGATCTGGGATCATCTTCGGCTTTGAGGAAAAGAAAACAGAATTTCAAAAAGGTTATGGAAGTCTCTAAGACCACTCAACTAAAGTGAGAAAGTAGCTATGTCACTGATACTAGAGGATTTTGTTAATAAAGCAGGCAACAAAAGCACAAACTAAATTAAGTAATTACACTGAGATTTGCTATGTTTTACCATTATTCCTTAAGGTATTCATATTTTATCTCTTCATTTAGTCATTGATCTAAGAAGTGTTTCTTGGGTGATTATCATGTCCCAAGTCCTATTATGGGCATGGCAAGCACATCTCTGAATAAGAAAGAAAAACATCTAGTCTCTCAGGGTTGACATTGAATTTGCCTACTGACTTGCTTTCCTGTTATTTGGATGAATTAATGTATGAACTAACTTGGTCAATAATATTAATTGAGCAGCTACTATGTACTTGGTATTAGGTTGGTTAGGTGCCGAGAATAGTGAACAGCAAAACCAGGCAAAAACCTGTTTATGGTTCATTGTGAGAAACAGATGACAGTCAAATGATGGGTATTATGAGATATTCATGGCCATTTCAAAGGCCATCTGACCAAGTGTTCTACAGGACTCTCCTTCAAGCCAACTAATTGCTAATTTTAGGAGCTCAGCTGTTCTCACTTGCAAACGATCAGAGCCAACATCCCAGGCTTGTTGACCATTTCTATCCTCTCTTGGGGCAGGGAGGATAAAGAGACCCTCACCTGAGTGTCTAGCATCATACCACCTGTTGTAACTCTGTCCTAACTGTATATAGCCTTGGGAAGGGGTTAAAGTATCTAGGGCAGGGAAGACTGGAGCATGGGGAACTGGGGGCTTCATCTATGAGACTGTGGGAAAGCCACATCCCTGTTGGGTACAGACTTTCTAGTGAGGCCTTTTTGGAGGGAGTACCCACACTCCAGTAAATAAACCCCTTACCTATGCTCTGTAAGTAAGCCAGGTAAAGTCACAGGCTCCCCAGAATGAACTTTGGTGGAACTGTGCCTTGGTTTGTTGTTGGAACCTCAGGAGGGAGGGTAGATATTCCTCCCCTCAGAAGGAATTTTTGGAATACCAAGTAAGGAAGAACAGGGAGGTGATATTTGACCTAAAACGAGTAGGAGGTAATTAGGTGAAGAGGCGAGGAGAAGCATGTTCAAAGATCCTGTGGCAGGGAGGACATGCTACTTACAAAGAACTTAAAGAGAGGGGATGTGGCACAGAGAAACAAAAGGGATTGATGAAGCTTGAGGAGTGAGCAGGACCCTAAAGTGCAGGCTGGTGTAGGCCACATTAAAGAGCAGGGCCTTTGTCTTTAGAACAGCTGGAAGTCACTAATGGATTTTCAGCATCACGGGTGGCAAGAGGAGATGTGGGCTTTGGAAAGATTACTTCTAGGGCCTGAAGGGGAATGAGAGAAATCCAATTAGCAGGCAGTAGTAAATCTACACAAGAGATGCTGCTGATACTGCTGCTGTCTTGGTCCAGCAGGAGCAGTGGAGATGGAGGCAAGTGCATGGATTGACATTAGGAACGACAGTGCTCTGGAAGTGTGTGGATTGAAGTTGGGAATGACAGTGCTCTGGAAGTGTGTGGATTGAAGTTGGGAATGACAGTGCTCTGGAAGTGTGTGGATTGAAGTTGGGAATGACAGTGCTCTGGAAGTGTGTGGATTGAAGTTGGGAACGACAGTGCTCTGGAAGTGTGTGGATTGAAGTTGGGAACGACAGTGCTCTGGAAGTGTGTGGATTGAAGTTGGGAACGACAGTGCTCTGGAAGTGTGTGGATTGAAGTTGGGAACGACAGTGCTCTGGAAGTGTGTGGATTGACGTTAGGAATAACAGCACTTTGGGTGTTTGCCTGGGCTGTTACAGTGAGGATGTGCCAGGGGCCTTGTCCAGCTCCCAGTGCAGCAGTTAACAGTATCAGAGCAAGATGACAAATGACATCATATGACTCCCAATATGAGTATATGGCTGAGCTGAGGATTGGTGGAAAAAGGAAATAATACTGTCTGTTTGTTTGTTTATTGTGTGTGTACACAGGTGTGTCATTAACTATTATGGAAGTCAGAGGACAACCCTCCTCCACCATGTGGGACCTGGAGATTGAACTCAGGTCTTCTGGTTTGGTGGTAAGCACCTTTACTCATTAAGGAAACTGAATTATTAAACTGACATTGAAGATTAAGGTTATTTTGTCTTTGTTTTTTGTTTGTAAAAGAGTCTATTTCTGAAGATTTTAGGACATAACACATATATTTAATTCTAAAAAGTAATTATTACAATAGCCAGCACATGCCTTTAGTCCCAGGGTGGGAGTAGGGACAGAGGTAGACAGATCTCTGTGAGTTTGAGGCCAACTAGGTCTACAAAGCTAGTTCTAGGACAGCTGAGGCTGTTACAAACAAACAAACAAACAACAACAAAAAACCCAGACAAACAAAAGTACTTATTGAGCACAGGAACTGAAGTTTGCATTTCAAATGGTTTTGCTCTTTTGAGATGGAGTTTCTTACTCTTTAACCCAGGCTGGCCTAGAATTTACAGTGATTTGTCTTCCTAAGTCTCCCAGCTTTCCAAGTGCTGGTTGTACAGGCAGGAGCCACCATGCCCTGCTTCAAATTGTTTCATTTAATTTCTAACCTGAGTGTTTTAGTGATTCTCAGAGATAAGCAAGGCAAAGATTATCACTTCTCATTCTCCAGTAGAGAAAATTGTTGAATTCTAGGCTTGATAACTTTCAGTAAGTTATAATAAGTACAGAATTGTACTGTTTTCCCTGGGATTAAACTTGTGGTAAATTTACTGCAGGAATATTAAGATTACACTGTTAAAATTGGTATAGGTCTAAAGAGAATTAGCAATCATGGGGGCTAAGGAGATGGCTCAACCATTAAAGAACTTCCTGGAAAAAAAAAAAAAGGTTTGGATCCCTACTACCCAGTACCCATGGGAAGATGTGGGAGTACTAGTGTATACATGAGAATTCAGCACTGGAGAGACTGAGGCAGGAAGATTGCAGATTGCTGGACATCCAGATTGTTGAGCTTCAGATTTAATGAGAGACCCTGTTTCAAAAATAATGTGCAACTTTGCTTGCAGACATAAATCAAACTGTCTTTCCCCTGGAAACATTCTTCCCACTAGCTAGCTCCCATAGTGCCAGAAGGTGCAATGCAGGCTGCCCCGGAAGCAAAATCATCGTCAGTCTTTCTCAGGGGAGGGCACTGCCTGCTAGAATACACACCTGCTAAGTACGAGGTGCTCAGTGCACAACTGTGGCGTTACTGTCATGGGGCTAACCAATTGCCTCCTGATTAGGTTTGAGGTCCTTTCCACAGAAGGGAATTCATACTGTAAACCCAACAAAAAATTAATGGCCCCAGTAAGAAACCATCATGGATGTAGGAGGATCTCATGAGGCCCCACCATAGCTGAAGCGCTGTTGTCAGGTAGTGTTAGCTGAGGAAGGGTTAACCTTTGTTTTTTTCCGTTAGTGTAGTCACTGATAAGTTGTCCATGATTCAGTAAATAACCCCACACCTGTATTCATGCAGGTGACCCTAACTAAATCCAGTGGATCATTTAAAAGAAAGACATGAAGGCAAAAGGGGGGGGAATGTTCTAGGAAGAAGACAGAGTTCAGATGGGGAGTAGGAGGGGCTTATGATAGTGTATTCACCATTAGGGGTATGATAAGAAATACATTATATACACGTATTAACTATAGTAAAAATATTTTTAAAAGAGGTAGATCTGCCTATGAGAGCTGTCATAAATGGCTACTCAAAGGATGCTATCCACACAGGTACTTCAGTGAAACTTAAACACATATAAACAAGCAGAAAATGGTGGAGAACAATTAAGGAAGACAGCCGATGTCCACCTTTGTCCTCCACACGCACAGGCAAACACGTGCCCCACACATACATCTCGATGCATCTGCAAAGGCCCAAATTTAAAAACAAATAAAAAGGCAGGGATTCTGGTCCCATATTCTTGAAATTACCTATTATATTCCCTGCAGGGGAGATTTGAGTTTTCAGAAATGCTAGATGATTCTCTCAATCAGTCAATTGGCTTACCAGGCAGGCTCTTGAAGGACAAATTTTTTGGCGTTCATTCAAAATTCTTAGATTCAGAAGTCCTATTCTAAGCAGAAGAAACTGCCAATTGAAAGGACCAAGGCAGAGGAGCAGGAGACAAGGGGATTCCCCCACAAGTTCTCCCTGTCACCAGACAGGGATCCTTCACAGCTTCTGGTCCTCTCTGTAGTTCTCTGTGCTTGACAAGGGCGAGCGTGGTTCACCAACATCTGAACCTCTCAGAACTGAAGGAGTTTGGAAAGCTGCAGACATACTGTGTGTTTAGAAAGCTGCAGACATAGTGTGTGGTTGGAAAGCTGCATACATGATGCTGTGGTGGTTGGAGATCCACAGACATACTGTGGGTGAATGAAAAGCTGCAGACATACTGTAGACATACTGTGTGGTTGGGAAGCTGTAGACATACTGTGTGGTTGGAAAGCTGTAGACATACTGTGTGGTTGGAAAGCTATAGATATGCTGTGGTTAACTGGGCCAGTCAGTCTGTAGCAACTCAATTTGCAGTTACAAAAATCTACTTGTTTCTCTGACTTTAAAATTATTCTGTGTTACTCCTGGTTTGCACATTTAGGGACATGTTCTCATCTTCACTTGTCTGTGTCCAATCCCCTATTAGCTTCTATTAGCATAATAGAAGCCGAATACACAATCCACTAAACGTTTATTTATGGGGTTGTACCCTTTAGCCTCCTAGGGAAGTGAGCTAGGCCCCTCTCTTAACTTCTTACTTGAAGACCTTCATAATTTCCTTTTGGTTTTGTTTTGATTTTTTTTTTGAGACAGGGTTTCTTTGTGTAGCCCTGGCTGTCCTGGAACTCACTATGTAGACCAGGCTGGCCTCGAACTCACAGAGATCTGCCTGCCTCTTCCTCTCAAGGGCTGGTATTGAAGGCATTCCCTGCCATGGCCAACTTTTGTTTGATCTTCAGAATTCTTTTGGCAAAATTTTTTGAGCATCAATCATTGATGAGTCTTAAAAATAGCACAAGATCATTTTTGTATGCCTATTTTCTAAACATGGTTTTCAGAATATGCATAGAATATTTATATGATTATTTCATGAGACTTTTTCCAAACACCTTATTAGAGCTAATTGCTTTATTATTAAAAACTATTTTAAGAACATTATAAAATATATTAAGGCTATTAATTATCACCAAATGTGCTTCAATTTATGCACTGAAATAACATTTACTAGACTGCTACTAATGCTGTTCTTCCAGGCATACTAAGGGACAATGCCAAAAACCAAACAAACTTTGTAACACAAAGGTATAAAAGATAAGGATACAGAGTCCTGTGTACACGGGGAGAGTCAGATTAGCTGGAGAGAGTGGGAGAGGCTTCACATCAGTAGAATGTACCTAGCTGTCTTTCCCTGAGAGACTGGATTTCATTTGAAACCACACACTTTGTGTGTGTTTGTGTAAACTTAAGCACACACAATACAGATGAAACTGAAGATGAATCAAAGCCAATAAGCTGAAATTTTTACTTTAAAAATCACATTTAGCTGGGTGGTGGTAGCCCATGTCTTTAATACCAGCACAGAGGCAGATGGATCTCTGTGAGTTTGAGGCCAACCTGATCTACAAAGTGAGCCCCAGGGCAGTCAGAGCTGTTACACAGAGAAACACTCTCTCTCTCTCTCTCTCTCTCTCTCTCTCTCTCTCTCTCTCTCTCTCTCTCTCTCTCTCTCTCTCCCCCCCCAAAAAAATTACATGTATTTATTTGGTGTTGGAGGATGTGGGAGTCAAAAGACAACACTCAGGAATTGGTTCTTGCTTTCCATTATGTGGGTTCCTGGGACTGAGTGCAGGTTGTCAGGCTTGATGGCATGTGCTTTACCCCCTGAGCCATGTTGCTGGCCCAGATAAACATCTTCTGCCCAAATGGAGTTTCCGTTGTGAGATGGATGATAAGCAGATTAAAAAAAGAAAGAAAGAAAGAAAGAAAGAAAGAAAGAAAGAAAGAAAGAAAGAAAGGAAGAAAGAAGGAAGAAATCAAGCAATGAAAAGTGGTCTGGAGACAATGAGTTTATTGAACTGATCAGAAGAGCTTCTGTGGAAGAATTCTACAGTACAGAGCTGTAGTGGGGGGGGGAAAGATTCCAGAAAAGAAAGAGAAGTACAGGGTTCTGACAGAGGTGAGAAGCAGGCATGGAGAGAACAGAAGGAGATGAGGCCAGATTGGAATAGCCTCTTAGTCAAGGCAAGGGTTTAGTGGCTAGGAATACACTATAATGCTGGTTGGCAAGTGTGGAATTCTAAGTTCAGTCCTTATAACTACATAAATTAGGCCTGGGATATATATACCTGTAACCCCAGCACACAGGAGATGGGGCAGGAAGAACCAAGTATTTGAGGTAATCCTAATTTGAGACCAGCCTGTGGTGTGTTAGATGCTGTCTCAGAATAAACCAACAAACCGATCAATCAAAAACAGAAAGAGAGCTGGGTGGTGGCCCACATCTTTAATCCCAGCAGAGGCAGGGGGATCTCTTTGAGTTTGAGGCCAGCCTGGTCTACAAAGCTATACAGAGAAACTCTGACTCAAAACAAAACAAAAACGAACAAACAAAAACCAGAAAGCAGTGGTGTGGCAGGGTGGTTGTTGTTGGTTGGGTGGCATGGTGGTAGACACTTATAATCTCAGCATCAACCTTAGCTGTAGAGACCGCCAGGCTGGACTGCCTGAAACCCTCTTTCCAAAAAGGATTTTTGAGGAGTTTTTCTAGAAACCTCAGTGAAATAATGTGATGTAATTAACATTCGATATACTTCACTATAATGTCTAATCTTGGTTGTCTACTTGACGTACCTGGAGCATCAGTTGAGGAATTTTCTCCATCAGTAGGGCTGTGGGCATGTGAGTAGAACATTTTCTTGACTGCTGGTTGGCGGAGAGGGCCCAGCACACTGTAGGCAGTACCACCTCAGGGCTGTGTGAGAAAGACAACTGACCAAAACTCTGGGAACTGACCAGTCTCTACTTCAAGCTCCTGCTCTGTTTGTGCTCCTGCATTGACTGCAATAATGGACTCTAAGTTGTAAGATGGAATTATTCCTTTCCTCCTCAAGTTTCATTTGGTCGGAGTGCTTGACCACAGTAATAGAATGAAAGCAGCCACCACTCTAAAAAGTACATAGTTTGGAGGGGGTGGCTGGGGTGGGATAGGTTATGGAGGATTGATTGGCAGCAGAGCTGAGAAAGGAACGCTGATGAACTCCAGCTGAAACCCAGCAGTCAGAGAAGTCAGTTTTCATGTGTTAGTACTACCCAGGTCTCTAACCTGTTACATCAGTTCCTTCTTTAATACTCAATGTCAACTTTCAGGTCGTCTTTGACCTCCCTGGTTTTGCCCTGTATTGACTCTCTCTCCTTATCTCCCACCCAAAGCATATAGGCTGCCCTAGTATGCAGGGTTTCTCTGCCTTAGCCTCCTGAGAGGTGATATCACCTGATATCACAGCTCTTCTCTAGTCTAAACCACACTCCCTCCCCTCTCATACCCTATACTTCCTTCTACTATGTGTGTCTTACTTTCTTGTCATCAACCTAATATTAATCATAGTCTTCCTACTTTTTCTCCTTTGTATTCCCATTCATACCCGTGGTTACTGATATTTTAGTATGCACAGTACTGTCAGTGACCCTTTACTCCCTAAAATGAGTACTTAAGGGGTAGTGATTTTTACAATTATTACTGTATTTTCATAGTGAGAAATGAGAAATGAGGAAAAAAGTCAGAGGAAGACTGGGGGTAGAGTCTGATACCCTGAACACAAACCTAACAAAGGAAAATGACACCTCAATTTCTACTGCAACCTAATCCCTCCTGAAAGTTAGAAACAGAGGGACAGAAGAAAAATCCCTTAGAATGATCTAACTCTATATACTCATGTCCCAGTGTAACAGCACAAGATATGTGACAAACCAAAGCAACATGTCTCCTCCAAACATAACCAGTGCTACAGAAATGACCCCCAACAAGAATGGCTTAAATGAGTTTTCAGACAGAATTAAAAAGAATGATTATAATGTGTTCAAAGAGGAAGCAGATGGAAAGACAGCTGAGTGGTTAAGACCACTTCCTGATCTTCTCAATGACCCAAGTTCAGTTCCCAGCTCTCAAATGCCATCTCACAACCATATGTAACTCCAGCCCAAGGGAGCTGATGACCTCTTCCTGCCTCTGAGGGTACTAGGCATGCATATGGTACACTTATATACATGGAAGCAAAGCACTAATACCCATAAATTAAAAAAAAAAAAAGGACTAAAGAGATGACTCAGAATTTAAGAGTCCTTACTGTTCTTGTAGAGGACCCAGGTTCTGTACCTAGCACCCACACAGTAGCTAACAACCATCTGTAACTTGGAGTCTAGAGGATCTGATACCCTCTTCTGGCCTCCAAAGACACTGCATCCGTGAGGTACATAGACATACATGCAGGCAAAACACTGTACACATACAGTAAAAAATAAGTAAATCTTGAATTTTTTTAAAAGAGGACACGGACTCCCGGATAAATTCTGCAGCATGTAGGGGGAAGGAAGTGTGTTTGGTCTCTGTGCACCACACTGACATGCAAGATCCCCACTGCTCTACAAAGTAATAAATATGAAGGCAAGAGTTTAACATCCCCCAAACTTATAAAGATATGGCCTGGTTCCTTACCCTAATTGGGGCCCTCTTCCAGCAAAAAACAGTGACTTCGCTTTCTTGATATTCTGAGGGAAATTTGGTAATTGCCACTTGGTTCTGCTGATCTTTAGGTATGTACCCCAGTGGTGTGACTCAACATCATAATTTTAGAGTATGTGTACTATTTACACAATTCCTGTTGTAGGCAGGTGAGCAAAAAAATAACTTCTGGGCATAAATTTAATCTAGCAATGTTCTGTTCAAGAGGAACAATAATGTCATGGTTTGGGAGCTTGTTTTAGGGACCCCACTGAGAAATGGCAATTCACTTGTAAATATAGTGTGATTCTTCAATCTCCTTTATTTTCATATGCAAGTACTAGCCTTCCCAGTCTACTTAGAAATGCGTATGATGTTGTTAGTTACATTATACTCACGTAGCAGTATGTGTTTGTCACAAGGCATATTTATGTGGACGCCCTAAAGTGATGGCGTCTTGGAGGACACTGGAGTGTAAATCAGATCTGTGCTGGAAGGCTTGCTGCTAGAGAAGGTAGTCTCTTCCGTGGAGCTCACTTGCGCCTTCTGTCCTAGAGGCAGCTTGTGTTTCTTAGGTACCTGATTGATTTTAGGGCTCTTCTTTCACTACAGAGGCATTTGGAGTGCTACCTCCTCAAAAATGGTCAAAGTGCCTTTTCTCCGGGGGCATAGGCCTGCTGTGTTCGTCTTTACTATGGGTGTCTACTCAAAGTCAAAGCTTTTTCTGGGGGAATGTGTGGTTGGGGGGTGTTACAAGCTATTTTCAGTACATTCTCTGTTTTGTTTGAGACAGCTCTCACTATGCAGCCCTGGCTGGCCATGAGCTCGCTGTGCAGACCACGATGGATTTGAACTCGGAGTTCCTGCTGCCTTTGCCTCCCAGACATTTAAGCCAGGTAAAGGCACATTCTTCTTTTCTGTATCTATATGATTCCTTTCCTTTCTCTGAGGCCCTACTCACCAAGATTGCATCAGCCTACCATAGATAGGCTCTCCTCTGACCCCTATGCTGCTCTCTACCTCATCACTTTGGTTTTCTCTCTCAGACTTTGTGGTGGCCCAGTTTGTAAGGCTATTTAACCTTTTCTGTTTCTGTGTCATGTTTCTTCAGCTGCATTGGATGTCTTTGAAGATCACAGACCATGCTTCATCAGTCCTCTCACTTTCTTACCTAGCTTAGCATATGGTGAATGCTGAAACTTCATCTGTGAATTGGACAAGTGAAGCAAATGTTAGTTGCTATCACTGTCCTAGCAGCCATTTATAAATGGGCCAATGTTTTAGAGGAAGATGGATACTCAAAGCCACTTAGTTCAATGCAGCCCCTCTGATCAGTGAATCTCCTCATCAGAACATAGTTCTCTGCCTGAATGAACATTTTTTTTCTTCTTTTGTGGCTCAGAAAACTGGGACAAGGGGCTGGAGAGATGATTTAGTGGTTTATGTTCATTTACAACTGCTTGTAACTCTAGCTTCAAGGGATATGATGCTCTTTGGGTATGGTAGGATGAGCTTGCAACCCCAGCAGTGCACAGGCAGACAGGAGTACCTCTGAGGTCTTCTGGCTAGCCACCCTAACCCTCTTGATAAGTTCTAGGCCAGAAAGAAATACTGCCTCAAAGAAAAGGTGATTGGTGTCTATGGCATGACCTGAAATTGTCAACAGGCCTCCATATACACTCACACACATGCACACATGAATAATTCCCTGATAAAAAGTGAAAGCAAACAACATCAGAAACAAAATCCAGGGGCTGGAGAGATGGTTCAGTGGGTTAAGAGCACTCTTCTAAAGGACCTGGGTTCAATTCCCAGTTCTGTAACTCCAGCTCCAGGGGATCTGGCATCCTAATACAGACAAAAACCCAACGTACATAATAAATAAATAAATCTTTAAACAAATAAGCAAACAACTAACCTCACCATCAAGTCCACCCCAAATTAAAAACCCTGAAAACAAACCAAATAAAAATTAAAGTTCTTTCTTCCTTTCATCATTTTATATCTAGTATCTATAAAAGTGTTGCTGTGTTTTTGCTTTTGTTTTTTCTCTAATACACAAATTATTTCCCTAGGATTCTAGACTTTGAAATAGTTGGGTTTTTTGTTTGCTTTTTAAAATAGTGTCTCCTGTATCCTATGCTGGTTTTGAACTTGTGCAGCTGAGGATGACTCTGATCTTCCTATATCCATGTCCTGAGTGCTGGGGTCACAGGTCTGTTCTACTACATCTGGTTCTTGCTGATGGAACCTAAAGCTTCCTACCTGTTAGGTAAGCACTCTGTCAACTCAACTACATTCCCAATCCCTAAACTTTTAAACATGTTTTTAAATGAAGTTATTCATGATTGAACTTCTGTTTCAGGTGGGGATTTTTTTTTTTTTTAGAAGTGTCTCAATATGTAGCTCAGGCTGGTCCTGAACTCCTGTCTCAGTCTTTTGAGTGCTGGGTTTACAAGCTACCATATCTGTCATGAACTTGTATCATTGACATTATCTTTGGGAATGTGTTCTCTCTTATTCATTTGGAAAGCAGCAATGCCAACTACTACACCATCAATGACCTCTTACTCCAATCACTACACCAGCAATTTGTCTTCCAATTTCCAAAAATGTTCTGAGCTGAAGAGTTGGCTCAAGTAAAGTACTTGCCATGAAAGCCTGAGGACCTGCATTCAGATCCCCAGAACCCATATAAAGTTAGTCTCAGTACCTGTGTCTATCATTTCTATAATTGTCCCATTGCTCTTATGGTGAGATGGGAAGTTGGAGCAAGAGAATTCCTCAGTCCTTGGGCCAGATGCTCTCTCAAACAAGATGGAAGGTGAAGACCAAGTCCTGAGGTTGTCCTCTGACCACCACAGGCACACTCACACACATGCACACACATACTCACACACATGTACACAGACACACACTCACATACATACTTACATGCACACACATACACATTTGCATATATACACATGCACACACCCACACAAAATACACTGGGTAGTTTGTTTAGATTGTGGCAATATGACAACAGACAATTGTCCTTGTCTACCAACAGCTTAAAAATGATGGAAATTAATTAGTAGGTTCTGTTGATCCATTCGTTCAGTCAACAAATAATTACTGTGTGCTAATACATACCAGGTACTTACTCTGTAGGCCCTGAAGATGTAGACATTGCATAGGTTGACATACTTCTGCCTCCGTGAGGTTTTTTTTTTTCCAGCAGGAGATGTGGTAAACAAAGATGATATTTCATGCAATTAACAGGTAGACTGGCTTACTGGAGAACCACTTAAATCTGTGAGGGTGGGGCTGCTTTAGCAGGCTAGCTGGGGAAGGTGGAGTGAAGAACTAACAGCTGAGCTAAAGCAGATTCTGACTGAGTGTGAGAGACTGAATGACCGCAGAGGCATGAGGCATGAGGCATGAGGCATGAGGCATGAGGCATGAGGCATGAGGCATGAGGCATGAGGCATGAGGCATGAGGCATGAGGCATGAAGGAAATCAGTTTGCTTTTTTTTTTTTTTTTTTCTCACCAAGGTTTTTGGTTTCGGCTACACCAAGTTGTCTGGAACCCAGTATCCTTCTGCTTTGGTCTGCCCTCCTCCCTCCCTCCCTCCCTCTCTCCCTCCGTCCCTCCGTCCCTCCCTCCCTCCCTCCCTCCCTCCCTCCCTCCCTCCTCCTCCCTCTCTTCCTTCTTTCCTCCCTCCCTCCCTCCTTTCCTTCCTTCCTGCTTTGATAGTTTTTACTGTGTAGCCCAGGCTGTACTTCAACTGGAGATCTTCCTGTTTCAGTTTTCAGATACTGAAGTTTTAGTCATGTGAGGCCATGCTCAGTTTTCCTTTGCTTTCTTTATTCACCCAGCATTGCTTGTGAAAAGGGGTGGAAGCTCAAGTCTGTGCAGGGCTCTTAGCTGAGCAGGATATTGCCCTTAAGCATCAATGCTAGTCATACAGTGTAAATCTCAGGCAAGGGTTGCTAGGCAGAGGGTATGGTTGCCTTGGTCTCTGGCTTTTCTTGCCTCATGTGATTCTCCCTTGATTTAGACTCTCACTAGGATGCCACACACCAGCATGGATGAAGACCAGGGGTCCTCTAAAAGGACCATGAGCTGGGATTTTGTCCTACAAAACTGTGAGCCAAATAAACATCTGCATTTTCTTTTATGTTATTTAACTTTTTCCCAGACAAGTTCTTGCTATACACCCCAGGATAGCCTTGTTTTGAGATCGCCCTGTTTTAGCCTCCCAAACATTGATATTATAGTTATGTGCCGTGGTGCCTTCTCTGTCCTTTTTGTTTGTTTGTTTGTTTTGTTTTGTTTTTTTCCATTGGGGAAAAAAAGCTGTGAGGGTAAAGTATGTATTCAGCATATATGAGGTCCTGAATTTGAATCTAATACCCCAAAGACAGAAAAGGCTGAAGCAAATACAATGCATTGGTATTTATAAAAACTAGATGGTGGGCATTGTCTTTGTTATTGTTGGGTTGGTTGACTTTCAATGTTGTGCAGCTTCCACTGGCTAGGAACTCACCATTTAGGCTAGGAGAGGCTCTGACTCACAATCTTCTGCCACAGACTCCCAAATATCTGGATTATAAGTATGTGTCACCACCCAGCTCTTTTTCACTTGACTACATATGTGAGTTTCTTTTAGAGGTCTGCTTTTGAAGACAGAGAGGAGCATTAAGATAGAAGGCTTGAGCTGGGCAGTGGTGGTGCAAGCTTTTAATCCCAGCACTCGGGAGGCTGAGGCAGGTGGATCTCTGTCTATAAATTCTAGGCCAGCCTGTTGTACAAAGCTACACAGAGAAATTCTGTCTTGAAAATCCAAACCAAACCAAACAAAAATAAACAAACAAACAAAAAAGATGTTTCAGATAATGAGGACTTAAATTGGATTAAGAAAAAAAAAAGATGTATCTGGAGTATACTTGGGAGTATAGCCTGTGGGATTTCATGATGGATTATGTGGGACAGGAAGGGACGTCAGGAGGCTAGGGAGATGGCTCTGAGGGTTAGGACACTTGCTGCCAAGCCTGACCAGTTGGGTTCAATTCCCAGGACCACATGGCAGAAAGAAAGAACTGATTCTTGAAAACAGTGATGTGCCATTTAACCCTTTATATAAGAGGTGTTTGGACACTGTAGAAGAGAGTGGTCATGGCAAGGACAGTGGATTGTGGCGGAGCTGGAATAACGCTCTGTGAGACTTTCCACACTGGTTTTCAAATGGCCTTAGTTTACTGGCTAGTGACTGATAATAATGATGCTATGAAGCTGCTGGCATTTAGGTTTTCATATGGGCATCTGGGGCATCATTCTGTTGTCCTAAACACACATGTGGCTGGCTATTACCCTACATTCAAAGGGCAAAGTTTGTGGTATCTAACAAACAGTGGTAAAAATGTCTAAAGATGTTAAAGTGAAAATTGCACTAAGTTGACCTGACCTCTTCCAGGAAAATTATTTGTAATACACAAAACCAAATGCAACCACTTACAGAGGGCCTCCTGTTTACAAAAGTGTGATGTAAGCACTTCTTATTCAATGGTGCATAATCCTTTGGGGACTTTGTCATGATAAAATAAATATTAAAATAATGAATAACGTTGAAGAGTTTATGCAACACATACATTTTTGTCAAGCTGGTAACTGTAGAATAATTTAATGTCACAAGGAAAAGCCAACAAAGAAATGAATGTTACCTGAGAAAAGTGACAGAGGTACAAAGATTCAGGCTGGAGTGAAAGGGTCTGATTTGTTATGCACAGAGAACACTTTTACTGAAGTACAGACACATAGACAATGGCACAGTTCAGAAATTGCTTTAATGTGTAAAAACCCAGTATAGAAAAACCTAACATTGATTAAAATTTAAAGGGCCTGATAAACAGTATTAAAATAATTATGTATTGTGTGTATTTTTTGTGTGGAGTGTGTGTGTGTGTGTGTGTGTGTGTGTGTGTGCTATGTGTTGTTTCTGGATAAAAGTATTCTGGCTTTGTGACAGACCCATCCAAACCACCATCTATTTTCATGTTCTTCTGAATATTTTCTAATTTTGAATTGTGTTCAGCTTTAGCAGTACAAAAACAAGCCGCACAGAGACATCAGCACTGGACGCTGCCACATCACAGAAAAACTGCTGTGCTTAGGATCAAACCCAGTAAGATCACTGCGATGAAATTAGCAGAGACTCATCAAAGTAACAGTAGCTGTGACTAAGGACTATGAAAATATAAAGGGATTAACATATGTGATAATGGGCTAATTAAACCTTAGCTTTTCACCGTGGTGATTTTACAGCCTCTTCTTCTGGCTGCCAGTTTGGAAGCTGCCAGCAAATATTTTCTTAATTGCAAAAAGAGACAATGCACGTTCCACTGTCTCATTCATAACGTTTAATGCAGACATTTCCCAAGGCCATGCATAGAGGATGAGAAAGTCGACGTTATTGGGAGAGCCGGAGGGATGGTGGGACAGGAGGAAAGCGATGGCTTAAAAACAAATCCCAATACAAGTCCTTACAAGAAATATTTAAGTAGAATTTGTACAGAATGAGCCTCCTTGCCTTGATAGACTAGCCTGCCCCTGTAATGAAACCTCCCAAAGTCAACAGTTCATAAAGTCTTCGGTTCTAGTAAAAGGGTCTTTAATTTTTAACACAAACTCATACTTTGGTATGCATGGACTTAAGTAAAATTAGAAGACATGTATATAATAGGATTTAATGGATTATCATCGGCATTTTCCAAAGATGTCAGCTTCTCTCAGCTCTGATGGAGTAGCACTTAATGTAAATTTAATTTGAAGTGATGTATGGAAGGCTTGAGGTGGTACTCCGTGATTCCCTAACTGCCTGGAGAGCCTCTGTGGGGAGCATCTGGATTTGGCGGCTCCACATGCCCGGCAGCATGTACTAACTAGGATTAATGAGGTAGCCTGTTCACCAGTGATCCAAAGGAGGTATGCTACATTTACTCCCAACAATATGAATAGGAGGGCTAGTTTCCTTTGGGGGCACATTGTATGATGAAACTTAATGATGGACTCTATATTGGCTATAATAAATAGACTATGGTGAAAGCACTTTTGCTTTGTCAAATTTAAATGTTATTTAATCATAAAGTTGTGTTTGGTGGATAAGGTTGAAAGTGAAGGTTTTAACGTGTGTGTGAGTGTGTGTGGGGTGGGGGGCACCTTCACAGATAGTATATCTCTTTAATGAGGCTAAAATAGTAAATCTCCCCTTAAAAGCACCATGGGGTTGTTTAAAATAAAACCCACTTTTAGGAGTTGATTGTTAGGATAGTTTTGTTACTCTCTGTGTGTGTGTGTGTGTGTGTGTGTGTGTGTGTGTGTGTGTGTTTGTTGTGTGTGGGGTGTGTGTGTACTCAGTATGTGTAAATCAGATACTGCTGAGTTAGGCAAAACTTCTTAATCCATTCGCAACTCATTTAAGCATCCAGATTTTATTTTGTCTTTGTGCCTAACTGAGCATTGAATAAAATCGCAGCTAATTTCAAATTCCCTTTGTCATCATGGTTTTCAGCCAAAAGTCTATAATAAATGGTCAGAAGATGAGCTGAGACTGAATGAATAGTGAGTGGTATTCATCAGCCAAACAGAGTCCAGATCCAATTATATGTATTCATTAAGTGATAATGATATCATGGTCTTTAACTAGGAAGAAAAGAGCGTAATTGAATAATAACAGTTGTACAATCCCAACGGAACACACTTTCCATCCCAGCCCGGCGACCCTCGGGGATGATGCAGGATTGATGGAATTCTATTACTCTTTGATAGATTTATTATGAAAGGCCGAGTGGACTCGCAGCCTCACTTTGTCACTCACGCTAATCAGTATCGTAAGGGCCCCGAGCGGGCAGGCTTTTGTACCCCTTTGACAAAGACAAGGTTAGGGAAGGATGACAGACACCCAGACCTTTACAAACCCATACTGCAAGACAAAATGGGCCAGCTGAGCTCTGTGCTGGGACAGAATTTTAATTTGTTTATCAATGGCTCTCACATGTGCTGAGACCATAAGGGTATTTGTCAGAGGAGAAACACTGAAGCTAAACTCTTTTGTTTGGCAAGTGGGGCTTGGAAAAATATTTATTGAACTGTAAAAAACAGGCTAAATGGGGGGAAAAAGGTAACTGTCTAGAGATGGGAAATAACTCACATTACTCGACATACGATCTGAGCCCATCCATTAATTCGGATTTTGACTTTTAAAAAATATTTTTTAGTATTATTTTTAAAGCTATCTGTAAGGGTAATGAAATAGTAACAGATTTTTTTTAAATGTCTTTAATCTCTCTGATATTTAAAAAGAACTGAAAGATTATGAAGAGACAGGTGGACATGTTGAATGGGGGATATGGATCAAATTTATTGGTATTTTTTTTCTACCCATTACAATGTAGTATAATTTAGCAGTGAAACAGCTGCATTTTCCAAACATGCTTTTTTTTTTTTTTCTTTTTTTCTTTTTTTATAAGTAAAGGGTGTTTTCAGGCCTGCCAGCCTGGCTCAGCCAGCAACAGCTTTTCACATTGAAATGCAACTTGCTATCCCGAGTCTGCGGTCAGAACCCATAGAATTTAGGGAAGTAGGTAATTCGCTTTGCCAGCGGTGGGAGCAGGAGCCGAATGGGGCGAGCTTGACATTCACCAGGCCCCAGCGCCGTGCCTGCCAGGGTTTATTTTTTCGGTTATTGTTGTTGAATCATCCCGATTTGTAATCTCCTTTTCTGCTTGAGATCTCCTTTTATTCCTCCTAACTGCGCTTTGCGCCGCCAGAGGAACTGGTGAATTGGGAGGCTGGGCGGCCAACCTGCTCTGTCACAGAACGCCTGGCCTGGCGCTGTCCCGCGTGGAGCCGCGACGCCAGCTCGCTGCCAGTTCGGTTTGGTTTTGTGCATCCCTGGGAAGGCAGGCGGACAGCACAGTCACCTGTGAATACGGCCTCAATTGGCTCAGCTGCTTTTCTGATGAATGCGCCCGGGTGTGCTGCAAAGGTTTAGCATCGCTTCCAGCAGCGCACGGTGATTTTCAGGAGCGGGAAGGATTGCTTCACAGCCTTCTCCTTGAATTTCATTGTCGTGTGAGTGACGGAGCACAGGGCGGCTGGACCTGCACGCACCGATCGTCGCCAATGGCTGCCGCGGTGGAGCCAGGTTCTGTGGGTTCCTTTGGCTGCGGCTTTCTCAGTGTTGGCCTTCTCTCCACAAGGTCGGGCCGGGTAGTCTCTGGATGCCAGACACCAGGCTGCCGGGCTCTGCTCATTCTTCCTGGAAATGGGCACAAAGTGAAGGTTAATTCAGACCTCCTGGCCAGGGCTCCCTGTCCACGCAGACTGACCGCCAGAGACATTGATTGCGTTCGGTTTTTCGTGTAGGATACAAACCATCGGAACACAACCAGGCTTCGGAGGATAACGAAGGTTGATAGGAAATTACCTGAAGAAAAACAGAGAGTTGGGATTTGCCAGCATAGCTTTAAAACAGGCGTTTAATGTTTTCTGGTTGGGAGGCAGGGATAGAGTGCATGTACTGTTAGATCATATTCTGGAACCTTCCTTTAATCATTTCTTTTAGCCTCAGCTGGTGTTGTCAGTACTCGTGTAAGATGGCTTCAAGTGTGGTGTCCATGTCACTCAAAAGGGGTTCCTTAGGAAATGATTCTTTTGGGTTGATTGCTGGATATGAACTTTCGTTTAACACTCACCAAAGCCTCTGAGGTTCAAACATTACCAGCATCATTTTAGAGGAAAGAGAAAGGAAATGTAGAGCGTGGGGGTAACGGTCAAAGTCATGTAGTAAACAGCCAAACGGAATTGTGACCTCAATCACTGCCCACTGTGCTGCACTACCCCTGCTGGTGACCCGGCTTCTGCTCTACTCCAGTTAGTGACACGGGTGATCATGCATGGGAGGCCAGAGCACATGAAAACTACAAACCGTCAAGCTACTATTGTCCGGTTGGAAAAGTGAACTCCACTGAACTGAAGTGTGGCAGTCGTCAGATACATGCTTTTCTTAATGGCGTGTTTCCATTCTCCACACTGTACAATTGTCCTCCAGCTACTAAACAAGCCCAAATGCCTTTGCCTGGGAAGAGCCCCCTGGACCCTCTGCCCACTCAGCCTTTACCTTCATAGGCTAGAAGCTCCACAGCCTTGACTGTCTCTTTCCTAATTCCCTTTGGTGTAGGTGTGAGAAGGGCTTTCCAAAGATGTGGCGTCCTTCGTAACCTGGGGAGTCTAAGAATGTGATATCTTAAAAAAAAAAAAAAAAAAAAAAAGACACTTTGCAGATACAATTACATTAAAGATCTTGAGATGGGAAAACCATCTCAGATTCTTTGGGTGTGTTCAGTAATATAATAATAGTGATAATAATAACAACAGTAATAGAGGGGCTGGAGTATCAGAGAAAGAAATAAAACATTGAAAACAAGAAGAATGCCAAAGAATGCAGACAGCCTGGAAAGCTCGGGAAAGACAGGAGAGCAGATCCTGTCTGGAACCCTTTGGGATGAGCATGGCCTTGGCAGCATCTTGCTATCACAGATTTTCGAGAACAAATTTGTGTTGTCTTAAATCATGTCTGCGGCAACGGGAATCAAATAGTTACGCCATGATTATTCTCAGTCACCCTCCCTTGACATGTCCTCCTCTTTCTCCCTCCACTTTTGAAATCCCATTTTCATGATTAAGTTGTATCTCAAACCTACAGTGGATGAATTGCTGGCCATAGAGTCAACAGACCTATGTGTATTTACTTCTTTGTTATTGATTCCTCAAATATTTCTAAGGTTCTTGTCGTGTGACCTAAAAAAAGAGATGAGTGACTGGTCCCTTCCAGAAGGGAGAGTTGGAAAGCCGTGGAAAGCTGTACACTAAGGAACCCGAGTAGAAGGGAAGAAGTGGCCCTTGGAGGCATTTGGACACTTCGGCTCCCCACTTAGTTCTTATTTCCAACTTTAGCATTCCAGAAGCAGTAGACTAGCAGAGCGGTTAAGAGTATGGCTGATGAGATGAGGCCAGGCATGGTGGCATACACTTCTGATCCCAGCACTGTGGGAGCAGAGGCAGGCAGATCTCTGTGTTTGAGGTCAGCCTGGTCTACACAGTGAATTCTATATCAGCCACAAGTAAATACATCTGAGCCAGGCTCACTAAGCCAGGCTTGTAATTCCAGCGACTCAGGAAGCTGAGGCAGATGGACAGTAAGTACTGTAATGCCCAGATCATAGACCACAGTGTCCCCCAAAGACCAACAGTGAGACTGAATCCGTATGTAAAAGCAAAGATTCTTTATTCAAGCTTAGGCTTGAACTCTCTATCCCATGCAGTGTTGAGAGCAGAGAGTGCCCAGCCCAGGTAGGGTAGGGTTTTGTCATAGTAGAGGTTGGGGGTGAGGGGATTTTGAGGGTTCAAGACTCTGATCGGCTCGCATTTGTCTAGGGGTGTCTTGATGATGGAACTTTAGGAATTTCCTTTGGAATGTTAGGTACTTTCCTCTTGGATGGCCTGTTCCTGGGTGGTGCCCAGGTGGTCCCAAATGTGGTTTCTTCTGGAGTCAGGCGTTGCCCTAGGGAAAATGGAAACTTCAGGCCGACTTTCTTGTTGGTCTCCACTGAGCCCTGGCATGGCAGCATCGCAGCCAAGTTGTGTACCAAGTTGCCCTGGGCCCTGCCGAGGCTACCAAGTGAATTGGAGGCCTGGTTTAACAACCTAGTGAGACCTTGTCTCAAAATAAAATAGCTTTTAAAAAAATGATGGCAGAGAGTTTGGTGAAACTCAGTAGAACATTGAGGTCAGAAGACAAGTTGAACAAGTCTGCTTTTTTTTCCACCATTGGGTCCTTCGGGTCAAACTCATGCCTTCAGGCTTGGCAGCAAGTGCCTTTACCCTCTGAGCGGTCTCTCTGGTCCCTGCTTGTTTATTTTATTTTATTTATTGTTTTAATTCCTCAAGAGTAGGTGCTACTGTCTTATTAATATCTTTTTACATTTGTATAGTGCAGGATGCATGCTGGTACACGCACACACAAACACACACACACACCCTGAAGGTTAGCAAGGCACGCAGGAAGAGCCTATGATCTATCACTGACTTGACATGGTACAGCAGAAAATCCACCTACATTTGCATAATGAGAGACAGGAGTGGTGTTTTCCTTTCCCTCAGCTTCCTTCCCGGTTATAGGACTGAATACATGTGGGATTACCTTGAAGCTAAAAGCAGATTTACTGTGAAACTGATAAAACTCAGGTCTTCCAACTCAGATCTGCCTTTGTATCTGTTATGTTATAGTCCTCCCCCCACCCAACACAAATTCCTAGAATTGTAACAACCTTATTTGAAAAACCTGGGGTTATCCTCTGCCACGTGACCTCAGTGGCCAGGCTGCTGGCTCCAAACTAATAGCCATTCAGCCATTCAGAGGACTCTTCTTGTATCTATGGTTTCTTATTAAGTAAATGGAGCTGATAGAAATGCCACCTTTTCCACAGGGTTATTGAGAGGATAAATATGCTAATCTTAGTGGCTTAGCCAGTGTGTTATTTCTGTGAAGAGACACAGTGGGACCACAGCAACTCTTATAAAGGAAAACATTTAATTGGGGCTGGCTTACAGTTTCAGAGGTTTAGTTCATTATCATCGTGGCAGGAGCATGGTGGCATGTAGGCAAGCAGGCATGGGAGCCAAGAGTCCTACATCTGGATCCTCAGGCAGTAGGAAGAGTAGAGACTGAATCTGGCTTGAGCTTTTGATACCCACAAACCCACCCCTAGTGATGCATTTTCTCCAATAAGGCCACACTTACTTCAACAAGGCCACACCTCCTCCTAATCCCTGTCAAGTAGTGCCACTCCCTAGTGACCAAGTATTTAGATATATGAGCCTATGGGGGTGGGGGGGTAGTCTTATTCAAGCCATCACAGGAAATATCCAGTGAGTGGGGTTTTTATTATTTATTCTTGTTTGATTGTTTTATTCACAATTTCAGATTAAAGTCCATTATGATAGGTAAGTCCCAGGAGTTGAGGGATGAGGTCACATTGCATGCCCAGTCAAGAGCAGAGAGCAATGTGTTCATGCACACTGAGAAGCACAGGAAACATCCAGCTGTTAAGTAAAGGTGATTTTGAAAGAAGGCTAGGTAGAAGCTCCATGGGAACAGAGACAGTTCACCTTGCTTACTTCTTTAATCCCAGAACTTTAAAATTGAGAGTGCCTAGTGCCCACCTAACCACTCTGATGGGACATGTGTTTTATGCTCTTAAACTTTTGTATTGCCCATCTCATCTCTGCAACTTCATCGTGATGTGTATTCAATGCCCAAAGAGGCCAGAAGAGGGCATGTTGGATCCTCCGGGACTAAAGATGGTTGTGAGCCACTATGTGGGTGCTGGGAATTGAATCTGGGTCCCCTGGAAGATCACCCAGTGCTTTTAACCACTAAGCCATCTCTCCAGGCCCTAAAGTTTTTATTTGCTTGTGTGTTTTAATTATACGTGCATGGGTATGTGTATGTACACATGAACGCTGGTGCCCACAGATTCCGGAGGAGAGCGCTGGATACCTCTGGACCTGCAGTTATAGGTGGTTTTGAGCTGTTTAAAGTGGGTGCTGGAAATTGACTTGAGGTCCCCTGCAAGAGCAGTACTCACTCTTAACTGCTGAGCCATTTCTTGAGCTCCTAAAGTATTTCCTAAATTGAATCATGACTAACTCATCCAAATGCAAAACAAACAAGCAAACAAACTTCAGCCTTCCTCTTTTCTAACTAATTCTTGTTTCTTGGTGAAATTTACATAGGGTAATAAACCTAAAAAGTTCATTTTGGCTTGGCAAAAAACACATTTAACTATGCAGATAGCTGAGTCTGTATATTTAATGTTGGAGACAGTTAGCTGTCCTCACTCTCGGGTAAGTGTTGGCCACCCATTTCACAGGTATACCTGCTGTCCAGGACACACTGCACATGGATTTAGGGGGTAAGGGCAGATTGATTTAGGACAATGTGTCTGTGCTCCAGGCTTGTCCTTTGACAATGACCTTGGGCAAGCCACTTAACCCACCCCCAACCTCTCGTTGCTCATCTGTTAAAAGGAAGAAATAATGTCCTCATGAGCTTCTTTACAAGATTGTCATCGTCCATGACTACATTCTGAGAACAAGCACTTAGTAGTTCTAAGAACAACTGTAGCACCCAGAAATAACAGAGACATATAAATGTCAACCAAGGAATTAAGAATTCCATATGGAATTCTATAAATAAGTTATGGTGATCAAGATCTCAGATGGGAAGGCAAAAGGAAAAGCATGAGGAAGAATATAAAATAATGTGTAATAGGTGAAAAATTTGGCATGATGGTTAAGGCTACAAAGCGTATTTCTTCAAAAATATATTCTAAGTGACTATTTCTGTCTGAGCATGACCGACTTTCCCTGGGCTGTGGCAATAATTTCTAACAAGTCTCTTTGTTTCCACTTTTGCCCACTCAAAATTTATTTTTTACAGAAGAGACAGCATCATCTTTCAAAACTGTGCACTTTGAGAACACCCTCCAGTGTGTTCCAGGGGCTTCCTATGCAAGCTGGTAATGAAAATCCAAGCTTGACGCTGTGGCCTGCTGAGCCCTGTCCTGATCCCCTCCACCCCCCAGCTTGCTGCTTCCACCCCTAGGCTGCCCACTGAGCTACAGCCACACTGCCAGCTCTTTCCTGAAAAAGACTTTCCACCTGTCTCCCCTTGGCAGGCTGCTTAAGATGGCCTCCTGTGTCCTGACTTTCCACTTCTTAAAACCGTACAATTCATTTGTGAACTTACTTAGTATAATTACTGACCTGTGTCCCTTTGAAGAATAAAGCACTTTGAAAATAGGGACTCTCCCTTTCCTTCCCTTCTCTTCCCCAGCCCTCCCCTCCCCTCTCCTCTTCCTCCTTCCTTTCTCTCCCTCCCTCCCTCCCTCTCTCTCTCTCTCTTTCTTTCCTTCTTCCTTCCTTCCTTCCTTCCTTCCTTCCTTCCTTCCTTCCTTCCTTCCTTCCTCCCTTTTTTCTTTTTCTCTCTTCCTTTATTTGAGACAGGTTCTCATGTAGCTTAGGCTAGTCTCAAACTTGTTATATAGCTGAGAGCCACCTTATATTTCAGTTTTAAAAAATTTATTTATTTATTTAGTCTCTGTCTGTCTCTGTCTCTCTCTGTGTCTGTCTCTGTGTGTCATGGCATACAAGTGGAGATCAGATGGTCACTCACTCACAGTTGATCCTTTAAGGTTTGCGCTCAGGTTGTCTGTCAGGCTTGGCAATAAGTGTCTTTGCCCACCGAGCCATGCCACTCAGCTCTACCTCCAATTCCTGTTGTTCCTGCTTATTCCTCCTGCATGGGAGGCAACACATGCCACCACATCTGGCCGCTTATTATTTTATTCCTGTTTCTATTTTCCCGTCTTTATTTTGAAAAGAATTTTATGATCTTCACTTACCATCTTTTCCATCCATTTTCTTTTGACTCTTACAATACTTACTTGGGAAGGTCGAATTAGTTTGGGGATTTGTGAGGCATCCTAATCCTTTCAGACAAGGGATTTCACATACTGGAATTCCCTGGCTTATTCCAAAAACAAACAAACAAAACACCACAACAAAAAACTGTTGAAATACCAATTTTTTGGAGGCCATTGAATTGGCTCATTCCTTCCTTAGAATTGTATGTGCATTGTCCACTACAAACAATATGGCCTTCTGTGTGTTGTGTGTGCCACACTCATGTGAGAATGCCATGTGAGTAGGTATTGGCAGTATTCTTGGGAGGAGCTCTGCCCCCCCCCCAGGACACAGTTCCCCTTTCCCCGTGTCCACATCATCAGCATTCCTTTTTTCCTGAATAAGTGGAAAGAAAATGTTTACATTCATCTTAGATGAAAGAGGCTGCATTCCCTTGGCATGGCCCTTCCCACATCCTGCCCATTTGCCTGCTTGCCACTGATTGGCACGCCTGTCTCTTGAGTCCCAGGCTTAGCTGCATTCTCTCCATTGTGGTTCATTGTCCCTTCCGTTGTCTGAAATAATAGTGTGCAGGAAACTTTTTTTCCTAGGTATGTGCATTCAATTTGCCAGTGGCTCCCAGTCTAATTAGGCATGTTCAGCCACCCACATGTTCCTGTAGCTTCCTCTGAGTCCCATGATCTTCTGTGGTGTCTTAGGTCATGTTTCCCTGGGAACTTACCACTACCTAACCCAGCATGTTTGTCGAGGATTATTTTTTATTTTCCTTTGACCTTCTCTTGATTTGGCCACCTGTGTCTATGATTCCACGGGGTGCAGAAGGGCACATGTTGCCAGGCTTTCCTAGGGAAGGCTTTACCACAACACAGATGCAGTGCCCACTGACACCTTTTGCATTGTTTGGAAATTCTCTCCCATGCCAAGAATCTAACCACCCGCAAACAGGCACATTGCTGGCCAAACAGATGGACAAGGGAGATAGGCAGGCCAAAGCCCATGGATGTTCGTGAAATGAATTGGCACACAGGAGCCAAGGGTATTGGAAATGAATGCTGGTCCTTGTGGTGCGGTTTCCAGAGTTCGAATAGACCGGTATGGATGAGGTTTTGACATAGAGTTGCTAACAAAGGAAAACATAAAGTATGACCAAGCGTGCAATGGGATGTGTGCTTTAACAGGTGGATGAAAGGCCCCAAGAACATGGATAGCTCTGAAATGATGACAGTCTAATGGGGAAGGGATGTTAATGTCATCTTCAGCTGGTCAGCTCTGGGAATCCACATCTGCTCTGATTGTCCAGCAACCATCCATCATTCATACATTATGTTAACGATCTGTGTGTGTCAAACAGTAGAAGGCACTAGGTAGGCTCATCCCTGTCACTAAGATTCACCTACCATCCTATAATTAACCTCATAGCCAGTTGTTCAGTTGTTGCTTTAAGTATCATGGGGATATGATCAAGGTATAGTGGTGGAGAAGGGCTAATGTGGAGGGCCTAGAACAATTTCTTGAAAGAAGTGGTTTTAGGTTGAACTATGAGGAATGCATGGAAATTGAAGGAACAGTGGGTGTTGGCTTGTCAGGACTCAGGCATTATGCTGGCCTGCCCTTGTCACCTGGCAGAATGCATTCAGGCATTATGCTGGCCTGCCCTTGTCACCTGGCAGAATGCATTCAGGCATTATGCTGGCCTGCCCTTGTCACCTGGCAGAATGCATTCTGCACCACGCTGGTCAGCCCAGGGTTCCATGAGTCCTAGTCTGAATGCAGGTGCCAAGGGCCCCTTTAAAAGACAGACCCCACCCATTTATGCTCTGCTTTCCTGCTCTCTCTTTCCTGCTCCTCTTTTCTTCACTGCTCCCTCTTCTCTTCTGTCCTCTCTACTCTGCGTCTCTTTACCTCTTTTCTCTTCCCTCCCCCCCTCTCTCCCCTTTCTGATAAATCTTCTCTCTTAAGCTCTGTCTGCCTGGCATGTTTGTCCCCTGCCTCTGTCACCGTCACCTGCCATGAAATCTGCCAAGGTTCACCACACGCTTTATTGTAACACTGACAGGGCAGAGCAAGTAGTACAATCCTGGCATGATGGTTTGTACAGCATTTTACTATGTTATTTAAAAATGGCAGTCAGGCTGTGTGGTGTGTAGAATGCTTGCCTAGCTAGTACGCAGGGAGTTCAGGGTTCAATCCCCAACACCAAAAGTAACTGGGATTACTAATGTGTAATCCCAGCTTTAGGAGACAGGGACAGGAGGGTCCTAAATTCAAAATTCCTTTCTGTCACCTTTAGAATTTAGAGCCAGCCTGGGCTACAAGAGCACTGTCTCAAAAAATAAAAATCAAAACCAAGCCCAGATTCACATCTGAACTTAGACCTGTCTCTCAGTGGTCTTTGAGTGTTTGTCTTAGATTATCTGCTCCTTGGGGCTTATACAAGGAGCAAGTAAGTCCCTCCTCTGTTACAGAGGTGACACTCAACTCTCTCCTGCTGGCAAGGTTTTCAACTTCTCTAAGTCTCAAGTGTCCTCACCTCTACAATATATAACTGAGACCACCTAATAGTATAGCATTTACACCGTAGAACTAACATCTCTACTGGAAGTGTATGATTCAATGCCCAGGTATGTTGTTAGCCAAACACTCAAAAACTGTTAACTACCAGCAGATCTGTCATTATGCATAAGTCACTTGGATACTTGTTTTTATTTCACGTTTATATTCCCCAAGTGCAGAGACTGAAAAAGCATGGATTTTGGAATCCAAGGAGGTTAGACTAGTCTGTCTGTAATGTTTACTATCTACAGTTATTGTAACAATGTAACCTTCTTTGTAAAAATGGTGCTAACTCTCACAATTCCTCTAAATTATTGCAAAGAATAAGAGATAATCGAAGTAAAGAATCCAGCAATAGCTGGCATTGGCAGGCAGTCACTTCCTTTCCCCTTTGAGACATTTAGAATTTAACACCCACCTTTTGAAAGAACTGGATCTCTTTTCCAACAAGTTTTCTTCTGTGAAAAGCAGGAAGACCTCCCCGACAGAAAACACAGGCTGAATATCTTGACAGAAATTGGGGGAAATGCAGGAGACCCATCCAGGACACAGACAGACTCTTCTGGGGCCAGTGACCTCGATCTTGCCTCAAGCTACCTATAATGAAAAAGCTGGTGCCTGCCAGCTGTCTCAGAGATCTGTCCCCAGGATTAATGCAAGGAGGTCTGAAGGGCCCCATGAAGCTTTTTGCAGGCGCAGGCCTCGTGCCTTCATATGGCTGGCATGAAGTGGTTTTCCTTCCTCTGTGTGGAGAATCTGACTCAGGGTGTGACCAAGTTTTAGGGACTGTTATTCTGTGATATCTTAGCCCATCTTTGAAGTAGCCTCTGGGTCATGCAGTTTCCTGGGTTGCCTGCCCTTAAAAGTCATTCTGAAACTATGTTTCTGAGAGACCAGATTGTCTGTATCACCCGGATGTTTGTTGAAAGTGCTACTTCCTGGGTTTTGACTTTAGATCCACAAATTAGCAAAACTCCAGGAAGCACCATTCACATGCAATACCATGTGAATGGTGCCCCCTGGTGTTGTTCAATGTGGCAGCTTTGCTTGCTGCAGACTGATTGAATAGAGGACTCTGCCTGTGGTTGCCTCGCATTTACATTTTCAGCAAGCGCTTCCCGGGTATTAGCATTGGGGACCTAAGTCAACAATCAACTTAGGACAACTGCCTTGATGGCTGTGAGAAGTGTGAGTTCCCTGGGGGAAGTGGGAAGGGCAGCTTCAGCTTTCTCCCCCTCACTGAGTGAGAACAAACCCATTAGGGACCTAATAGCCAGTATTTATTGAGGAAATTACTAACGTTAGGCAAGGTGCTAGGCACTTCACAGGCCTATTCTAATTCCATCCTTCCAACAGCTTTGTGAGCACAAGGCTATTACTTCCTTCTTATGAAAGAATAAAACAGAATTCAGAGACTAGAGCTGGAGTGCAATAAATATTCAATGAATGTTAATATTCTGTGAGCTTATGTGTAAATACTCAAAGAGCTATAAATCCATTGTCTCACCACTTAGAAAACAGTAGCACTGTTAGTAATGACTGAGAAATGGAAAGTAGGAGTGTTTGCCAGGTAAAAGGGTAACAGGCGCCTGTGGAATGGAGAATGACAAGGGAAGGAGGTGCTTAAGAACAAACAAATGTGTCCCGTCCCAGGAGCAGAGGGGACTTGCTCTATCAGTACATCCTTTCTGCCCCCTACCCCGGGGGGGGGGAACCTTCTTTACTGTGTTCAAAACTCAGCATTTCTAATGTTTGTCTACAGAAGACAATTCTTTTCTTGTCAGAACCATACTTCAGCAAACTCAACAAGTGAACTTTTAGAACACAGTCTACTTGTAAGGGGAGAATTCTTTTCACTATCTACTCAGAGACGGATACTACAGTACTATAGCTCCAGTTGTAATCACATAGGCAGACATCAGCCAGCTCTGTGCCATTCATGCCTCTCTTCTTGGAACCTGAGCCAGACTGCATGCATCTTTCTGGCTTTTTCGGGAGTTAGGCACAGTCATGGGAAGTGGACCACTCCAGGGGAAATGATATGTGCAACTGGGGTCCGGTGCAGCCATGCTTCCCTGCTTCTTTCTCCTGACATGAGGAAGGCCTGGGTAAATGAAAACAGATATACACTTATGTTTGAGAGGCTTGACGGAATGGGCAGTTGTGGAGACACATGATTGACAATCAGGAGGAGGCATGTGCACAGGTGTGAGAGTGTGCACGCGCGTGTGACAATGTGTGCAATGTGTAAGCATCTGAGTTTGAATGTGTCCGTGCATACATATGTGCATGTGAGTGTGTGTGCATGCAACTGTGTGTCTGTGTGTGTGTGTGTGTGTGTGTGTGTGTGTGATGGCACCTGTGTGAATGTTTGTGTGTGTGTGCATGTGTGTGAGTGTGTATGTAAGTGTGTGCATATGATGTTCATGTGCACACGCCTGTGTGTCTGTGTTTGTGCATGTGTGTGCATGTACCTGTGAGTATCTGTGTGTGTGTGTGTGTGTGTGTGTTTGTGTGTGTGTGTGTGTGTGTGTTTGTTATGTGTGTATGTCACTATAGGATATGGCCCAGGCTGGCTTTGAACTGGTAATAGTCCTCAACATCATGAGTAGCTGGGATTATAGGGTTATGGTCCCTTCCATTTTGTGATCACAGTTATGGCAACATAAATGGTGTTGACATGGTTCCTTCAAAGAGTTGGGTCAAGGTTGAAAGACAAAATGCCTATCTCAGGCAACCTTGTGCCTTGGGCCATTGGCATATCACATTTGCTTTGTCCTTTGCCTGCTCATGTTCTCTCTGGATCCCTACAGCTTTCTTCACACCTTCTGCTCTGTCCTTTCTTTGGTTCAATGATTTTAATTATTTAAATTCTTTTCTTTTTGTTTCTGTTTGTTCTGTTTTTCAGGACAGTTTCTCTGTGTAGCACTGGCTGTCCTGGAACTAGCTTTGTAAACTAGGCTGGCCTCGAACTCAGAGGAAAGGTGTGCACCACCACCTGGTTTGTTTGTTGAGAAAAGTTTTCTCTGTATAGTCCCGGCCATACTGGAACTTGCCCTATAGACCCTGCTGGCTTCAAACTCAGAAATCCACCTGCCTCTGCCTCCTGAGTGGGCGACACCACCACCTGCCCAATTAAATATTTTTCAAACAATATATTTTGATCATGTTTTCCCCTTCTCCAACTTCTCCCAAATCTTTACACCCACCCATCTAACTTCATGTTCTCTTTCTTTATCAAAAGAAAGTGTAGCAGAGGCGTGGTGAGGAGGAGTGGACTGGGGGTGGGATGGGGGGGGTAAGAGAGAGTGAGAGAAGGTGTAGGAGTGTGGGAGGAGGGATGGGAGGGAGAACTGTGGTTGGAATGTTAAATGAAATCAAATAATAATTTAAAAAAAAAGGCCAAGTTTCAGGGCAGAGAAGGCAATAGACTACCAACCACAGAGGCCTCTTGAAGTCTGCTGCCTTCTCCCCAAAGCCACTCAAAGAGTTCTTCCTCCTGGGAAGATGTGCAACAGCTGTCCTGCTGTGTTCTCGGAGAGAGCAGCAGACCTAGGGGACAATTGACAAGCAGACTAGGCTATATTCCCCACTTTGACCACCCCTAAGCCTCCTCCTGCTTGTCCATCATGTGTCTCCACAACTGCCCATTCCCTCAAGCCTGTCAAGCATAATTGTATATCTGTGTTCATTTACTCGAACCCAGGCCTTTCTCATCCCAGGAACCCTGTCTCTGAGCTGGATCCCTAGAGCCCCTGTTGTTCTTCCTGTTATGTAAGATCTGGTTAAATCCATTCCACGTTTCTCTTACTCTGCCTCTTATCTGTGTCTTTTAATAATGAGTGTTGGCCATAAGTGTCAGCAAGGAGTGGGAAAAAGTATCCTTTTCCCCAATATAATTTCTAATTCTATTGCATTATACTTTATTTTTATACCTGTATGATAAAATTATTTTTGTTGTCTTAATGTTTTAAGGGATGAAGATGTAACACAACGGTAGAGCATTTGTGTAGTATGTGTGAGGCCCTGGGCCCCATCCTCAGGTATCACAGCTGTTAACATTTTGCCCTGTCTGTTTTGTCCATTTAAAAAAAAAAATAAAGATTTTTTTTTTAAAAAAAGGCTGTTTAAAATCATAATCACATTATAATATTCACACACAATAAAACAAATAATAATTCCTTAATATCATGTTCGACTTTTCCTAATTGTCTCAAAATCTCTTTTTACAGTTGGTTTGATTGAAACAAGATTCAAATAAGATCCACATATTGATTTGGTTGTTATGTCTCTTAAGTCTTGTCTAATCTTTACTGCTTCCCACCCCCAGCCATCTATTTGTTGAAGAAAACGGAAAATTGATCACCTAGAATTTCCCACACTCTGGGTCTGTCTGCAGCCTCACAGAATTATTCAACCCATCCTTCTAGCCAGCTTAGTTTCTGAGACATTAGCACGGTGGCTCTTAGGCTGCAGAGGTACCTAGGGTCAGCTGAGACACAGGTTACTGGGGCCCATCCCCAGAGTTTCTCGACCATTTGCATTTCTAACATCCTTCCAAGAGGGTGCTGAGGCTGGTGTTCCAGGCCATACTCTGAGGACTTCTGCTTTAGGGCAAAGATTAGGTCTCTTTGAAAACATTAAGCAGTTGGGGGATGGAGTTCAGTGGCAGAGATGATTCTCAATGAGGCCCTGGGTTCATTTCCTGCACTAAGTAAATAAATAAGAAACCACACACACACACACACACACACACACACACACACACACACACACACACACACACACACCAGCACGCACACACACACACCTAGCTCAAGGTACAGTAGATTAGTATTTAAGGAAACAGCAGGAGAAGGAAGGTTGCTCTCTGACCTTTTACCATTCTTTCTGCACACTCAGATTCTCATTTGAGAAATTCCCTCCTCATATCTGGAGGAGAAATGTCCACATTTCTGAAGACATAGACACATTTGGGGGAAAATCCCCTCCAGTGTATCATGACACCATACTCTCTTTGTCTCTTTGTCTGTCAGTTATCAGCTTCTCCTTCGAACTCAGCATCAAAACGCGCAAGCTTCTCTGGTTCTCCTTCCCCTAAAGCTCCCTTGTCTTGCAAAGTTTGTATAAACCCACTTGCATGCCTTTGTGAATTTGTTCTTGTTAAGGATGCATCGGCCAAGAGTCTAGCAATGGATGGTTAAGAAATCTTTTCTCCCTCACAGGTAACAAAGGATTTAGTGAGAAAATGTGTTAGTTTTGTTCTATTGACTGTTTCTTCTTTTTATTTTTCCCTTCTAAGCTTCTTAAATTTTTTATTCTTCTCTGGTATTATTTCTTCTTTCATTCCATCATTCCTCCCCCGTCTTTGGGGTTGATTCCCCAGGTTCCATGTCCTAAGCGCTGAGTTGTGTGCCATCACATCCGGTTTCTGCAGTGCACGCTAGGCAAGCCCTCTCCCAGCTGAGCTATATGCCCCATCCAAGTTTCTTTAAGGTTGATCATTTAGGTTGTCAAACAATTTTGATGTATTTGCTTAGAATTTCTTTCATCATTTGGGATAGTCCTGCCTTGTCTGAAATAATTAAATTTCATCTAGTTTTTTTTCTGGTGTGGGGGGGGCATTGGGATGAGGGAGACAGGGTTTCTCTGTGTGTAGCCCAGACTGTTCTGGAACTTGCTCTGTAGACCAGGCTGGTTTCACAGGGATCCTCCTGCCACTGTCTCTGGAGTGCTGGGATTAAAGGCGCGCGGCACCGCTGCCTGGCAGGGCACTCATCTACCTTTTAATGTCTACTTGTTTAGTTTTCTAGCTAACAATTTGGTTTGAAGAATATGTTGTAGGGGTTGCTAGAGTTAGTGGGTCCTAGAGCAGCACTTTCCCTGTGTGTGTGTGTGTGTGTGTGTGTGTGTGTGTGTGTGTGTGTGTGTGTGTAGTTCCATGTAGACTTTGCAGGCAGTCAAAAAGGAGTAGCAGAGTGTATGAATCATGACGTAAGAACTGTGGAGGGCAGGTATCTGAGTCCAGTCTGCAGCTACCAAACAGGCTGGTTCTCAAATAGGACACAAATTTTATGGCAAGAAGGGTTTAGACCAGAGAACAAATCATTCTGCTTTGTGTCCCAGATTTTATAAAGACAGGAACATTTTTTTTTTCATAGAGTTGTACTTTAAAATTTTTCATTAAGTAAAACCCATAATTTATTCATATTTCTTTAATAAAATTCATAAAAATGGCAAGAAAACTATTACTATGAACAATATATTGTTTGGAAATTTGTGTCTATTGTGCAGTGGCTGAATTAATTTTTTTTTTCTCTTTTGCTGTTCTGTGGCTGGATCCTGGGGTATCTTGCATGCTAGGTAAATAATTTTACCCCAACTGTCACTCCAGTCCCCAAACCTTAACACAGGGTACTAGCTGACACACTTAATCATTTTTTGTAATGAGAATGCTTGGGATTTATTCTAGTAGAATAAGACACATTGTTAACTGGAGTTTTCGGGTTGCAGTAAATCTCTTGAGCTTACTGTCCAGCTTACTAAAGTTTGTTCCCTTTGACCAGCATCTGCCATAACCGTCCTGATAGCTTTAACTCTCCACTCTGCACACAAGTGAGGTCATGTATTTGCCTTTTTTGTACCTGGTTTATGTGCCTTATCTGGTTTTATCCACGTTGTCATACATGGCAGGATTTCCTTCTAAGGGTGAGGCCCATTCCATTGTGTATATACACTGAATTCTCTCTCACTCTCCCTGTCTCACTCCAGGATCTCCTGTAGCCATTTCTCTTTCCTCTGTCTCCCGAGTGCTGGGTATGTGTCACTACACCAGGCTCCTGAATTTCTATCCACTCATCCATTGCCTTGATTCATTTCTTTGTGATGGTGAATAATACTGTAATAAACATGAAAGTGGTGAGTAGAGAAATGGCTCAGCACTAGCTGCCCTTCCAGAGGATCCAGGTTCTATTCCCAGCATCCATATAGTAGCTAACAACTATCTGTAACTCCAGTTCCAAGGGATCTGATGCCTTTTTTTCTGGCCTCTGCAGGTACTGGGGGAATGCATGTGCTACACAGACATGTTTGCAGACAACACACACACACACACACACACACACACACTTTAAAAGATGAGAGCAGAGATGTCTCTGATATATTGATTTTGTTCCCTTCAGTATATATTCAGAAGTGGAACTATGGATCATATGGATTGATTGATTGATTAATTGATTGACTTTGTTTTGTTTTTGAAGAAACTTCATATTTCTTTCAATAATGGTTGAGTAGCTTACAGTCTTCCTGATAGTATACAAAGATTCCCCTTTCTCCACACCATCTCCAACACTTGTTACTGTCTTTTTATTAAGTTATTTTTGAGATAAAGTATTACTATGAAGCATAGGCATAGGCTGGCCTTGAACTAGGATCCTCCTTGCCACCTGAGTGCTGGAATTATAGATTATACACCACCATGCCAAAGATTTTTTGTCTTTTGATTGTAGTCATTTTAACAAGTGTTTGGTATAGCTCACCAATGTCTTAATTTGTCATTCTCTGATAGCTACCGACACTCAACATTTCTTCATGTGCCTGGTGGCCAGCTTCATATCTTATTGGAGAAAGATCTGTTTAGATTCTTCCTTCCTTCCTTCCTTTCTTCCTTCCTTCCTTCCTTCCTTCCTTCCTTCCTTCCTTCCTTCCTTCCTTCTTTCCTTCCTTTTTCTTTCTAGTCAGGGTTTCCTGTATATCCTGGTTGTCCTAGAATTCACTTTGTAGATCAGGCTGGCCTTGAAGTCAGAGGTTCACCTGCCTCTGCCTTCTGAGTGCTAGATATAAGAAACTTATAAGGGTTTGAGATTTAAAATGTTTTGGAGAACTAAATGTAGAACTGGATTTTTAATTACTTTGTTTTGGAGAACTGAATGTAGACTTGGATTTTTAATTTAAATATTATGTATTTATTTGTTTAATTATCTGTTCATTTATTTATTTTGTATTAGTTCTCTCCTACCATGTGGGTCCCAGGGATTAAATTTAGGTTATTGGGCATGGCAATAAGTGTCTTTCACTGAACTGTCTCACCAGCCCCTACTATGTTTTTTGTTTTGATTTTAAAGTTGCTAGGTTTTTTTTTTAATTATTATTTCTGGCATTTATGATTTATTTTTCTTCAGTATTAATCTTTTCATTGAGGCCCTTGTTCATATAACCAATCCATCACCTTTGTGCTGGCTAGTTTTTAATGTTAATTTGACACAAGCTAGAGTCATCAGAGAGGAGGGAGTCTCAATGTTCAAGCGGGATTTGGATGTGGTGGTTCAGTGTGTAATTCAGAAAGAATTCCTCAATCCAGGAGGTCAAGATGCCTAGTGTAAAGTCCATATTTCTCCCTGAGTATGAGGTTAACTGAGAGGCATACACAGTTGCTTGATATTAGCATTGTGCAGATACCATTCCAGCCATTTAACAGCATTAGCCCCTTTGACTCAGCTTTTAGCTGTTATGATTAGATATGGGGTAGGTAAGGTGTATGAGGAGAAGCCTTGAATATTAGATTGACTTTGAAAAAGAAAAAAGCTGAGGCAGATAAAGTAGCCGGAATACTGATAGCATCCACAGATTTTGTAGAGTGATGAATCTCAGAGGGTTACAATTAAGAAATAAAAAGAGGAAGGGAAAAGGGGGAGGGAAAGAAGGGACGGTGTAGGAATGAGAGGGGGAGTGTATGGCGTGTGACTGCAGAGAGTGGTAAGGACTGCCTTATATATAAGAAACTGAGTAGAGAGACAGGACAACAGTTGCACAGCCTAAAAAGACACAACAGCCAAACCATCATGAGACATACACGCAAGGGGGAAATTAAATAACAGAAAATAAGAAACAGAAGAAATACTGTGGCGCGAATGGTTGGCCCAGCTGCGGTGAGTGGAAAGGTGATGTTCTCATCTCTCCGGCCCTAACAGGTCCCGCTGTGTTGGAGAGAGTAGGATGAGAGCCTTGGTTCCAGTAGCCTCCATATTCATGTGGTTCTGATATGTGGGAACCAGTCATGTAGACCCTTTTCTGGTAATTTCTTCAGACCCCTGAACTCCATGGTGGCGTCTTCTGGTGCTGCAGGTCTGGCCCAGGTCAGTCTCTGCTGCTCTGTTCTTCAAAGCAGCTGCTTTTTAGAGCTGGATAGTTTTAGTGGATATGGCATGTACCATACACCTTTGTTTGGGCTGATTTGACTAATGTCATACTTATGTGGTTTACATCTGTTTCCCCACAGTTGGAAGGATCTGGTGCTGCTAGGTTTGGTGCAGTGTGAGGATGTGTCCCTCTTGCTTGATGATAGTTACCTTTACATAGTGGAAAGAGGTGAGTTCTCTGGCATCACATCTAATAAAGACAGGAATTTTACAGGATCAGGGGTTTCCCCCCTTTAGCCTCACTCAACTCAACAACTTCTGTAAAGACCCTGCCTTCAAAAGGCAACCACACTGAGAGTTATACCTTCAGCATGAATTTTGAAGGCACAAGTCAGCCCACTACATCAAGGCTTAGATGGGTAGAATATGATTTCATTCTCTTTTTCTTGTTTATTTTGATCTAAACTACACTAAAGATGTCAAATCATGTCAGAATCAGTCACAACCAAATGGGACCATTTGGAACCAATTATTTAACTAGTCTGAGTAATAAATCAAACCCTGGGACTCCTGCTAAGGTTTGTCAATTTTCTATATTCATTAATTGACATGGTCTATAAAAACAGAGACTCAATATGTATGATATTACTGGGATAATAAAAACCATGGTCTGTCCTTCAGTTAAAGTATACTGGTCTCTTATTTAGTACTAGCTTATCTAGACAACATGTTAGAATATCCTTAGTGTTACCACAAGTTTCTGAATACTTCTTACATGCTTGTATTACAGACAAGGAGAAACAACCAAGTTCATGGTTTACACATTAACTGGGCCAGTTGACTCAGCCTGATTCGTAAGGACCTTTCCCCAGTGTGATAGGAATGGTCTCACTGGTACTTGTGAACACATCACACTAATGTTAGCATCTTCTAGAGACTGAGCTAGTATACAGGGCATAGAGTCAGTGTTTTTGTGTATTTGTTTTCATTTCTGAGGGAGAGTTAGCTATGTAGCCTAGGCTAGCCTTGAACTTGCAGTCCTCCTGCTTAAGTTCTACTACATGTGTCTAGATCCAACACTTTAAAGTTGAAGTTAAATTGCTCTCCCTTTAGAGATGGGGGAGGCACTTATGTGCCCAACAACCTTGAGAAGGAAACTTGCCCACATAAAAGAGAAGAGATTTTTTTTTTACCTTTTCCTATCTCTGGGTCTCTTTCTACATCAAAAGACAGCATTTGATCTTATTTAATATTAATGCCACGTGACACGGCAGCCTTCAGAAATGAAGACCTAAAGAAATGGTGGGAGACCTGAGTCCCACAAGTTGCCTTCTGACCTCCAGATGCTGTGGCACACACGTACACAAACACATAAACAACTCTAATGGAAAATACAGAGGCAGGCAAAGTTTATTGTAGCTTACAGTCTCACGAGCCTCTTCCTCACCATGGTCACTTGGCCGTGCTGCTCTGGGGGCTTGTGGTGTGTGAGCACCCAGGTGTAGATGTCAGAGCAAAACGGTTCACTTTATAGTTGGGAAGTGAAAAGGAGGAAAAGGAGGAGCTGGAGTGTCACCATCCCCTTCAAGGTCCCCGCCACTTCTTGTTTTTTCCAGACAAGTGTTTCTCTGTGTAGCCCCAGCTGTCCTGAAACTCACTCTGTAGACCCGGCTGCCTCTGCCTGCTTCTGCCTGCTGAATGCTAGGATTAAACGCGGGCCCACCACCTCTGGCAAGATCCTCCTCTCAACCACCTCCCACTAGGCCCCATTTCTTGAAGATCCAGCAACTCTTAACCGCAGCACACTAGGAAGCAAGTCCCTGCCCTGGAAGGGCATTGAAGATGCAACGATAGCACATTCATATTCTCCATGCTCCTGTATCTTCTGTATCTTCAGGTACATGAGGATCCCTTTCTTCCAGGTATAGGGAGGAAACCTTTGGATGAAGGTCTTGTGATGCATATAAGTGAAATAAAACTTACTTGCCCCCCCTCCCCCACTCCCCACTCCCACCTCCGCAAATACCAAGGTGTCTGGTCTGGGATTAACATGTTATAAACTCCATCTGCTGTTAAGGATGAGAAAGGTTCAAATATTTACCCTTTTCCTTCAGCTCATCAATAAGGAGGGGGCAGGACCGGCATTTGAAGCAATTTCTCCTTAGCCAACTGCTCCAGGAACCCTGAGAGCAATTGTTGAAGTTGTGGCAAGGGAAGCAAGCCCAAGGTTGGGGAGGAGCCAAAGGGAGGCCAAGGACAATTAGCTGGGGACCTACTTAATGTAGTGCTTCATTTTCCAAAGCAGGGCAGACATGGCAACTTAGTTGGAAGCAGAGAGCCTGCCCCAAGTCAGCCAGCTGGAGGGAGAGGTTCTGCGGAGAAACCCGAGCCTTGCCTGGAGAGATGTACTGGTTTAGCCCTGCTCTTTATAGGTACTTTGTGGTTTTCTCTGAGCGAGGAGGGAGCAATTAAGGTCCCTAAGCCACACTGGCCACCTGTCACCCCTTATCACCATTTCATTTGGTTAACACCTTGCCCCTCAGGGGGCCTGCGGTGAAGTCTGCGCTTGGCTGCTTTAGCATCGGTTTTTCATGGACTTAGAATCAGCCCATGTTTAGGGGATTGCTGTAGCGAGTACACATTAGTGAGGGACTATCTTCCCACCACTCACTGTTGTGGATGTTTTTGACAGTCTCAGAGCCTGCCTGTGTATGACTTGCAAAGAAAAGCTTCGCTCATTCTGAAGAGTTGATCGGGAATCTGAAGTTAGGTCAATGAACAGGTGATGGTCGCTGCTGCCAGGGAACTAGTTGCCTTGGAGCTGGAGTTGGATGGGATGAAGAAACAGTGACAAAATAGATGCAATGTAACCCCCCCCCCCCCAAAGATAGAGAGGCAGGCAGTGATGGTGCCTTTAACCCCAGCACTTGGGAGCAGAGTCAGGGGGATCTCAGTGAGTTTGAGACCAGCTGAGTCTACAAGGTGAGTTTTAGGACAGCCAGGACTGTTACACAGAGAAACCCTGACTTGAAAAACCAAGAAAAAGACAAAACAAAAAAAACCCATTCTCTGCCCCCCAAGACTCCCCCAAAAACCAAAAGCATTGTGTAAACTAATTGTATACAGTATTAAAAGCTGGTAAGTGGAGAAGAATAAAGTAGGTGAGGTGAATTTTAATTTTAGGTAATCAGCAGACATAAAATTGGTCATTAAAAATAATAATTCTAAAAGTAGAATTGGAGAAAGTAGGCTGTGGTGCCAGGGTTGAGAAAGTCTAGAAAGTGTAGCTGTCAATTAATCATGAGAATTAGACTGTATCTTACTGTGACTTTCACAGAGCACCTCTATGCCATTATTATTTATCTTAATATTACATAAGAGGAATATAATAACAGTACACAAACCCTCCTTTCCCTTTTTCTTGTCTATTTCCTACTTTCCCCTGTTCTGTCTTCTCTTTTTCTACTTTCTATTTCCTCAAAATAGAATTTAGAAGCCACAGAAACATCCCTCAAGAAACTTACAGCGCAGTTAAAAAAATAAACAAGACTTGAAACAATTTGGGAGTACTATGCCAATGATTACAAACAAGTTACATTCTTCAAACTGAGGCCTGGCAAGATGGCTCAGCAGGTAAAGGTGCTTACTGCTGAGCCCAAGGACCTGAGTTCAATTCCAAGTTCTACGTGGAGGAGAGACCAAACTGTTAAGTTTTCCAAACACATACTATGGTGTCTGTGCATGCACACTCACAAGTAAATTAAAATAAAATGAAAGAAATGAATGCTTAAAACAGAGTAGGATATGTTATTTTTGTTTGTTTGGGTTTTGTTTTGTTTTGTTTTGTTTTGAGACTGGGATTCTTTGTGTTTTTGAGACCTAGCTGACCTGGAACTTACTCTGTAGACCAGGCTGGCCTTAAACTCAGAGATCCACTTGTTTCTGCCTCTGGGGTGCTGGGATTAGAGGCTTGTGCCACCACTGCTCAGCTGTGGGACATGTTATTATTATTATTTTTCACTTACTTTTACTTAGTGTGTGTGTGTGTGTGTGTGTGTGTGTGTGTGTGTGTGTGTGTGTGTGTGTCTTTGTGTGGATATTCACAGAAACCAGAGGTATCAGACCACTTAGGTGCTAGCATTCTAGGCAGTTGGGAGACACCTGGTATGGCTGCTGGAAACAAACTCAGGTCCTTTGCAAGAGCAATGTGAGCTCTTAATTGCTGAGCCTTCTCTCCAGCCTCCAACAGAATGGGATTATTTAAGCAACGTTTTGGAGGCGGGGAGGGTATGTGTGTTTTGATCTCTGAAGGAATACAGCGTAGAACAGAGGTCAGACACTTTGGGAAATTACATAGGCAAGTACTTGGAGGAAGGATTTTGGTAAAATGTGCTGGAAAGTTTGAGCCATCTTTGGCTTGGATGGAATGAACAGATTTAGTTGGGTGAAGGACCTTGGAAGAATCATGGAGTTGAGGAGCATACATTAAGTATAAATTTAGGATGCAGTATGGTGGTCTGAAGGGGGTTAGATTTCTTCCCCCCACACCTTATTGCAAGAACTAAGAACAAAAGCCGAACTCTCTGAGTCTTAGCTAAGTCGCTGAACCATGGTAAATAATGAAAGGACCTCATCCACCTTACTAGAATTCAGAATTCCTTACTGTTCCCAGACCCCTGATTTATTGCATGCTTAGGCTATTGGCTATGTTCTAAGAGGTAGGGAGATTGCTGGAGTTTTCCTTGGTGCTGTCCCCTTTCACTGCCCCCCCCACTCTTCAGTCTCAGTCTTTGGCATCCTCTGATTTGGACACTTCTATAGGAAGGAGCGCTATGCAGGCTCTCTCTGAAGTTAGGAGAAAGTTAAAAATTGAGATGTAGCTTTCAAAGCATGGACACAGGGAATTTAGAAGAGAGGCCCTTAACCTCCACTTAAATGTTCACTTGTAGCATGCAGTAATAGAGTCCTTTGTGCTTCAGCTCCTGCTTATTTGGGGCTTACTGCCTCTGAGTGTTTATTTCATGAAGTCTCTGAGTTGATTTTCAGTGGACATCTGAACAGTGCTGAACACTTTCCCTTGCAGTCTCCCGAGAGGGAAATTTCCGTTTTCTTTGCTTTGTGATCTAGGCTTATTTTTTCTCTAGGTTCACCTTACAATATCTTATTTGTGGGTGTTCTCAATTTTTATTTTTTTCTCGTTTTCAGGACTGTTTCTGCTATTGAGTGTGTGACTTGTTGCTAAGGTGCTGTGACTGGAAGGGAACAATGTTCAGTGGATCCTTGGTGTTCACTGTTTTAGTATTGCTGCAGAATCGTGGCTTGTCCGGCAGATGATAGGATGGAATGGCCAAGTCACATAAGGTTGCTTGCATTTGTAATTGCAGTGCCTGGGAAGGTCATATAGGAGGCGAGTTTGAGGTCAGCCTGTGCTGTGTAGTGAGCTTGAGATTGGCTTGGACTATACAGCAAGAACTTCAGGGGGCTGGGGAGAATCCAAATGAACCTTCTCTGGCCAGTCACTTTTGTGCATAGCCAACTAATATATGGAGGTACGTGTTAAAACATGTTAGACCATTCCACATAGAGGGATATTCTCTCAGCCTAGACACATGGGGGAGGGCCTAGGTGTGTGGTGCCTGCCCCTGCCAGCAAGGAAGACACGACTCCAGGTAGATCTTCATGCAGTTTTAATCAGGATCCTTGAAACATGTTTCCTCTGACCGTCGAGAGAGCCGGAGGACCCCTGCACAGGCTTAAATATCCTTGCACTAACCAACCCCAGTGAGCTACGTGGACCCTGCAGATAGGTTACTCTAACGCGGAAGCAGACAGGCTGAACAGACTTAACCAATTAAGGGCTTGTTTACGCCAGAGAGCCCTCACCAACCGGAAGGTGTAAGGTGGAAGCCAGCTCCACTTTAAGGCGTGGCACTTCAAGGCTCTCTACACCTAGGCTCTGCTCCAAATGATATGACAGACTTTGAAGGTACCCTATGGAAGGCCTCACCCTCCCTGGGAAGCAGAAAGGGGATGGGATGGAGATTGGGAGGGGGCAGGGGAGGAGGAGAGGGTGAGGGAACTAGGATTGACATGTAAAACAAGCTTGTTTCAAATTTAAATAAAAAATATTGTCATAAAAAACATGTTAGAGAAGGCTATTTATTTTATAGCATTAGATATAAAAAGGAGCCAACAAAATAAGAAATTAAAAAAATTATGTTTACTTAAAATACCAAATTTCAATATATTTCAAAAAAATTCCAGATGGTAGAATTGTCAGCAATTTCTTTCTTTTTGTCTGTGTTGTGCATAAATAACACCTTATCTTTCTAATATGGAAAACTGCCAATTCTTTCATCCAAAAGATAACCTTGATTGACTATTACAAAGATTTCATTTTATAAATATGACCACAGTCAAGAGGCCTATCATAGAAGCTGGAGAGATGCCCAGCAGTAAGGAGCAGTTACTGCTCTTACAGAGGACCTGAGTCCGATTCTGTCAGGTAGTGCACAACTTCCTATAACCCTAGTTCCAAGGGCTTCAATGCCCTCTTGTGGCTTCTGAAGGCACCTGCATACATATCATGCACATAAACTTACACACACACACACACACACACACACACACACATAAATATAACTTCAAAAAATAAAAATTCCAAAAATGAGGCCTACCTAAGAAGCAAATATACTTCTATAGAGTTTCTGACAAGCTCAGAATGGACTGATAGTGTGAACAGATATCTATCCATCATTCATTAGACAAGTATTTCCTAAGCACTTGTTCTGTATAAAGATACTGTGATGTACAGGTATATTGGTTTAGGTTTGTGAGGTGCTGGGTAGGTGGGACAGTGAAGCACTGAGTATAAATAGAATAGGGGAGAGGTACTGACTCAGATAAGTGGTATGGGTGTGGATACTGTCCACTGCCTGGCTGGGGTAGTTCTGGCTTATGTTGTAGTGGTGTATTTAAATGGCTTGTGCCATTTAATGGATCTTAATGCCTGAATCCTGGATATACCTCCAATTACATTATGAGACAAAGTTAAAAAAAAGAACAAATATAATTTGGGGCTATGCAGTCTCCATTTCTCTTTCTAGCTACTCATATGCAGACCATGGTAGGTAACAAAATGTAGAGTTTTAGAAAAAAGTGTAGTCCCTATAATTAGTTACAGCAATGCATAGGCTGGTGCTGTGAGGCAAATGAAACATTCACAAAGTGAAACTCATGTTTTTCTGGGTACCTGAGGCTTCTTTCTCCGAGAGGGTCTACACACTCAGAATCTTTTTTTAATGACAATTTTTAATGACAATTATTTTGTACTGTGTTGATGTTTCATCGATGGTGTCAAAGGGACACTGGATGGGGCTGTTGGTGTGGCATCCTCAGATCAGAAGGTGCTGCAAACACATCATTGCATTTTCTTTTGTCATGCACACTAAGGGAAAAAAGCTGATTTCATGTTGATAAGGCAGTTAAATTATTAACTTTCTCTTAAACTAAGATCCAGTCAGTACTCTCTGAAGAAACATGTTTCAGCACTTGAGGTATGCACTAGAGTGAGAGGAGACATTTGTGAGGGGGTAGCCTCTATTCTTGTGGAACACTATTTCCATTTTAGAAAACAAACGACAGGGGAACAAAATTGCTCATTAGTGGATATTATAGATGATTTCTCAAAATGAATGAGGAGGAGGAGGTAGCTGTGTTTTTCTTGCCATTGGAGGAACATGAGGCTGAGGATTGGATCTATTTACATATTGCTGCTGCTGGTGAACTTCCCAGGGCTGGTGGTCTTCTGCTCCTCCCTGTCCTCGTGCTGGATGACCAGAGCCTGCTGAGCAGGGAAAGGGTGTAAATACTATTGTACTGCTTAAAAACCTTGACATTTCAGGCTTGTGTCTTTTTAGTGGGTAGTAATGTCTTGACACTGAATGTATTTAAAGCAATGTTATGAGGCTAAGTAGAAAAAAAAAAACCTCAATAGCCATGACTTGAGGGGTTGAAGAATGGAGGGACTTAATTCAAACACAAAGTATTGGTGCACCAAAGGCTAAACTTGGCCAGGTTTGGCCCTGCCACGATGCTTGATATGAGGTAGCAGTTAGTTGGTGTGCACCACTTGGAGTTCCTGTCTCTAAAGGCTGAGCCATTCACCTATTGTATTAGTAGTACTAAGTTGAAGCACGTATGAAATTATACCCAGTGAAGTCTGCTAAGACTGGAGAACATGGATTGGGGCTCTAGAAACATGTACCTCTAACCTATTAAAAGATTAGACTGGGGAGGAAAAAAACTGGACCATACTGGTCTCCGGCCATGGTTGGTGAGATATTTGTCATTGAAAAAGAGAGTTCTCTTTTGAACTGGATGACTATGATACACATCTCTAGACCCCATCACAACCTCATGCATTGTAATGACACATTATCTTTCCATCCTTTGTTCTCATGCTGGACATACCACATCTACCACCTTAAGGGCTGGCAAAAGAGAAAAAAGACAGCCCATCCCCCCCACCCCCACCATGTTGGGTCTTCTTCAGCTCTAAAGAACTGTGCTAGAGTGGATATTTAGAGGAATGAATGCAAAGACCAGTATGACGCAATGTGTAGTGTTTGAATGAGGATGGTCTCCATAGGCTCATACATTTGAATTCTTGGTCCCCAGTTGGTGGAACTGTTTGGGAAGGATTACCTTGGAGAAAGTGTGTTATGGGGGTGGGCTATGAGGTTTCAAAAGCCCACACCATTCCCAGTATAGCTCTCTCTCCTTCTGCCTTGTGGTTGTTTTACTACTGCTGTACCAATGCCAAACCTGTCTGCTGCCATGCCCTCTGCCATGGTTGTCATGGACTCTAACCCTCTGGAACCATGAGCCTCAAATTAAATGCCTTTAAAAGAAACTTGCCTTGGTCATAGGGTTTTGTCATGGCACTAGAAGAGTAGCTAAGACACTGGTCATTCTGAATAAAAGGCATTGCCATGTGACAGCAGCTCTGAACTGAAAAGGTTGAGTAGCTAATGATTTCACAGCATATACCCTTTACCCTCCCATTCCTAGGGAGCAGTCAGAGGCTTTGAAACTCCAACACTGCAGTGATAGACAAACAGATAGAAGCCTTATTGAATGAGGATTCTGTAGCAGGATGAGTGAGATCTGGCCTCTATGTGCCAGTGAGACTGAGAAGCACGTATAAAATGGCTAGTGTTTTACAGAGGGCCTGATGGACCAAGAGTTGCTAGTATGTCCTCCAATCAAATGAACTTAAGGCATGGCAATCCCTCAGGAACTGACTCGAATTTACTCACATTTCTTTAATAAAGTGCGGACACTGCTCACAGGTCCTGTATCCAGTTCTGGAAATCGAACCTGGGTCCTCTAGAAGAGAGTTCTCTTGACCTGTGAGCTTTTTCTCCAGCCCCCAGAATGGTGTCTTTCAACACAGTGGTGTATGAAAAGTTTATTGATACCGTTGTAGCTATCGTATCTTTCCTAACCTAAATAACCAAATGCTATGTAACAAGATGGTAGAGCATTACAGAAAAATACCCACAGTTATCAGCAAGGACTTCTAAAACACTCATTCACTTGGGCTGTGGTTATAGTTCAGTGTATAGTGTTTAGCATATATAAGGTCCTCAGTGCAGTTTCCAGCATGTGGTGGAGGGCGGAGGAAGACTCCCGCGAAGCCTCCTCTATTCCAGCTGCATATCTACCTGTACAAAGCTCAGTTCCATTTCTTCCATCTTTTCCCCTGCAACTATTTATTTATTTATTAATTTATAGCATGTGTATGTGTTCATGCATGCATGAAAGTGTATGTGCATATTTCTGAGTGTGAAGGTGCTGTGCGTGTGTGTGTGTGTGTGTGTGTGTGTGTGTGTGTGTGTGTGTGTGTGTGTATATGTGTATAGGATGGAGGTCAACTTTGGATATTGGTCCTCATGAGCTGTCTACCTTTTTTTAAAAAAATACTTTATTATCTATTATTTGATGGTTTTATGCATGTTGTATACAAATTAGGTTGACAGAATATCAAGGCTTGAAGACAAAATAAAAGAATTAAAATATTCACTCAAGGACAAAAGTAAGTTAATAAACAATGCACAAATGGAACATTTCGGATCTATGAAACACCAAAAATAAAGAAAAAAAAAATCTATGACTCATGGCATAGAAGATGAAGGAGAATGTTAAGGCATAGAAAACATTTTGTTCCTAAGGAGGCACAAGAGAACATTTAAGATATTAACACACAAGAGAAGAAAAAACCTTCCCATATCATAGTATAGTTAAGACATTAAATATATAAAATAAAGAATGTTTACTGAAAGAATGCACGAGAGAAGAAACAAGTCACATCTAAAGGCAGGCCCATGAGGAAAATAGCCAGTTCCTCAACCAAAGATTTAAAAACCAAGGGGGCTTGTAACAATGTACTTCAAGCTTTGGAAGACAAGAACAGTTATGACGCTATAGAAAAGACTACACCATAAAGAACAGTAGTCAAATGAAGAAGGAATGGGAAAATACCACTTCAACAAAATCAATAAGATGACAGGAATAAATACATATCACTTAATAATAGCTGTAGCTGGGTAGTCTGTTTAATTCTCATGGAAACAAGCATGTTTTCCTGCTAGATCATAGACAATAACTGTGTAATCATGTATGGTTCTGTCTTCTATTAACTGAGCAAATGTCTTTAAAAGCTTGGGGAGGAGACAAACACACAAAGATTAGAGCAATTATGGGGGAGGGTTGTTAGCATGAGGGACTCACCTCATTTCCTAAAATTCATTTTCCTTGAATCAGTAAAAAGCAGTAGTGAAGACATACTTTGTGTCTTTGTCTTCAAATGATTTTATCATATTTGAGCTTCTGCTTTTCTTTATGTGTGGAGACAGCAGTGTATTTTTGTTGAGATATTTAAATGTATTTTGTTTCCCTTTTCTTTTTGTTAGCAAGGGAATTAAGCAACCAAACACCTTCTGGGATCCTAGCTTGAGTATTTCATCAACCATTTCAAAGCAACTCTGAAAATAAACCCTCTGTAGGAAACTTGCATTCTGATTTTTGTTTGCTGAAGTTGTAGTAATAAGATAATATAGTACCTTCTTAACATCTAATATTAACTGAGTGTAGCAAGTTGCCCCATTTTTAGTAGATTTTGAAGGTTTTCATTTTTTTTAAGCATGATGTTGTATTTGTAAACATTGTACAGTGTTAACTGTAATGGAGATTTGTCCAACAAGCCTAAAATTTATACTTTGAAATAAATGACAGATTTAAAAATGAGCTTCAGAGTTATGGAGGTAGCATACTTGGGAAAATAATGTAGAGAGTGAAAGGGAAGACATGTATCTCAAACCTTTGGCTTGCTCACATATACAAGTTCACATGAGTGTATGTGAACACGCATACATTAATCCACACACCACACATATGGAAAATTAGAAGTAGAAAAAGATAATGTTATAATTTTAAGCATAAGTATACCAAACATAGGTGCACCCAATACCATAAAACAAATACTACTAGAGGTAGAGTCTTTTTTGTCTTGTGTGTAGCTTACATGCAGCTATAAAGATAGATACATTGAATGTATAAAATAGTAGCTGGTATGCTTCTTCATTAATGCCTTAAATACAAGATCCTGTGTTAATTCAATGATCACAAATGATATTCCTGCAATACCCTTGAGGTAAAGTGGAAATGTCTATGACAAAATCACATGTACTATTACTGTGAGAGGGCTCATTGTCTATACTTATGATAGAAGAAAATGCTAAATTCCAATAGGAATCAGTGGAAATAAAGATATAAATTGCCCCCATTAGTTCACATTGTTAAAAGTCTTTGGACTCCAAATAAGAACCTCTGGTGTAGGATAAGCCCTTGTGTTTACGTTTCAGCCTTTTGGTGCCGAGAATGTTAGTGAACAAACAATAGCAGTGCTTGTAAGATAATAATACTAATGGTAATAGATTTGTGCACTCAGTGTGTCAAGAACTCTGCATGTGGCATCATAAGGCCAGGATCTAGATAGCTCTCCACAATAGGAAACTGGACTAACCCACAGATGGAGCAAATAGTTAAGAATTAAAACACTGCTCATATGTTAAACATATCAGGCACTTCTGGGGAAGGAGCTAGATGCATTTGGCTCTGTTTGAAGTGACTGGATCAGCTCTAACAATCTGTAATTTTTTGAAAGCCATTAGTGCTTGAAATATTGAGTCACAGCATTGTCATTATGTGAATATGTATTTTAAATAGTATTCCTAAGAATGAAGTGCACAGTACAGCATAGTAACATACTCTACAGCCTGCATGAAATATGTATAAAATTATAAATTTGGGGGAAGTTATTGACCCGGTTAAAGTGAATCTTACAGTATTTTTGTACTTTGAGAACTCCAACTTTTTATTGCACAGTTTTTCTTTCATCCAGCTTTCAAGTACTCCTTCCTCAGATTGATGATGATGCCTTTTCAGGAGCAGCAGGTTAGTCCTGAGCTCTTTAGAGCTCTCTCCACATCCTTCCCTTCCACAGCTGAATTACAAACCTTTGAAAGACGAAGAACAGATCTAGCACGTGTTTTGTCACAGCACCTAAGAGTATGTGCATTTTGATACACGAGTTATTATTTGTAAAAATTTATTTTCTTTTTTCTAGTTTGGATTTTTGAGACAGGGTGTCTCAAAAGGCTGTCTTGGAACTCTCGCTGTAGACCCCACTGGCCTCATGGAGATCCGCCTGCCTCTGTTGGGATTAACCTGGGATTGACCACCTGGGCAAAAAATTCATTTTCCATCGAGCCTCCGAGGCTTATTCTCCTTAAACCCCATGTTAGCCATGGTTGGCCTGGAACTATGTACACCAGACTGACCTCAAAATTGCAGTCCGTCCCCCGACCCCCTCCAGCCTGTGGCTCCGGAGTGGGGATGACAGCACACACCTCCTACTTCTATTCTTTTCCATGGCTTGTGCCCTGAGGTTTGCTGCCACTTGCAGACCGTCAACTCGGGAGCACTGTGGAGCAAAGGTCAGCTGAGTGCAGTGGGCAGCTGGGCCAGCCTGCTAACCTGAGCAGAGGTGGTGAGGGGGCAGCTTTTTAAATACTTTGTGAGGGCGGGGACCCTGGTGTTCACTGGACAGAATAGCAGAAAAGGAGCTGGAAGGCGAGGAAGGGAGAGGGAACCTTCAGGCGACGGCTGGCCACTTACTTGGTGTCGCACAGGAGTAAATGGAGGCGCCCAGAGAGCCTTGATGAATTGCTGTGTTCAGGAGCTCTGCACAACGGCCCACTCCAGAGCACAGACCAACTAACTGGGGGCTCCAAAGAGAGTTAGGAGCAACAAACGTCTTCTTTTCTGACTGGGAAGTCTATAAAATGAAGTCAGAATGGGTGTTCATTTATTTTGGCTCCATCCAGAGACAGTGCCAGTGTGGAATAAGCCTAAAAAAAGCTGTCTTTTATTTGTTTTTCTTTTAAGCCTAAGAAGTAATAGGTAGCATTTACTGAGCAACTAACTGCTAAGTGCAGTCTTGATGCTATTGTCGACGAAATATTATTATCGTTCTATCATTATCATAATTATGAAAAGCTAAGGTCTAGTCAGTACTCACCAGGCACCATGCTGAAAATCTCACAGGTGTGAGCTCACTTATGTAACAGCTCTCTGGGGTAAATACTAGGCAGTTTCCTCATTTTACAAATAATGAAACCAAGGCATGAAGAAATTGATTAACTCAGGGCCACTTAGTATGAAGCAGAGCTGAGGTTTAAGGTTATACACGTATTGATGTGTAGTCATGTAAAATTGGCATGGTGAGTACCTATCATATACCAGAAGCCCCTACAGTTTTGTCTCTAGCATTTTTTTGGTTTGTTTTTTTACTCCTTCACTAAAACACTGATTCTTTTAACTTATATGGAGACTGTACAAAAATATTCACATCTCTGCTGTGTGGCAATTTGAATACGAAGCATCCCCAAGTTTTTGAATGCCTGGTCCATAGGGAGTGGCACTATTAGAAGGTGCAGCCTGTTGGAGTAGGTGAAGCTTTGTAGGAGGAAACGTGTCACTGGGAGTGGGCTTTGAGGTCTCAGATGCTCAAGCCAGCTCCAGTGTGGTATTCACTTCCTGCTGCCTGCTGACCCAGATACAGAACTCTCGGCTCCTTCTCTGGCATCGTGTCTGCCTGTATGCCTCCATACTTCCCTCCATGACAGTAAAGGACTAAACCTCAGGAACAGCAAGCCAGCCCCAATGAAATGTTTTCCTTCATGACTGTTGCTGTGCTCGTAATATCTCTTCACAGGAATAGAAACCCTAACAGAGACACCCTTCTCCCATCACTATTCTTAGGCTTATTATAGTTAAGAACGTGTTACATGACATGAAACATTAAAAAAAAAAAACACTTTTCTAAACAATTTGCCTAAGTAATTTGATGACTGACATACCATTGAAAGTTTTTGAAAGTCCTACATTCATGGGAAGGAGAGAAAGGAATCAGTTGTCAAGGGGTGCACTAGAAACGTTCTGTAGGGTCAGCCGTTGCTCCCAACAACCAGTGTGTAGTGACCATCAACTGTCATTTGAGGTCAAATCTCTGAGGCTGAGAGAATTCAGTCAACTTCCCTACTAAGAAGGGTAGAGCCCAAGACCACGGCGTGAGCAATGCCTCTGGCTGGCTTCCCCACAGTCCCAGGAACTCTGTCATTAAAGCATTTGATCCCAGGAAATCTCCAGCTTGGGAGTTCAAATAAGAAGGAGATGATGCCAAAGAATTTGCCAAGGTTGAGTTTTGCTGGCAGACTCCACTCTTTTATTCCAAACAATTTCCTGAAGAGCACAGCTGTTTCCTCCTCTGAATCCTCAGCGCTAAGTTAAGCAGTATTTGCCCGAATGCTAATCTTGAGATCATGTGTCTCTTAATCAATTTGGCTGTAATTAGGTTGAGCTTACAAATTGTCATTCCAGGAATAATGATTGTCTTTAGAGGCAGTAAGAAAAGCAGTAGCATTGCTCTTTGCTGTTTCAGGCTCCTACTGCAGCCATCCCTGCCTGTTGTGGAGGCAGAGGAGGTGAGACATAGGGCAGGGCTCTGACATCAGGCTTCAGGAAGGCAACCAGTGAGACTGTGTAGTTTTGTTGGGGACATGGCTGGCTTCTGTTGTGCTTGTTTCTCTGGTCTGACTCTATTTGACACAAAGGGATGACATGTATATCGTCATATGTATATCGTTTATGCCATCCCCACTGGCATAGACTGTGAGTTGAAAGATTAACAAACATCATCTTCTCAGTTGTCTTCATTTGTATAACTTCTTTCATCTGAGGAGCTCATTTTGTAATTACTGCCTCTGTCTTCATCGTGAGACGGGGAAGTCTTTCTCGATCTCGCCAATAGCATGTACATCCCATGGTGGGAGACTAAATTTATACCGCTTATTGATGTTTAGTAAGGATCAGGAGAAACAAATAGGCCAAATAGATGTTTATTCAGGGAGAAATAACTCACAACATTGACAGATGAACACCAGCAGGTTTCTGGTCCCAAGGATGCCTCCGGATGTCCTCCTGTCCCCGTGCTGCAAGCAAGAGAGCTCTCTGAGCCCCTTCCTCAGCCTTAGTCTCCCAGGTCTATGGCACAGGTGCGGACAAGGTGAATATCTCACTACAACCGTTTGCTATTGTAACCTAGTTCCTGCCCCAGGATGCACAGGAAATAGCCATTGTTGGCACTTTCTTCCCACCTCAGTTGAGTCAAGGAACCAGGGTTGGTAGCAGTCACAGTCTAGAACAACTTTCTCTAGCTCATCCCTTCTCTTCTTTTCCCCAGCAACGCTGGCATTTATAATATCAAGGTAAGCCAGGTATAAAGGTACATGCCTTTAATCCCAGCACTTGAGAAGCAGAGGCAGGCAGATCTCTGTGAGTTTGAGGCCAGCCTGGTCTGTAGAGTTAGTTTCAGGATAGCCAGGACTACATAGTGAGAAACAAACAATTAAAAAACAAAAACAAAAACCAAACAACCAAAACCCAAAAGTCTATCCCTGCTTGTCAACCCTCAGATTTTATCAAATGAAAAAAAAAAAAAAACATGTCCGGCTGGCACCAGAAGCCACTGCCTGTCATCTGCCATCCTAGCAAGACCATAAAACCACAGACAGAATCAAGAGCCTGCAGGTTTCACATTAGATCACAGTGAATGTTCAGTCATCGTACACTATATCCCAGCATTTTTCAAAATACATAGAAAATAACTGTCAGTTATTAAACATCTCTTGAATTTAGACTCATCTTTTGGAGCTCTTTTCTATCACCTAATCCCTTTTCCCCATTTTTTATTTAAACGGACTTCTTGAGTCCTGTTTTACAAAAGGAAAAAGAAAAAGAACTCTTTCAGCTACACAGAGTCTCCAAACAAACAAGGCACACACCCCCCTAGCCCCTGATACTGTAATAATGACTTCACTATCTTTAGGGGGTTTGTCCCTTTTAAAGCATCCATTATGTATCTCTGTCACTGAACTCACGATCCCCACTTTATCTCATTCAGAACCCATGGATGAATACCATCTGGCCCTGGTGATTTACTGCAGAGACCCTCAAGTTACTCCATACCTTTGTCCTCAGAGACTGAAGAATCCCCGTCAAGGCCATTCTCTGCTTTGCCATAAAATGTGTCCTTGGAACAGGAATTTCCCTGTTGTCTTCTTCAATAAATACTGATTCAAGTCCTCATTTAGTGGCCCTTCATGATCTCATTTAATATTCTCCTCTCCCGATGACCGTTCCTGCCACAGCAGACATAGTCCCCTTCCTCAATGGCATGGGTGGACTTTTTTATCACCACTGTTGTTTATCTTGGTGTTTCTGCATGTTTCCCCATGATCTCTCTGACCTCCCTGTCCCCATCGGAGTATGAGACCCGATGAGTATGCTCATTTTTCAGTACTGCTTTGGAAATAGCTAATGTTGAGTTTTCTGTCATAAGATGAAGTGAATTATACCTAGGAAATATGGACAATCACAAAACCAGGAGAGAGTATATTTTTATGAACAAAGAGTGCACACTGCTCTTGCAGAGGACATGAGTCTGGTTCCCAGTGGTCACGCTGTAACTTCAACTCCAGGAATCCTACGCCCTCTTCTGGCCTCCATGGTCACCTGCACTCACATTCACATACATAGACACATAATAAAATAAAAGAATAAAACTTGTGTGTAGATGATATACCTACCCTTTGCTTTGTTTTCCTGGGACATGAGATCTGATTCCCATTTCTTCTGGTCCTTTATTTCTTATGAGTTATGCTGTGGGGCTGGTGAGAACAGCACTAAGTATATACTTCAGGCATATTTCAATCTCCTCACCCAGTGTTTTGGAGGATTTGTTCTTCAGGGAGGTCAGATGTCACAGTTTCTGGATGCTACATGGCTCAAACCCCAACAGCTCACTTCCTCCACAGCTTCCCTATCTTTCCCTTCTTTACATCACATCCCTGCTTCCCTCTGGACATCAGGCACTGTGATGCAGGCAATCAAGTTGGCAGACAATCTAACTAATTGAACCATAACCTCTCACTACTTGAACTAGTGAGTGGACCTCACTGAACTTCTTGTCTCTTGTGTAGATGATAGGGTAATAATAGTCTGTTGTTCCTAAATATTTGTTAGATTTTTTTTAAATGAGGACCAGGTATTTGAACTCAGGTCCTCATGCTTGTACAGTGTCCTGATTAGCTTTAATTATCAACCAGGCATAGATATCACCTAACAGGAGAGCTTCACTAGATGAAATTGTCCAGTGGGCATATCTGTGTGGGGTTGTTGGGACTGTTAATTGATATAGAGGGCCCAGTCCATTGTGGATGTTACCATTCCCTGGGCAGTTGGTCCTGGGCTGTATAAGGAAGGTAGCCTTATACATGAGCCACCAAGCAGCAGTCTTCCCTGGTTTCTGTTGCATTTTCTTGGCTGTGAGTGAGTTCCCTGGTTAGAGGTAATGGTGTGCAGAACAGCAAGCAGGCCTGCCTTCATTCCTACCCCTACTTCTCTCACAGAGTTGGACTATGAGCTGGAAGTGTAAGCCAAATACATCCTTGCCCCCTTGCTTTGGTCATGGTATTTCTCAGCAACAGCTATGAAACTTGAACATGTAGCACACTGTCGTATCCACTGAGCAATCTTCCCCGGCCTTTTTCTATTTCTTCTTTTTTTTTAATTTAAAAATTTTAAATTAAAATTTAAATTTAAAAAATTTAAATGGAGGATAATGGAATCCAGTCTTATAAAACCTAACAATAGACATTCAAGATTTGTCCTCATGAAGGCCTGTGCATTTTCCATCCCTCCAATCCCTCAGGCTCTCAGTTCATGAGCTGCCGTAGCTCTAAAAGCACAGCACACATGCATGCATGGCACATGAACAGTGATGGAGATGGGAGATCTGAGGAACACTTGAGATACGAATGAGCAAAACACATCTCAAGAGAGGAGGGCTTTATGCTGGCATCATGGCAGGAAAGGCATGCAGAGGAAGGAGCTTGATCCATCTCAGAGACCAGGAGATAGAGAAAGGGATATCTTAGTTGGTGTTCTCATGTTTTATTTAGTCTGGGACCCCAATCCATGGACCCACATTCAGGATGACTCTTTCTCCCACAGGTAATCTCTGGAGGTGTGCCTCCTAGAGGATTCTAAATCCAGTCAATGAAGATAACTGTCACACCCTCACTAAGCCTTGGTTTCTTCACTGTAAAATAGAGCTACTAATAGTATCCGTCATGCGCATCGCTAGGGTGTGGGATAACATATGAGATAGTGCGAGCAAGTCATCGAGCCCAGTGCGAGACACACAATCTGTGGCTATGTGCTTAATAACCCTCTTTGTGCTCACTTCTATAACGTAGCTGTGGGCACCTTAAGGATGAAGCCTGTTTTTCCTGGATGCCTTATTGTACTTAGCACAATGCCTGGCTCCACAGCTGGAGCTCAATAAATGCCTGTTGCATACAAGCATAAGTAATGTAGACAAATATGACAAAATAATGACTTTTTCTTTTGCTCTAAAATGCAGTGAGTTTATTGCGTTTGGGGCTGCTTAAAATCACTGGATCGATGGGTTTCCCTCTCTAGCACAAACACTTTGAAGCAGCGTGCAGAATAGGCCCACTGTGTTGCCATCACTCTGGAATTTGGAAAATTACAAGCAGAATTAAAGAACACTATTAGAATTATTTATTCTTTCTATGCCTCTTTATTGCATTCATTTGGGGGGAAATTATCTATTCTTATTTAATAAGGAGATTACATTGCATATTCATGTAGAAAGAATTTCACCAATTTGTGGAAGCTTTTCTCAGATCTTGCCTCATGCTAGATGTCAGGCAACGCCTCATTTGGAGAGACCTAAAGCAACTTGAGCCCCGGGACTTACAGCAACACAAAGTTTTCTGAGTATCCCTGCTAAGAAGAAAATGGAAAGGACATTTGTAAAATATAGAGATTCGTTCTTCTAAACAGCCTCCCCTCTGGAAAATATATGTAGTCATTTGTCTGGCTTAATAAGAGGACCAGGAAGTTTCACTTATCTTAATTTGGCCTGTAATGAATACACCAGATGAGATTTTGCTATGAAATGTGACTGCTCTTCCATTAGCACATGAGATAATTGCCCTCCTGGAATGGACCGGCTTTATTATTTGGTGCCTAACTTAATCCTGACATGATCTAGACATTCCTTGGAAGTGAATTATGGTTGGAGGGTAGTTGTTGGGAATGTGGGACACTGAGATTTCATGGGTACCCATATGTGGAGAAGACTTTGTAGAGATACAGCACAGCCTACTGTGACAACTTGAGAGATATGATGTCATTCACTTGCCAGAATCTGAAACTTTGCTGTCTGGATTTCCATTCCTTCCACCTGGAGGGTGTGTGTGTGTGTGTGTGTGTGTGTGTGTGTGTGTGTGTGTGTGTGAGAGAGAGAGAGAGAGAGAGTGTTTGTGTGTATGTATATGTGTGGTATGTGTGGTGTGTGTGTGTGTGTGTGTGCATAGTGTGTGTGTATGTGTGTGTGTGATTGTGTGAATGTGTGTGTGTGTGTGAGAGAGAGAGTGTTTGTGTGTATGTATATGTGTGGTATGTGTGGTGTGTGTGTGTGCATAGTGTGTGTGTGTATATGTGTGTGTGTGATTGTGTGAATGTGTGTGTGTGTGTGTGTGAGAGAGTGTTTGTGTGTATGTATATGTGTGGTAATTGTGGTGTGTGTGTGTGCATAGTGTGTGTGTGTGTGATTATGTGAATGTGTGTGTGTGTGTGAGAGAGTGTTTGTGTGTATGTATATGTGTGGTGTGTGTGTGTGCATAGTGTGTGTGTGTATGTGTGTGTGAGATTATGTGAATGTGTGTGTGTGTGTTTGTGTGTGTGTGTGTGTGTGTGTTTATGTGCAGTGTATATGGTATGTGGTATAGGGAGGGGTTCAAGAGAGTTCAGAACTTAGTAGGCAGCCTGGCTCAGAGTGGAGATGGCTAACTGGGCTAGCAGTCTGTTTTTTATGGTCCATGAAATAAGAATTAATTTATACCTTTTAATGGAAAAAATAATCAAATTCCATGATAAGGAAAAACTCATGTAACTTCTTTAAAATATATTTTAAAGGCTTATTTATTTTACTCTCTGTGTATGTTCCTGCTTTGTTTACATGTGTATATATACATCATATATGTATGTGTCTACTACCCACAGAGGTCAGAGAAGAGGGTAATCAGATCTCCTGGAATTGGAGATAAAAATGGTTGTGAGCCATCATGTGGGTGCTGGGAATCAAACCCAGCTCCTCTGGAATAACAACTCTTAACTGCTGAGCCATCTCTTTAAGCCTCTATAACTTTAAAGTTCATTAACCTCAGTGGACACAAACATTCATTATTTTGCGTGCATCCCGTTACTGCCTTTTGCTGTAATGGTAGAAGTGAGCCATTGTGGTAAAGATGGAACAGCCGATATTGCCTAAATATTTCCAAAAATTATGCTGACCCCTGATACAATAAGGGGTATCAAAAACTTTGGGGTTCTTGGGTTTTAAGTCCATTTCTCCTGGTAACTAACTTTTTAACTCAGTCAAGCTGCCTCTCATTCAGTCATTCACTAACACTGATTAAGCCCTCACTGGTTCCCAGAGACTACGCTTGACATTTGTGACACACAGATGTCTGCGAGAGGATCAGTCAGCCATATCTGGTTTGTTGAACTACAGAGAAAATAAAAATAGTATTTGAAGTACCAGCACATAGTACGTGCTCAATAAGTGATTATTGAAAGCCCACAGATAAGGGAGTAGGGGCAGAGAAAAAAGAGGCAGAAGTATGGAGTGACGGCTACTGGGGCCATAAGTGCCTCCGGTGGTGGGAGGGTTTGGGGCTTTGGAGAGTGAGAGAGGGACTAAAAGTTTGGGTAGAGTGGCTGTCACAGTCTGAATAAAAGTTGTCCCATAAACTCATAGGGGGTGACATTTTTGGAGGTGTAGTCTTGTTGTAGTAAGTATGCCCTTGTTGGAGAAAGTGTGTCACTAGGAAGTGGGCAGCCAACTTTAGTGATTAGACACCCTCTGATGGCCTCTATGGGTACCTGCACTCATGTGCACATACCTACATATGTATACATAAACATACATCTATACACACAAAACTAAAAATTAATCTTTTAAAAAGGGATTGAATTTCTTTCCAGCCTGGTGGGCTACAGGTTTGAAATTTAATTTAATAAAATAATGTGTCATTTCTTATATACTAGTATGTGGGAATATATATACATAATATATATGTATGTAATATATATATGTGTATGTATACATACATATTAAACCATATATATATAAGCATTAAAACCAGGGCCTTGTATCTGCTAGGGAAATGCTCTACCCTAAGCTACAGTCCCCAACTTTGGTTTCTTGAGACATCCCACTGTGTACTCTACACTGACCTCAGACTTGAAACCTTCCTGCTTCCACCTTCTGACAGCTGAGATTACAGCTGAGCATCCCCACACTCAGCTAGAGCTACACACTCTAGGCATGACTGTTTAAAAGTTTGTGTATTAGTATTTCAAATAATGTTTTCCAAGACCTAGGTTGACTAGCCAGGAAGACAGGCATTATTATGCCTGTTAGACGAGGAAGGCAAGATGCAGAGCTATGCACCATTAGATTGTATAGACTGAAACTAAGCAAGCCAGGATGTGAAGGTCCTTCAAAACCCCAAACCAGGACATTTTTTCCCCCAGGAGTGTTTTGCAGGCTGGCTTTTGCTTCTGAAGACAGGTAGGTCTACCTTCCCCCGTAACACTACTGAGGAGTTTACTAACATGAGCACCTACCATGTCCTGAGAGGCTAAGCTTACCTAGATGGCTGCTGGATGTTATTTCTCATCTCCTAAATGAGAGAGGCTAAATGTATTGAGGGCTCTCTGGGAAACCGCTGAGGCAGGGCCGTATTTATTTCACTGTATGGGTGGATGGGGGTGCGTGTAGGGAGACGTTCCACACATCCCCTTCCACCTGCCGTACACTAGGGGGCGTTCCAAGATGAACAAGGCACCCCGTGGCTATCTATATCAGTCCTTCAGGTTTCCAAGGCATCCCCAAGGTCCCCAGAAGTGCTCATCTCCGCTTCCCTACCTCGGGAGCCTCATGCAGTGACAGGAAAATGTATACAGAACACAGCCTGCTGTGGATTAGCGCTCCCCCTGATTTGGGCTAGCTCTCTCAGCACGAGGTGAGGGTGGAGGCTGATTCCCAGAGAACAGCCGTGTGGAGTGTTGGAAGAGTCACATCTCTTACACAGGCTCCTGCACAGGCTTTCAATGAGAGTTTTTCTACCAGAGGGTGAAATAAACCTATAAACTGGGAGTGACGACATACTAGAATTTGTGTTTCTTTTAAAACATTTACATTACAGTTATGATTTATTTATTTATTTACTTATGTGTGCACCACAGCACATGTGTGACGGTCAGAGGACGGCTTTGGGTTCTCTCTTTCCACCACGTGGGTTCTCGGTATTGAACTCAGGACATCAGGTTTGTTGGCAAGTGCCTTTTCCCGCAGGGCCGTCTTGCCTGACTTTGCATCGAAGGTTGTGTAAATGGATGCCAGGTCTCCAAACTGAGCAGAGTGCCCAGCACACGGACATGTAAGGCATGCTGGAATGCTGCAGTTCAGTCCGTGCCTGTGCTGTGTGGCCAGTGTGCCTCACCATCTGTGGTAAGACGATTTTGATAATTTAGACATTTCTGTTTAAAGTCCAGCCACCATCAGAAGTTGCCAACCCTCTTTGTAGCCAAGCACTTGCTCTAATCTAAATGGTCCATTTCTTGCCACTTTATTTTCCTGTTTTTTTCCTATGACAAGGATGAAGAATGCAGTGACAACATCCTTGTCCTTACTGATTACATGTTTCAGGTGCCTGCTGCTGCATAAAACAACTCAAACTCAGTGCCAAGAATCACCATCTATTTGTACTTGCTTTTTTTTCTTTTTCTATAAAATACTGTTATGGCATGATGTGTGAGAAATAAGTTCATCATGGAACTCAACAGAAGAGAAATAGCCATACATTTGTTAAATAATTATCAAGTGTATACAGCATATATTTATTTTTGTGTTTTATTTTATGTGTATGTTTAGCCTGCTTGCATTTAAACACACCATGTGCATGCTGTGCCCGAGCAGGCCAGAAGAGGGTGTCTGGTCCCCTGGAGCTAGAGTTATAGACAGTTGTGAGCTGCCCTGTTGGTGCTGGGAGACAAATCCAGGTCCTCAGCAAGAGCAGCAGGTGCTAAGCCATCTGTCCAGTCCCACCAGCCATTTCCTTGTGCTTCCAGTCTATCACATCACATTCATGCTGGCCTTGGAAGTCTGTCTACCACAACAGGCGTGTACCGTCTCGTTTCTTGTTGTCAGGGAGATTCATCTGGTAAGTCTGAAGGTCTGTTGT